>OU565302.1:5007865-5610045 GCA_913789915.3 Sphecodes monilicornis
TTTGAAGGTGTGCTTTTAATTGCGCAACAGTGCCATCCAGTGGAAAATTCACATTAATCCGCTGTTTATTATAAATTACTTTAAAATCAATGTTCTCTTGGGGCGGATCTTGCAAATCAGTCATGTTATTATCTTTCAACTGTGTATCGAGAATTTCACATTTTGATATTGAGTCTTTTGTTTCTGTGGACGAGGATTCGTTAGAATTTGTATTCGATACTAGTTCAGAGCAAGGAGTTATATTACAGCAATTGTCGTTGCTTTCACTTTTTGCAGCACCTAAAAGAAAAGACAAATTATTAGAACATGTATTGGTTACGACGATATTGAAATTTTGGGATAAATGTGTTGATTTCGAGATTCAGAAATAGTATCGTTGCTGAAAGAATAATATATCAGATGATGCGCCAGAATAAACAAAATATTTTCGATAAATTACACAAGGTTATGTCCTCGAGAGATTCAGATTTATAAAAAAACCTGCAATTTAGTGATGATTATGCAAATTAGCTGTTATATGATAATTAATACAATTAATAAATACTTGTGCTAAAAGTTTTCATCGGAAAAACGAGTATTTCCTAAAGATTTATTCATGATACACAATTGCAATTTGCAAGATTCTATAACAGGACGAATTCAGGTGATACATATTCGTTATATTCGAAATAATTAAAAACAAACATAACGTATGAAAACGAAAAGTATTTATTGGTTATCAATTGCTACGAAAAAACATGAAAAATCGTCAAAATTTAGTGTACGTACCGACGTACTCCATGATGAACTGTATCTTGTCGACCAATCAAAACTGCTGCAGGATGCGTTGCAATTCCTGCCATTCGTATGTACACCGATCTTGGGAATGACTTTCAAATTTTCAAATATATTCTAGAAACAATTGGGTAGAACTTTTAAATTCGCATGATTCGAAAATCAAATTTCAAACACCGTTTTTTAGCTCATTTTTCAGACAAAATAATAAGCAACTTTTTACAGTACACGATTTTGGAAGAATCTCAGTGGATATAATGCTTTCGCTTTCTTACACAGTAATATCCAAATTCAAAAAACAACATTTTGTATATTTTATAACTTCCAATGCATTTCATTTACAAATAGGGCAAAAAATTCAAATGAAAGTGTAATTAAAATGGACTACTGGCTTATTAACAAATTACTAATACACATTTATTTTCTGTTAAATTGACCTTAAAACGACCTTTTCTTGAAAATTGGGAAATGCATCAAATAGGACATCTTTCTAATAATGTAGATGGTTGATTTATTTTAAGTGCGTGAATAATTTTAGAATGATTTTGTAAAGAATTCCTCTCTGGTAAAGAGTAGAAGTATATAGCTTACATTATGTATACATAGTGACTTTGAAGTATTGATTCTAATAGGACCATCTCTTATGAATAAAAGATGAAACAAATACATTCTATAATGCGTTATAATATCCAATATGTATTTAACGTATAAAGAACAGAATTTTCGTAAATATTCACAGTATGAATTGATATATCATTAATCGGTATCGACATGGAAATCAAAGTTGAGTTCGCTCGAAGAGTGTAAGGTGGCGTTGTAGTCAGCGAACGCCATCTTGTGCACCACATGACCTCGTTGCCGTGTCCCGTGACCAGCTCACGTGAATTTTGACAAATTCAAACGTTTTTGGTAGAAAAAAAATGGATATATTGGAGCAGCACCTCGAACAGCAGGATGTCAGGTAGTGTTTATGTTAAATATCGACTGGCTGATAATGCGAACACCTATCCCTCCTGTTTCGGTCGAGGTCTCCTCAAGGTCATCACGTAGTGCACAGTGCGCACTTACAAGACTTAGGACAACGGTCGTGGAAGTAATAGGCATAGACGTAATCCTATAGACACGTTGCATATCCATTCTTCAACGTAGACTACGCTTCTTTTACAGCACTATTAACACGAAGGAGGAAGGCGGCACGGGAATTGTTATCGAGGAGGCTGAAATCGTTGACTGCGAAGGTAAATATAGCTTGAGTTAATAGCCAGCACACATCGCACCGATAACAGACTCATACAACAATTTCGGAGTATTCTGTTCCTGTACAGAATAATTTACGGAAAATCTGTCGCACGCGTAATATACTGTTTTAAAAGTGTATTTCGTATTTTCGCGAGTCGTACTAACCGTGTAATAAATAAATCTGTAACATTCAATTTGAAAGTTTTTCGATATTAAAGTACCGTTTTTTCATTATTTTACTTGGATGTTTTGTCAGTGTGATTATAATTGCAATTGTAATATTAAGAATAAATTTTTCTAGGGGAAACTGTTGGAGAAGATGGAATGCGCTACCAAGAAGCTTTGGCATATAGAGTGGTACAGTTGAATAGTACCGCTGCTGGCAATGAAATAGACTTGCCAGTCACTCAACCAGGGAATAATACTGTACAGGTCCTAACATCCCCATTGAACGGCCAGTTTTATGTTATTGGGAATGCTAATGATGTTTTCACCACTGCCCAGACCTCTAGATCATTGGTTCCCAGAACAACTACTTTACAAATAGAAACACCAAGAAATTGTACAACCGGATTAAAAAAAGTACGAGTATCTTATGCCTTCCCAATGTTTCATTTTGTCAAAATAGAATTTCAGACTTTTAGGTATGTAATTTACATTTTCTTTTCCATATGTTATAGAGAGATGATAGAAGAAGAGCAACCCATAACGAAGTGGAACGTCGGCGACGAGATAAAATAAACAATTGGATCGCAAAATTAGGAAAAATTATACCCGAATGCAATGCTACTGCAAATGCAAATGGAACTGGCAGCAGTGGTGAAGGCAAAGCAAATTATGAAACTCAGGTAATGAAACGTTCTTCAAATTTCACGAATACCAATGGATATGAAGAAAACCATTCCCTACTTACTTTTATTTGTACAGAGCAAAGGAGGAATTCTGGCAAAAGCTTGCGAATACATAGGAGAGTTGCGAGCGGCTAATCAAGGATTAGGTCAGTGTCTGCGTGATAACGAAAAACTGCGACAAGAAATTACCGCGTTGAAGCAACTTGTGACACAGTTGAAAAGGGAGAACCTTCAACTCAGGTCTCAGATTTCATCTACTGCAGGAACTAACGTCGATGTTGTTCATTTAAGTCCTTAAAGAATTCTTAGGTCGTAAAATGCAGTGCTTCTTTTTGTAAATATTAGGGTACATAAGCTGGCTGGATAGTCAGACGAAGTATTTACTCTTATGATTTCTCTTTTCACAAGAGCCATAACAAATTTCGTCATATTGGATTTATATTCTTCAAAATGTATAAAATGGTCCTGATAATGGTATGGTTGTAACTACATCTGCGATTATATCAACGTGTAAATATCTTCTTATCTCTATGAATTTTATAAAATCAATTCATGCCTAAGGGATACTTAAATTTAAACGACAACTAAGTTTCGATTCACGAAATTGAATATAATTATCGAGAAGTACGATGATGAAATTTCGAATTGACGTGTTTTGAGTGCAATTTTATATTATAAGATTACAACAGTAATGTTGGGAGTTACGACTATTCTTTGTGGGACCTATTTATCACGATCTTGTTTCTGTATGTGCATATATAATACATTGGATTGAATTGTCTCGTGTACGTGAATGAGCCAAGGCTGTGAATGTTGTGCATTGATTCGAAGCGTTTGGTTTATGCGATTTTAGATTACACAGACAGAGCTAATTTTAAAAAGAAAAATGAACAAGCAAATGTAAGTTTTGTTGGGACATTAACGATAAAATTACAATACAGGATATGACGACTGAAAAATCTCAAAGAACGTTAAATATTTTTTATTTTTAATACTATTTTCACGAGTACAGAGTAGGGACTTTATGAAATGAATTAGGGACTGAGGATGTAACATAGATTATTCGTACACCTATGGACGTGTATGTATAGTTAAATATGTATATATACACGTATGTGTACATATGCATATACATATGCATATAGCAATAAACATATTTTTTTCAATCTAAAATTCTGAACGTCACGAAATAATGGCATCGGAATAATTGAAAAGTAAACACAGGTTTGTAATATATCGTTGATGTATATATCGCGAGGTTATTGTTATTATAATAATATTATTATTAAAATGAAATTTAACGAAATCCACTGTTATAATTTTTTACCTCGTACCTATGACTGCGAAGGAACAACCACCTTTCGTTGTACTTTTTAATACATAGTCTTTATTTGTTTTTACATATGTTACAATGGAAATGTCGAAGTTACTGGAACACTGTTTGCGATGCTTCTTTCTTTATACTTTCTTTTTTTTCAACGATAAAGATCCTGCACCTTAACAGTTTAATATTTTGACACATTTCTTAAACTTTCAGACCATGGCTTGCAACGTTTAAACGTTTAAAATAACATCTACTTTTCGTAATGTCCGCGTTCGCAGCTTAATATGTTTACATAATACGCTATTTATAATACAATATTTAATACTCTTCAATTGAAATTCCATTCTCTGTAAAAAGCTGCCATGTCATCCCATGCAACAACAAAAATATTTAAGCACGTCGTTAACTGTATATATGTATGCTTTCAGCGTACGGATGAATGGAAAGCTTCTTACGGTACTCTTTTTATTCTCACTTTACATACATACAAAGGTTTCTCTGTCCTTCGTGCTTTTCATAAGTTACCCTCCATTAGTACCAAATAAAATGTAACCGGAAGCTTTATTATTCTTTTTCTGGGCAACTCCTCCTTTATGACAATTCCATACGAATTACTAGACTGCGGATTTTATGCGTTTATATTATAAGAACGTCGATAGAATTTAATAGTATTGTATTTCGAACATATCAAAACCCGTATAAGCAGAAAATTATTTCTTGTTCATTGTAATCTTTGTATATGAATCGAAAAATAGGTAAATTCGCATAATCATCTGCAGTCTACTAAATAACCAGAATTTCCATTTCAATGTTCAAAAGTAATTCATTATAACACTTAACTTAACTCTCTTAGCTGGAAACACATTTAAGGACGTCCTACACATTATTGCAACAACTATCACGTACGATTTTACGTTAAGTGTTAGTTAATACACATATGGTTATAGTAGATTTTGTATTTGTAATTTTTTTATATACAATTTTTTTCTGTCGTAAATATTGAAACTATTATAACAACTTAGTGTGCGATACGTGATTATGAATGCCTTTTTTATATATATGTATATATTTTTTTTTCTCTCCAGCAGATCCAGGACATCCTTAAATGACCAGCACAAGATTCCTGAACGTTCACGCGGAGAAATTATGTTTGTATGATTGCATCTGATAATTAATCTTCTAGATTTCTAAACGCTTGTTGGATATCTTCGTGCAACTGATCGAAGTCAGCTCTAATCTTTGCTTCTCCATCTTTGACAGGATCCTAAAAAGTAAGAAAAAAATATATATATACATAACATTTAATTACTCGGACTTATATTTTCAATAGTCTATAGATTTTTCAATAATATTTGCCTTGAACTTCATGGAACTCAGCTGATACAGAATGTTCCCCATACTGTCTCTAATAACATTCCATGTTATTTTATTGTCTGATTGCGCTGTAGACTCGACCGCATGCCTCGCCATATCATAGAATGCAATCATATTTCGCAACATTCCCACAGTTTTATAAAATGGACAGAATCGATCATATGGTGAGTAACTGTAAGAAAGAGACGTAATCGTTCATATCAACGATTATCTTTAAATGGCCAAGTGCTTGGGAAATAAATTCGATACCTGTTTTGTTGCAGAAAGTCGTCTTTTAGAAGTTTTGCAACCTCCAGAGTAATTTTGTCTGTCTCCGCGAGAGACGCTTTACCAACCAACTGTACAATCTCGGACAGATCCTCTTCTTCTTGCAGGATCTCCTTCACTTTCGTTCGAAGAGGAACGAATTCGGGGAAGTTCTTGTCATAGAAGTCGTCTAAAGCTCTCAAGTACTTACTGTACGAAATGAGCCAGTTAATGGATGGGAAGTGTTTGCGCTGAGCAAGCTTCTTATCAAGACCCCAGAATACCTGAACAAGTGAATAACATGCATAGCTTCAAATCCATAATAATCAAAACTATATATGGCGTTTGCTTCTAGAAAAAATAACATAGAGAGAAATTATATCGATACCTGTACGATACCAAGAGTTGCACTAGTAACGGGGTCAGAGAAGTCACCACCGGGTGGTGATACAGCACCTACTATACTGACTGAACCTTCGCGATCAGGATTCCCTAAGCATTTCACTCTGAAAAAAATGTGCTTAACATTAATAACACAAAGGCATTACAAAACAACCGTCACTTTTAAAATTGTACCTACCTTCCTGCACGTTCGTAAAAACTAGCTAGACGAGCTCCAAGATAAGCTGGATAACCGGAATCTGCAGGCATCTCAGCCAATCGACCGGAAATTTCACGAAGCGCTTCGGCCCAACGAGATGTTGAATCTGCCATCATCGAAACGTTGTATCCCATATCTCTGAAGTATTCTGATAGAGTGATACCTGACAAATGAAAAAATAATGTGTAGCGCCTTCGTGCAATGTGTTTCGGGAAAACGTCTTCGAGTAAATAATATTATACACATACCGGTGTAAATGGATGCTTCACGAGCAGCTACAGGCATGTTGGAGGTATTAGCGACCAAAGCTGTACGCTTCATAATGGACTCGGTGACACCATCGATTTCTACGGTTAGTTCAGGGAAGTCACGAAGTACCTCGGACATTTCGTTACCACGTTCTCCGCAACCAACGTAAATAATAACATCGGAGTTGGAGTACTTGGACAAAGCTTGCGAGATCACAGTTTTACCGCAACCAAAGGCACCCGGGATTGCAGTAGTTCCACCTTGGACACATCTACAAGTTTAAGGAATACTTCTGGTGAATCTGTTTACCGTTGAGTGCACATAGAAGCAACAAGCTAAGTCCTTACGGGAAGAGCGAGTCCAATACTCTTTGGCCAGTGAGCAAAGGATGGTTAGCTGGTAATTTTTCAGTAACAGGACGAGGTTGACGTACCGGCCATACCTGCATGCACACGCATTACCATTATATATTAGTCAAATCATACAAGCTACTATATTATAAATGGTTAAATAGGAATGAATACCTGAAGCATAGTGTACTTTTGCATTTCGCCATCGAATTCTGCTTCCAATACAACATCCTAGAGAACACGCAAAGATATTGATATAACTGTACTACACGAAACTATATAGAATGTAAATTATTAGATTATGGAAGAACATAACTTACATTGACCGTGTAGTTTCCAGCAGGTGCAATATATGTTACGGTTCCTTTACTTTTTGGTGGTAAAATCATTCTATGCTTTACCAATGTATTCTCATAAACCACACCATACAAATCTCCTCCTGTGATATGACTTCCACTCTTTATACCTGATGGATTGAATTCCCAAGTTGCAGATCTTGACAGAGATGGTACATTGACACCCTTTGGGATGTAAATAGAGCTGGTAAGTTCATTGATATCCTTTAGCGGACGCTGTATACCATCAAAAATGCTGCCAAGAATGCCAGGACCTAATTCCACGGACAATGGTTTGCCTGTACGGAGCACAGGGTCACCGACTGTCACGCCGCTGGTTTCTTCGTATACCTAATACAACATGAACGTGCAATGTATTAGGACTGTGAAATAAAATATACTTTTATTTTGTCCATACTCATGAAAAGTGTGAATTACCTGAATGGTGGCCATATCACCTTCCAAACGAATAATTTCTCCAACTAGTTCGTAATATCCCACTCTGACCAATTCGTACATAGCCGATCCTGACATCTTCTCGGCGGTAACAACTACAAGCAATAGAATAAGTAAACGATATGAAAGAACAGAGATTATAAATTAAATTAATTATAGGTGTACTAACCAGGACCAGACACTGCGTATACATAGCCAAATTTACCCTCTTTCTCCTCCCTGCTAATTTTTGGCAACCCACGGCTTGTCATTGTGAATTGTTATTCAATTAAAACCACTCGACAGCTGAAAGTATTTTGTATTATACAATATAAGCAAATTAGATTTAGTAAATATATAAAATACATAATATTTATTGTATACATATATTTATTCTATATATATATATATAAAAATTCAGTGGTATCGAAATTAATCTTTTTCCATAATTTTAAGTTACGTAAATGTTGATTTCATTTAATATTTAAAAATATTTAACAGAAATGAAATCAACATTTAAGTAACTTAAAATAATGGAAAAAGATTCATTTCGATAACACTGAATTTTTTGAAACTACAAGTAAATTCATATTTGATTGAACTTGTACCACTTCGATCTGACGTCTAGTCGAAACTGATTAAATACTTCGAGACACGGAAAATTCGAAGATAAAAAAAGACGGCAATTGTCGACAGTTTATTCGAGTTACTCGAATGTTTTAGCTAGTACCGTGAGGTGAAATGTGCTTTAAACTCGGGAAGACTCGGTGTCAGCTAACGTATCCATTCATCGTGAAATTCACGTGAGCAGTTCATTTAAAAAGTAGGCGTAGCCCTCCTTAAGCCCGCGAGACGTCTGCTGGTCTAACAGAACGTCGATTCCGATCGAGATACTTGTCCACCGATCGTCCACGCGGAAAGGTTTAATTCGACTGTTTCAAGGCTTCTTCGAAAATCCGATATACATGTTTGCGGACGAAGCGAAACGTATCAATTCTACCGCTGATCGAGAAACGATGGCGCATTCAAACTGGCACGATCGATACCTGTACGCGCCAGTCTTTTTGTAGAAAATCTTTGGCACGCTCTATACAGAATGAAATTGAACACTCCCTACTGTATAGTAAATCGAGGTAGCGCACGGTAAACGAAATAAGTGACGATTAAAGAACTTACCAAACGTGCAATGTATCGAAGTAAGCCCACTCTACAACAGCAAGTCAAGCTTCGGAGATGAGCCTGGCTGCTATCACAAGACAGGTCAGCTGACTGAATGATGTGCTGGTTTACAATTATCAGCCTCTTTCGCGATTATGGGCGAATTTACAAATGTATGGAATCGTGACGCACTTTCCAAATTTCCCACCAGGAGGCGACAGTTCTTGTAGCTTCTGTGGAGATTCAAATATATGTTTGTATTTATTTACATAATGTCAGATAATGCACACACAGATATCTAATACATATCTTTACGTATTGTTACACTTGCCTGTAACTCGCTTAAAATAAAATAGTTGCACATAGTTTTACTGTTTAACATGGAATGCTTAATAATCCTACTCATTAAAATAATAAGATTGCATATCACAATTACGACAATGTTCCACTGTTATGAAAGAATATAAAGGAAAGAACGGTAAACATTTTTGATAGGTGAAGTAAAAATATACCAATACATACCTCATCGCAGAATTTTTTATATAATTTTTTAATTGAAATGAAACGTATAATGTGTTTTATGGAATTTAAGTTTTGTGCGAATACTTACTATTGCAAGGAAGTTATATTCGGAGAAACTAACGCGGCAATTATAAATTGCATATACATATAAATCATGTTAAACGGAACTATCAAGAGCTGGTTAAAATTAGCAGTCACCAAGGCACGGTTGTACATTACTGCTATAATTACAGTAATATGTATATCTATACTTACTAACATGAATAAAAATAGGAGTACCGCTGTACCAAATGAAAACTCCTTTAACACAAAGGTATAGGTGCTTCTTTGCTGATTTATTTTTAATTAAATCGGTTTTACTAGTAGAGAATTTTACTACAGCAAATTGTTCTTATAGAGGGTGTTCGAAAAGCATGATTCTTCAGGACAATTTGAAACACAGAGATACGCGTCGTTATTCCTGCGTGAATTGTTTACAAATATTTGCAGTTAGGAAATATAGAATAGACCTTCAGCTACTTTCACATATAGTTTATCGTCACATTTTATTTCTGACTAAGGAGTTATAAACAATTATTCTAAGTCTCGTTCTAAAATAAACTCAAATAATTTAACAGATCTCTGGTAAAAAATAATCTTCCTTGTGATCGGAGGATCTAGAATGATGTCTCAGCTACATTTCTGTTGCAGTTTTATGTAGATTCGACGCCTAGTTAATTAGTTATTTACGATTTCCAGAGAGGTAACACAACGATTTGTGTGTTTACCTTTGACAAATACTCGGACTCTCCTTGTCTTACTCATTGCGGGCATAGAAGATAGAAGTTACCTCCACAAAAATTGTTGATAAATTACTTCAGGTAATTTTTATAAATATCAGCTCTCGAAGAATATAGAAAAGACCTTCGGCAACATTCATGTATAGTTTTCAATTCGTTTCTGGAAGAGATTAATTAGTTATAAATAATTTTTGTTACTCTTGTTCTAATGAAACTGTGCATACTAGTGAGAATTGAATATCTTGTATACTACAAATGTTCATGCATAAAAGTTAATCTGTATCTCGAGTACTATTAGCTATTTTTACTAAAAAATTGGGTGGTGAGGTAACCAAACGTATAATCGTTGTAATCGGTAAACAAACAGAGATAATAAATTCATTAATTACATTTTTTCACTATAACTATGCTTAGTAATATTCATGTATCATAAATTATTCTGGATCTCGAGTTTTATTACTTACTTCTACTAAAAAATTAGATGGCAAGATGGTCAAGGGAGTGCTTGTCGACATCATCGACAAAAGGAATTGTTACAAATATTAACCAGCTAGTGATAATAAATTTATCAGTGAATTGTGTTCGATAAATTAATGCTCGCGAATATTCATGTGTCAGAAGATATTCAATATTTCGAGTTATATTAGATATTTTTACTGAAAAATTAGATGGTCAGATAGTCGAGGGAGTGCTTATCCACATAATTAGCAAAAGGAATTGTTATAAACATTAAACAGCCAGAGATAGTAACTTTATTAATTACATTAGCTTGATATAATATTGTTTGGTAATATTCATGTCTTAAAAATTACTCTGTATCTCGAGTACTATTAGCAATTTTTACTTAAAAATAAGATGGTAGATGGTCAAGAGGATGCTTGTCGACATCGTTGGCAAGAGGAATTGTTATAAACATTAGACAGCCAGAAATAATACATTTATCAATAATTATTATCACAGCGATTGAGATCTATCAAAATTAGTTGGGGTGGGGAGCGTTGCGCTTCGCTGCGCGCAGCGCATCACTGCTTACCTAAGCCTGCGGAGCGCGCTCAGTCAGTCAGTCGGGCCGGGGGCTCCGGCAGGAGCGGACGAGCTCCGGGACCAGGAGAGTCTTCGGCTACCTTGGGGTTGACCAGGGGTCCTCCAGAGGTATCCTGGCAACTCCTGCTTACCTTGGGGATGACCATGGGTCCTACAGCAATGGTCTACCTTGCCTACCCCGAGGTGGTCCCCCGAGTGGTCGTCCAGTGGTCATCCAGAGCTACCCTAGCCTATCCCTGCTTACCTTCAGCAGGCGTAGGGTTGACCATGGGCTCTCCAGCATTAGTCTGCCCTTGCCTACCCCGAGGTTGACCAGAGGACATCCAGTGGTCATTCAGTGGACATCCAGTGGACGTCCAGTGGACATCCAGTGGACATCCAGTGGACATCCAGTGGTCATCCAGTGGTCATCAAGTGGTCATCCAGTGGCCATCCAGTGGCCATCCAGTGGTCATCCAGTGGTCATCCAGTGGTCATCCAGTGGTCATCCAGTGGTCATCCAGTGGTCATCCAGTGGTCATCCAGTGGTCAACCAGTGGTCAACCAGTGGTCAACCAGTGGTCAACCAGTGGTCAGCCAGTGGTCAACCAGTGGTCAACCAGTGGTCAACCAGTGGTCAACCAGTGGTCAACCAGTGGTCAGCCAGTGGTCAGCCAGTGGTCAACCAGTGGTCAACCAGTGGTCAGTCAGTGGTCAGTCAGTGGTCAGTCAGTGGTCAGTCAGTGGTCAGTCAGTGGTCAGTCAGTGGTCAGTCAGTGGTCAGTCAGTGGTCAGTCAGTGGTCAGTCAGTGGTCAGTCAGTGGTCAGTCAGTGGTC
Organism: Sphecodes monilicornis; assembly: GCA_913789915.3. Classification (NCBI taxonomy): domain Eukaryota; kingdom Metazoa; phylum Arthropoda; class Insecta; order Hymenoptera; family Halictidae; genus Sphecodes; species Sphecodes monilicornis. Next base: position 5,019,963 of record OU565302.1, read on the forward strand.
AGTCAGTGGTCAGTCAGTGGTCAGTCAGTGGTCAGTCAGTGGTCAGTCAGTGGTCAACCAGTGGTCAACCAGTGGTCAACCAGTGGTCAACCAGTGGTCAACCAGTGGTCAACCAGTGGTCAACCAGTGGTCAGTCAGTGGTCAGTCAGTGGTCAGTCAGTGGTCAGTCAGTGGTCAGTCAGTGGTCAGTCAGTGGTCAGTCAGTGGTCAGTCAGTGGTCAGTCAGTGGTCAGTCAGTGGTCAGTCAGTGGTCAACCAGTGGTCAACCAGTGGTCAGTCAGTGGTCAGTCAGTGGTCAGTCAGTGGTCAGTCAGTGGACATTCAGTGGACATTCAGTGGTCACCCAGAACTACCCTAGCCTATCCCTGCTTACCTTCAGCTGGCGTAAGGTTGGCCATGGGTCCTCCACCAATTGTTTATCTTGGCCTACCTTTAGCTAGCTTAGGGTAGACCAAGGGTTATTTAAAACTTCCTTGGCCTACCTTAAGCTAGCTCGGGGGGGGGGGGGGGGCATGGTCTCTTCAATGCTGTCTTCGTTTACCTTCTGTTCTGAGCCGGTCCAGTTTCAGTATCCGGCATGATGTCAGTACCATGCGGATCGGTTCAGAGAGGGCAATCATTGCAATGGCTTCGCATCTTTTCCGTGAAAAAGACTATTTTTCCATTTAGCGACCTGCGAACTTAGTTTCTAAGAATCGTCGTTGTAAGAAAGGGAGACAGAACGAAGGAAGACTTCGTTCTGACTCCCTTTCGGGTCTCTTGTGCAGCAACCTCCTCGTGGTGAGACCTGGGCAATCGATATTATCCACAATTCGCAAAATGCTATAACTTATAAATTATAGTATATTGCATGTAGTGGATAATATCGAGCTAATAGCTGCACATTTAGAATTTGCGTAAATATGTATTTCATAGTAGAATGTAAGACTTTTAATACTTTCTTCCTTTTCCTATGTCCCAGCTTCAACAATTATTTTCAAGTATTAATCCAAATACAAAGTTTTCGTTTCAGAATACATGTAACTCTTGCTCTCGTGAGCGAGTGTTAAATAGATTTGCACTCCTGCAGTAGATTGTAGGTTCTGTTGTAGTCTACATATGATGTACGTACTGAGATGTACGTTACATATCGCATATTATTTCGATATTAAAACATTATTTTATATTCAAATAAAATAATTGGTTGAAACTAGTTCTTTTCCAGACTAAAAGTTAGTTCCGATTCATGTGTTAGAGGGCGTAAAAAGATGAGGCAGGATCTGTTCCATGTTGCCGCATTACCGTAAAGAAAGTAAACTATTGGTTTAAAGTGTATAAGACTATTATAATATACATTCATTAGTGACACGAGTAATAAAAATAATATTACGTATAGAAACCAAATTAATTTTACTACAATTCGTATTTTTGTAATACATTCTTCATAAATATTATTTTCACCGTTCAAATACACGCGCCGTATGCATTAGTAGCCTCCAAAACACCCGTAGTAAAAATAAAGTATACGGTATATTCAGTTCTTGCTAATACGCCTAAATTCGTGAACTATCGGTAATATAGAGCGCGACACCGAAATGGTACGGCGGCCACTGTGGCCCCCCGAGGCCTAGACAGAAAAGCCCATAAGATGCAATGTCTGTAGTAGTCTTAAGTCTGTGCCGTTGGCAACCGATTTTTGCAAAAACCATAACTGGGTATAATTATAGGATTCCAAGATATACGTTCGATAGAGTTTTCCACTGCGAGTATTTCAAGCCCAGGAACGTCAAATTTTAGCCACTGGTTCCAGAGTTATTGAATTTTTTCTGTTTCTGCGTTTCTTCGTTTCGCCGCTAGATGGCGCCACCATTCAGTTTTTCGATCTACCTTTACTATTTTAATGAATATTGAAACAATGCGCGATTTCTGTCAGTTCTGTATGCATTCAATCATTGCAGAAGATTTCCCTGAACGGCCCTATGTCCTTGGATTGTTTGTTATTGCCCTAATTTTGCCATAATTAATGTTTTTCAGGTTCATGTGTAGTGCCTATAGTGGCGCTGTTCAAGAGGCGCACAGTAAATTCGTGCCGTTCTGCCCGTAAGGCGCTATGTCCAATCCGGCACGAATTATTCAGGTGGTTTATATCAGAGAGGCCCGAGAACACAGACTTCTATATAAATTGACCAAGAACAGTTATGTTCCCTTAGACCATATTATATACCCTGTATATGTATGGACGCAGAATACCGTATATGTATTCTGTGGTATGGAGGTATGGATTTCTAAACATATTCGCATAGGTACATAGTTACGTAATTTAAGTTTCGTTTTGTCGACGAGTGGGGGCTCTCGCACAAGTGAGGGAACTCCCACCTTTTTCTTGATGACGAAAGCTAGTAGGAGAAGACCGTTTTCTGCTAGGGAGTGTAGGGAGTAAGGAGTAAGGAGCAGTAGGGTAGGGAGTCTACTTTAGACTTTTAGACTTTTAGACTCACTCAGTGTTGGGATATTGCACTGGTTTCACGCGCATGCGCGACCAAATGCAGGAATGTATGTACGTCCTAAGTTTGTGGGAAAAGTAGGGTGGAACTGTTATTGGCGGGAAACCGGACGGAAGACTGCAAGACGACACGACGAGACGATCGTGCTCCAAAGTTTTGGTAAGTTAATGTTAATATATTCGATTGCATAATGACAGCTCTAACATACGTATGTTAAACATTAATATTTGAAAATCGAATAAAAACATTTTGCGAAATTATGCGGGGTGACCAAAGTACCCTATTTTATCCCAACCTTGTACTTTACTGTCGCTAAAATCGTCGCGCATGCGCGTGAAACCAGTGCAATATCCTAACACTGCTTAGGGCTTAGACTTGGACATCTCGAACTTGGATCTACTTATTGTCAGGCAAATGATTCAGTACGGTGCAGTACGGTGAAAGCATTGGAAAGCGTCGAATGCAGATTGACACTCGGATTGCAAGTCTTGAGATTGACTGACAGAGATTCGTTTACGGAACAGTCTAACTTCTTGAAATGTGTTGCCATTTCGACGTTGAGTGTGCATTGTAACTTAGCGATTGCGCGCGTAGTCCAAATAACATAGCGGAAACACGCGACGGAAAATATTCGATTTCGCTTTGACTTTTTATTATTTATCTTAGCGAGGAACTGCGAACTATCTGTTGTTTAACATGGACCTCCAAAATTTGCAAGAATTTATGGAATTAATTGGACGATTGAAGGTGAGTGATTCGTTGACGACAGGAGATGTCACGAGGCAGCACTGTGACAAATATAAACTCGTAGATTCTGTAAACGCGTGCAGAGTGCAGCCGACATATATTAGTGTTCATTTTTGGCAATCCCGACGAGCTGTGATCGGGCTGATTTCTTACTGTTGATAGTGCTATCGTTGCTACATTGTATATATCGTATTTGTTATATAATAATTTTCTCAATTTATAATGTACAACAATGTCCAGAACGTAGGACATCAATATCCAAACACTAAAGATGCATTTTTAGAATTTTCGTACAATTTTATTGTTGCATGTAAATTTATAGAATGTTTACGTTTCCAGCATATGAAGAGGACAGGATGGGTCATTAGAAACGTACCTGATCCAGAGACAATTGCAGGACACATGTATCGGATGGCCATGTTATCGTTCTTAGTGGACAATGATGAACAATTAGACAAAGTCAAGTATGAAATGGTATTATTTTATTTGGGACTAGTCGTTTAGACTAAGACTAGTCGCATTTTAAATTCTATTAATTATGTAAATTTCTTTGTATGTGTAGAATTATGCAGATGGCATTAATACATGATTTGGCAGAGTGTATTGTAGGGGATATAACACCTCATTGTGGTGTTTCACCAGATGAGAAACACAGGCGAGAAGATGCAGCCATGGAAATGATTTGTAAACTCCTGGGAAATAAGGGACCAATGATATTGGAGATGTTTAGAGTAAGATCTGTTTAAAAGTTTAATTGTTCTGCAGTGACAAGTTATATTTGCTTCTTGTTAGTTATTATCGTGCAGCGTAACGAAGATGGAAAACATGAGTAGGAAGTTGTTCTTGTGCTATAACATGTTTATATAAAATATAAAAAGAGTGGATAATCCTTTTTGTCTTGTTGTGCTAAAACATTGAAGAATTTTAATTTTCACCTATATTTATTAGAGCTTTCTCCTCCATACGATGGCTGCTATCTATTTTTTAAGTTTTGGACCCTATTTTGAATTATTTTATGCTAACATAATGTACATTTATATAGGAATATGAAAAGCAAGAATCCCCTGAAGCAAAGTACGTGAAGGACTTGGACAGGCTAGATTTAATAATGCAAGCGTACGAGTATGAGAAGAGAGACAATGTTCCTGGTGTGTTGGAGGAGTTCTTTGTAGCGAATGATGGAAAAATCAAACATCCCTTCATTAACAAAATGGCATCTGAAATTACGGCACAAAGGGAAGCTCTATGTCGCAGTTCATCTAACTCGAAGTGAGAACTGGAGTTTCTTAGAAAGCTAATTCAAGATATTTATTTCGTTTTGTTCTTATATGTTTTATCATTAAATTTGATTATGATATTACAAAGTCATAGAGATTAAGTTTTGCTGTACAGAAGGATTAACATCGGACTTATTATTATTATTACCTGATATAGAAGCAATAAAGACCTACAATAGCAACTTAACATTCTTAACAGATAGATTATCTTGAGTCTTCTGTAGAAGATAATACTTTTTCTTTCTGTCCTCGTTAAGACTACCAAAAGAAGTTGGCTTTGTCACAGTCACACATTCTTATATAATGTTATATATTCATTTATTTTATTAATAATAATATTTTTCACCGTGAAATGAAATGTTTCGGTAGGTTTTTCAATTTAAGTAACAGCAATTATATTCGGTTTTAAGTTAATTTATCATTAAGTACTTATGATAAATAATAAAATTTTATAAAATAAGAGAGACTTATTTCTTATTGTGTAATTAAACCGTTGTTCGTGTTGCTTTGTAATTGCACAAAAAAGAAAACTTATGTAATGATATTAAAACAGAATTTTTGCTAGTAACAACATTAATGTATTTCGAAGAATACCAATGTTTAATCATTTTATTTAGTACGTAATAATTATGATCATAACGCTCATTTAAAGTACCGAAATTGTGAGTTCGAATTCTGTTGTTATCATTACTAAATAAAAGATATTTCGTATATTTAGAATCCCATCGTTATTTCTTACTTGTTGAAATGAATTTTCATATCCGTTGACAAACTGGTAGTGCTTGTAAATACACGATCCGCAAGCAACGTGAACAAAAAGAACATAAAGTGTTGTGTCCTGCTTGTAACCGAACTTATTGTTTCTTGCTCTATACTCTATATACCACCCTGTATATCCGTATTCATTCTATATCCCTGTATACATACCCGTATTCGCTCTATGTATACACCTGTATGTAAGGGAAATATTCGATAAGCTCTGCCAGTTCACAACTAGCGAATGTAAATGTAGGTGTTGTGTCAATATTTCAATCAGTTCGAAATTACATTCGTGCACAAGAGCAACTAGCCGACTTCAATTACTGTATACAGTTAGTTACAAAAGTATCTCTCTAATTACACTTAGACTTCGCCGGTAATATTTTATTTAACGAGTGTTTCGTAAATGGCATGGAACAATTCGATTCAACTAGCAAGCAATTCCCTTCGTGTAAAATATTTGACGAAATCAGTAAAACCGTGGAGTTACAATTGGAATGTGAAATGCGCAGAATTCGTTGAGACTAGTTTAGCTTTAGAGCACATAGCGTCGCAATTAGTTTGCTAATATGAAAACGAATGTATAAGAATTACGAAAAATAAAGAACGTTGCATTGGTCTAGTGTACCACGCAACGCGTGCTATGCTACTATTTTAAGAATAAACTCATGAAAGCTTTATTTTTCGAGCTCGTGATTTCGAATGAAATTCATCAAATAATTTCGCTACACCGCGCCGCGCCGGTCTAATACTTTTGAGGCCAACTGTACATTATACCGAATCCTAAAACGTGTGCAATCATGAATCACATTTTTATGCGGTAGAGGGGAGCCCGAAATAACGACGGTGTACCTGTAAAAATATCGATTTCTCCGAGTGTCCAGTTCGAAAAAGAAATTCGTAGGGAGCGTGTTCAACGATCGATTGATATCCATTGTACCTATGTATACCTACGGACACGTGACGGTGTTTAGGACCGGCTCGTAAAGTAAGGTTGCTACGTTACTTCGACTGTGCGCAGCGACCATAAGCGTCAGCGAATCGTACGTCAGTTGATGCCGAATTCGCGTGAATCCGAGTAGTTTTCATCGGGACTTGAATGAAAACAGTTGCCCTAAAGGTCAATGGTGAAGCAGGATACGATCAGCAGGATCATCGTGTCGAGGCATTCCCAAATTTAGTGCAACGTGCAACATGCAAACGAACAATACCGGATTGAAAGACGATTTATTTGGCGAGAAAGGACACCAAACTGTTCAAAAGTTTTTGGCCAATTTCGATCTACCGGATGTAGAGGACACTTTGATTTACGCAAACTTTCGTTTGATTTGCAACACACTCTTCCCGTCGAATGAAATCGAACAGGATGACTGGAGAATCAGGAATATTTTTGATTTATTCGACAATGATCGAGACGGCCTCTTAAAAGGACACGAGTGGAAAATGTGAGTATTTTACACTCCTGTTAAAAATTAAAGAATGTTTGACTTTGAATAAATCTTTTTTAGAACTTCAATAGCTTTTCTAGGAGATTTAAAAATTCTTTATAACTATGTCGTATTATTTTTGAAATTAACTCACAGCATGGTTGTTTATTTTCTAAATGGACGTTCACAATCTTTCGAAATATATTTCGATTATTTTCGAACACTTTCGGGAAAAGAGAATGCATGTATTAAAATAGGCGAATATTTATTGCGTTTGAATTAAATATTAACACGTTAAGCACCGCACAGTGGACCGGATCGAATATTCACGCGACATTTTACGAAAAAATCAAATTTCTAATTTTCAAATTTTTTCAATTGATATATTGTTTTCTAAATGTCTACCGACCACGAAAATGAAAAAATTAATGAAATACAATAGCAGTTCTAGTTGTAATTCGCGCATAAAGTTATACATTTTAGAAGTAGCAGTTTTCACTTCATAATTTGGTTGTTCATTTTTAATGTGTCATGATAACTGTGCCCTGAATTTTTTTCTACATTATCTATATCAGAGATGGGCAATTTTGCCTCAATTGAAACCGTCCAAACCGTAGCGCCCTCTGTCCCCTTCCAGCAAGCGCGGTACAATGGAGCAACGAAGACACGAGACATAACCGTACGCTACGAACGTGCGCGCTGCATGAAAGAGAGGTTGGTGGGGGAAGCAGGCATTTAAGGGGCTCCACCCGTGCCCACCACTGATCTATATCTATAACACTGTCCAACAAATTTCAACTTTTTTTGACATTTCGATTTTCACTATGTAATTCTTGTAGAGTTTTCCGCGCTGACTACGAATTTGTTTTTAATTTTTTCTCCTAGACGCACAGTTTTTGACAAATTTGAGTTTGAAAAAAGACATATCTTTTAACTTTGAACGAATATTGTGATATTATTAGAAAAGATATTGAATTGTTCTTTACAGCAAAAGATTCTGTAGACTTTCCTGAAAACAGTGATATACGATATTAACATTATGATTGTTTAAACATGTTTAAATAATCATTAAAGACGGAGAGACACCAATTTTGCATCAATTTTTGACGATATTTTTGAATTTATCACAAAAAATAAGGGTTCAGCGGAAAATCGGAATATACTACGCGATAGAGCAGACTTTCATCTTGAGGAACCCCCCTTTGAAGAGTTGCCGCCAGTGGTGCTCTTCCACTAGCGCGGTCGTTCGACGGGATACGGCGCGGCGTAGCGGCGTATATAATAATTTAAAAAATGACTGAACAAAATAAAAACTATTCTCAAAAATTTTTATCTTTGACAGGCAAAATCTTTTTACTGTCGTAAACCTTCGTATTCTAATAAACAAGGATCTTTCCAGTAAACCTGCCTCTGTAATCTTCCTATATACAAATTCTTTCCCCATATACAAATTAATTTATTTTGTTACAACCACCTACATTTGTAAGCGAAATGTAAGCGTGGCCGACAAACTTTCGATATTGTTAACATATAAAATGTTACTAAGTATGGCTGATAACAAATTATGCAACGCCAAAACGAGTACAAAGTTACCTATATGTTATATATGTGCTATATTTGCAAGGCTACATCAGTAGAAATGAATAATTTAAAACTAGTATCTACCAAATTGTACGATACGAATAATTATTATTTTAGCATTTCATTACTCCATGCCTGGATTAGAAGTTCTGAATTTTGGCTGCACATATTATACAATCTACCTTTTAAAAAATGGTCAGCTACCAATCAAGATATGAAACAATTAAAGGCATAAAGGAAAAAAAGAAATTTAAGAATTATTCAGAAAAAAATTGGGTCTTCTCATCGATTACGTAAAGCAAGGGTGGGGTAGCTCGAACGACGGAAATACCGCTCGTTGTCGTGTTGATCGCGATCTTTTTCAACTACCGGAAGTGCACGTAACGCTAGGTGAACCGTGTAATACAAATGATTCATGTAATCCCAAGTTCAACAGATACGATTATACATGTGTATGTATACAGGGTGGGGCAATAACAATGTCCAGTTTGAATATTGCCGTTATTTGTAATAATATGAAAAAATGTTATATAGAAAACTTACACGGTATAGAGGGGGACATATTGTGACACAAACATTGTCTGCGTGGGTGGAGGCATAGAGGAGATTTCAAGGTCAACTCTATTTTTTTAAATGGAATGCTATGTTTTTTTTTATTACGATGTGATATTTCGTCTCAACACTGGCTATCACATCGTGATAAAAAAAAACATAGCATTCCATTTAAAAAAATAGAGTTGACCTTGAAATCTCCTCTATGCCTCCACCCACGCAGACAATGTTTGTGTCACAATATATTTCGTCTCAACACTGGCTATCACATCGTGATAAAAAAAAACATAGCATTCCATTTAAAAAAATAGAGTTGACCTTGAAATCTCCTCTATGCATCCACCCACGCAGAAAATGTTTGTGTCACAATATATTTCGTCTCAACAGTGGCTATCACATCGTGATAAAAAAAACATAGCATTTCATTTAAAAAAATAGAGTTGACCTTGAAATCTCCTCTATGCCTCCACCCACGCAGAAAATGTTTGTGTCACAATATGTCCCCCTCTATACCGTGTAAGTTTTCTATATAACATTTTTTCATATTATTACAAATAACGGCAATATTCAAACTGGACATAGTTATTGCCCCACCCTGTATATATATGTACTAAACAATAAGATGGGCCGCTTAAAGGTAGCCAATATATTTAATGATAAATTACACAAAAAAAACTCTATAATCCTATCGTAACCAGCTTGATCTTCTTTATTAAATGTAGATTTTCCAAATGGTTGCAAATGGCGCTCGAGCCTGTGTTCGCGTTGCTGATCGTAGACGTGCAAAACGATTTCATTGATGGAACTTTAAAACTCCGTGCCTGCAGCAGTAATCAGGATGGCTTTGATGTTGTGGAACCAATAAATCGTTTGACAAAGTATGGACTTTTTGATAAAGTTATTTACTCGATGGACTGGCATCCCGAGAATCATATCAGCTTCTATGAAAATTTACATTTGAGAGAGCTGCATCCAGACTCGAAGGTACGTAGCTCCGGAATTATATGCAATAACAAATTCTACCAGTGGCGGGTTTTACGGTAAGCGGATTAAGGTCTGGGCACACAGGACCGGGCCGGGGCCCCGGAGAGTTTTTTCTAGATGGCTTTGGTATAGGGAGTGTTGTGTGCATGCTCCGGAGCCAGTCTGATTCCGTTTCTTTCCTCGCGCATCCGAAGGGCCATAATTCTGGCCTTTTAGCGGCCGCGTTGGCGCCCCAGGATACCATAGGGCCCCAAATTTCGCAGCATTCATTTTTTTACAAAAAATTCAATTTATTTACAAAAAATTAAAACAATTTTAAAATTTTCCATTATTTCCAACTTGAGTTTGAGGGTCCCAAAATTTTTATCGCTTAAGGCTTCCACTTGACTTGAGCCGCCACTGAATTGTACTGTGTTTATTTACTCATATGCTCGTATTACCTAACAATCTACGCATATTTCGGAAAAATTCTGTCGGGACTCAATATTCCGTCATTACACGGAGAGTGTATACGAAAAAAGAATACATTTTTTTCTTCTCATCTTTTAATCTCGTTTCTAAATAAGGAAATGCTCTGCAATTGCAATTCACGTTCGGCTATAAAAGTTTACGCATGATAGCGATTAGTACTGCGTTTCATTGAAAATCGTTGGAACAATTATAAACCACTAAAATGCTTTTGTTCAATGCAGGTGACAAAGGAAAATGCAAAGTTGTTCGATAGCGTGATATTCTCGAAACCCTATTTGGAGCAGATACTGTGGCCCAAACATTGCGTCGCACACACCTGGGGCGCTCAGTTACACAAAGACCTCGTGATTGTGCCTGGATCGGAGCAGGTATAGAAAGAGTAAAGTGCGGTAGAACACATCGGTCGAATCTCCAATTGTTTTCAAGGGCTCCGTGAGGGTTTCAATGGGACTGATTCCATTGGATAACGGTCGGTTACCACGTTTTTATTAGCTCGCTTTCTTGTTTGTTTGTTTGTTCGGTGCAAATCTTGCAATTGATTTTAAACTAACTACCTGATGAGCTAGAGACTTGAAATTGGAAACGTAGCTCAGAACTGGATGACAATGCAGTATTCAAAATTTTTTTTTAAAAAGTCTGTCCGTTTAAGAGAAATAACAATGAAATATTTTTACCGTTATTACCGTTACACCGCGGTCATCGCGTTCAGCGATCCCCACTCCGCGCGACAACGCTCTCTACTTTACTATGCGCACGCACTCTGACTCGTCCCCACTCCACGAACCCACTTCGCCCCGACGAAGCTCAGTATACGATAGACGATCGGTAGTACATCATCGCTTTGTTTAGCCAGTGAAAGAACCGTTACACCTTTCTGTTATAATTTCATCAAAATGTTTCAAATCGATTGAAATATACGTGCAAGAAGTAGGAGAGGAAACCTTTTGACGTTGGGGATAACAATATCGTGTACGTGATTAGAAATTAACAAAAATCTGTGTTTGAAAGTGTCAGAAATAATGTCTACAAAGAAAAAAAAGGAGCAGTTCGTTAATAATGATTTTCACAGGGAAGCCGCCAAATCACCAGGTATGTCATTGCATATTTTGCGTTACATATTTTTTTGAAAAAGTTACAAAATTTGTTGAAAGTATTATATCATCAACGCAGTCATCCATTTGAATATGTTTAAAAATTGAACTGTATCAGTTTTAGTCAACTGACACTTTGAGAATATTAGTAAAACGTTAGACTGAATTTTTTTAGTTGTAGTTACATATCTATTATAAACTAAGTGAAGTTATTGCTTATAAAATCGATTGAAAAATTTCACACACAAAAGATTAAAAGGCAGAAAATAATTATTTCAATAAACATAAATTTTTAAAAATACCACGTTTTTAAAACGGTCTAAAAAGTATAAAATAATAATAAATAAAAAAAACGTACTAAAAAGTATAAAATAATTTGAAAAAAATAAAAATAAAATGGACTAAAAAGTATAAAATAATTTTTAAAAAACGGGCTAAAAAGTATAAAACAATTTGAAAATAAAAACAAAAATTTGAAATTGTTCTTTTTGAATAGCTGTGAAAATACTTGTAAGATTTAAAACGAAAATCGTGAGGCGCAAGATAATAGTAAGGAGTGTTTGGAGTAGCAGCAGTTGAGAAAACTCACACTACAGTTTATATCATTTGCGGAGCAATAAAATTTTTAGTGATTTAGGTGAACTATTCATGCATCAATTATCTATTGTATACGCCCCACGTTTTTCGTTCTAAATCTTACAAGTATTTTCACAGCTATTCAAAAAGCACAATTTCAAATTTTTGTTTTTACTTTCAAATTATTTTATACTTTATAATTCGTTTTTTAAAAATTATTTTATACTTTTTACTCCATTTTATTTTTATTTTTTTTAAATCTTTATTATTATTTTATATTTTTTAGACCGTTTTAAAAACGTGGAATTTTAAAAAATTTATTTTTATTTAATTAATTATTTTTTATAGTACAAATTATGATATTTTGTGATTTGTTATGTAAAATAAAGTGTACACAGTATTTAATCGATAAGTGTTACGAAATTCTGAACAAGAAGTGTCCCCACTCCTGCGGAGTATATCCCGTGAGGGGCCGTGAAGCTCGAGAGGCCTCACTCGCTGAAAAGTATGACATCATACGACTCGCGTATATCCGTGAGACCACTACTAATCCAATGACAAAACTTCTTTATTTTTTATTCTTTTTTTATGGAACATTCACCAACATATTCTTGGCATTTTTCTAATGAAAATGATATAATTGCGATGATATTTACTTGTATAGAGACGCGGATATAGTATAATAAAGAAACGAATCGAAGGTTCGAAGTTTCGAAGTGTCGAAGTTTCGAAGGTTCGAACCTTCGAACCTTCGGACCTTCGAAACTTCGACACTTGGAAACTTCGAACCTTCGATTCGTTTCTTTATTATACTATATCCGCGTCTCTATACAAGTAAATATCATCGCAATTATATCATATTATTTTCATATCACCTTCGAAGTTGCCTTCGTTCCTTCGAATCCTTCGGAAAAGTAACAGCCCTAGCCTGTACGGGTCTAGGGCCGGTCAGCGCTTACCCCAGTACCATAGAAGGATAAAGTTCTTATTAGCCCACGACAGATTTCTAAAACGCTCTATCGATTGTTCAGGTGTTAAAGGGCACGCATCCGGAGGAAGAGGCTTATTCGGTATTTTCCATGAAGGATTCCGCAGGCGTGATCAAGTTGGAGGAGATCCTGCGCGAATCAGGCGTCACGCAGCTATTCGTTTGCGGCCTGGCTTACGACGTCTGCGTAAAAGAGACTTCTCTGGATGGTCTTCGATTAGGATACTCGGTGGCGGTGATCGACGACTGTTCTCGCGGTACAAATCTGGAGAATATTGCGGCTACGAAGCGGTTGATTGCGGAGAACGGCGGTTTGATTGTCGACAGCGACAAGGTTCTGTCGCTGATAAATGGGAAGAAAAGGAGCTTGATCATGAGTCATCAATCCGCGAGGAAAATCGCCTCGATCTCGTTCTCGGAAAGTACCATGATCATGGCTAACAATGAATAACAGCGCATTAAACGGTAGGAGAAATGTAGAGCGAGTTTGCAAATGGATTAGGGTACATTACACAATTAGTGTGACATCATGCGTCACGGTGAACAGTAGACTCGAATAGTTTGGGTAGATACTTATTGAACGAGTACTTCTTTCTATAGTGGGTTTTGGGGATGGAAACAAAGCAAGAAATCAATGTACAAATGTCGAGCTTTATATAGTTTTTTACACGGCAAAATGTATAAAATTCGTAGTCCAGTTTCGGAGAACACACGAGTACAAAACTAGAAATGTGTTCAGAATTTCGTACACAAGGTGTCGTTCCTACAAGGACAAGAGTCCGTTCGAGCTTTATTCTACTTCACATTTGCAGTATTTTCGAAGTATTTTTCTAAATAAAATTTGGAACGTTTATACGAGCGATGTGCACTGTATTTATAGATCACCTGTTGTCTGAAATAAATCAGAGATTCGTGGTAATCCTAAGTCTTTAGTTATTAGTCTATTCATTCATCGTAAACGTCTCCCGAATAAGTAACGCGCGGTTCGTTACCACATGGGATTTTCATCGGATAATAAATACGAATGTAATAAATATGAAATTGAGTCGCTAACAACATAATTTAGTCCTTATCTACGTGGAAGGTTGCCTATCGCTCAGCGATCTAGCTGTTTTTTCAATTTTGTTTGCCGACTCGTCGTCCATTGTTAATTTACAAGCGTATCTGTGCCTTGCTCCGCAATCGTCGCTGTGATAAGAGTACAGTCGAGACGTTGAATTGTAAGACAGCTTCAGACACCTGCGAGAACGTAGAATGTAATATGTATAAAAGCACAGTTGAACGAAAAAAGGCTAAGATAAAGAGACAGTATCGGATAGAAATATTGTTTTTCTTGGACGAAGAGCAATGATAATAACGCTTACCTGCCGTCGCCAGGGACGGTCTGCTTCGTGTTCTGATAAACCGGTTTTGCGCTGCTCGCCCAAATCCACAAGAGACCAGGATTCAACCCACCGGTCCAGAAATGTTTTCCTTTCAACTTCGAGTTTGTCTGCAAACTGCTAAGCACGTCCCGTTTCTCGTCGTCCTTCTCGAATTCCAACAATTGGCCGCCCATCCCGCGGCAGAGACTTGCCGACGATTTCCAGTCGAATTCGCGGTTGCTGAAGTGGTAACAATTCTGGCCGATTTTTGTGTAATTCGCTGGACACGATTCTGAAAAAAAAAAGAAAGCGATTCCTTCGATGGTAATCGGAAAGAAACGACGGTCGGACAGATACGGAGCGAATACATACTCTTCTGGTCCATATTCCCGGAAATCACGTAATAGAGCAGCTCCTCCGCTCTTCTTAATCGGTTCTCCAAAAAATCCACTCTGTACACGAGCTTTTCTATCGCTCCTGGAAGCGTAAATCGCGATTAATTCTTCGATAAATCGACTGAGACGAAAAAACGCGCTCAATGCCGTGAGGATTATAGATAGCTGGCTTTCGCGAATTACTTAATCCATCGATACATCGCGGATCTATGCGCGAAACAAAAATTGTCCATATCATCCAGATAGCACTCGGACGTCTAATGTAGTGGGATGTAACTGGGACCTCTGTCGGACATACCTGGGACATAAATCGGACATACCTGGGACATAAATCGGACATATCTCAGACATATCGTACGTCCCTGGGACGTACATATGTCCGGTACGGACGTACATTGGACGTCCGAGTGCTATCTGGGAGTGGACCTTAGTTATACATGGCGAAAATGATTTCGCAGATTTTTTTGTGGGACACCCCCTAGAATTGTGCCACTGGACGAAAAAATAATCTATGCGAAATTTGAAATTGATCGAATAACGGGAAATCGTGCCGCATCGACTTTGAAAATTTTTTAATTTTGTAAGTCGTTTTTCGCCACTGTAGTATATTATATAATATAAAAAAATTCTTAGACAAAAGTTGTACTGTTTAATAAATTCAATATAATGCAAAAGAGAAAGAAATATTTTAAGTGCCAATTTTTGAGATTTCAAGGTCACAATTTTTTTTTTTTAATTCAATATTACATTTTGTTTCTATATTCTTATAGTGCGTAAAGAGACAAATTCAACGATATAAAAACATATATATATATATATATATATATATATATATATATATATATACTGATAATATACTGCAGTGGAGAAAAACGAGTTAAACATGGGACGTCCATTGGATCAAAATTTCGGACGTCCCATGGACGTACACGACGAACATTGGACGTAAAACGGACGTCCCATGGACGTACGGTGCTATCTGGGGTCCGTGGTACATCCGAAATTTATATCCGAGAGATGTCCCACGGACGTAAAAACAGATGTCCGTGGGACGTCCGAAATTTTGATCCAATGGACGTCCCACGGACGTACACGACGAATGGACGTATCGGACGTAAAACGGACGTCCTATGGACGTACGGTGCTATCTGGGGTCCGTGGTACGTCCGAAATTTATGTCCGAGGGATGTCCCACAGACGTAAAAACAGATGTCCGTGGGACGTCCGAAATTTTGATCCAAGGACGTCCCACGGACGTTCACGACGAACATTGGTCGTATCGGACGTAAAACGGACGTCCCATGGACGTACGGTGCTATCTGGGGTCCGTGGTACGTCCGAAATTTATATCCGAGAGATGTCCCACGGACGTAAAAACAGATGTCCGTGGGACGTCCGAAATTTTGAACCAATGGACGTCCCACGGACGTTCACGACGAACATTAGACGTATCGGACGTAAAACGGACGTCCTATGGACGTACGGTGCTATCTGGGGTCCGTGGTACGTCCGAAATTTATATCCGAGGGATGTCCCACGGACGTAAAAACAGATGTCCGTGGGACGTCCGAAATTGTGATCCAAGGGACGTCCCACGGACGTACACGACGAACATTAGACGTATCGGACGTAAAACGGACGTCCTATGGACGTACGGTGCTATCTGGGGTCCGTGGTACGTCCGAAATTTATATCCGAGGGATGTCCCACAGACGTAAAAACAGATGTCCGTGGGACGTCCGAAATTTTGATCCAATGGACGTCCCACGGACGTTCACGACGAACATTAGACGTATCGGACGTAAAACGGACGTCCTATGGACGTACGGTGCTATCTGGGGTCCGTGGTACGTCCGAAATTTATATCCGAGGGATGTCCCACGGACGTAAAAACAGATGTCCGTGGGACGTCCGAAATTGTGATCCAAGGGACGTCCCACGGACGTACACGACGAACATTAGACGTATCGGACGTAAAACGGACGTCCTATGGACGTACGGTGCTATCTGGGAAGTATTAATAAAGAAGTTGGAAATTCGGATTAGTGTGGTCTCACCGATATACCTGAGCCGCATGGTGTCTCGGCGACCGAGGCCTCTCGAGCGTCACGGCCCCTGAAGGGGGTACACGCCGCACTAGTGGGGATATCTCAGGGACAATTATGTCGGAGACATTTGGGACAGTTACCGATGAAATACTGTAGCTGGCTTTCGCGAATTACTTAATCCATCGACACATCGCGGATCTTTGCGCGAAACAAAAATTGTCCGTATCAGTTCCTAAAACCGAGTATACTCTTCTTCCACTCTTAAGCGTATATTTTTACCCAGAAGATACAGGTCCGTCTCGGTGACTTCTCGCTTGTTCGGCGTTAATAGTTTACTGGAAACCATCAAAGTCTTGTCGCCCAGTTTCATCACCTTCGACGTTCTCGACATCCTCGAGTCGGAGACTACCCAGTTCTCCAGAATCTCGGACCATGGTCCAGGCGCATCGCTGACAGAAATGTTTGACAGACTATCTGATAAAAAGTCGCAAACGTTAACATTAATACAGAAAACAGACTCGGCGAAGGCAATTAACGTTGATTAGAATACGGTTGATCTTGTTACTTCTTACCACATAGTCCCAAGCAGACGAGCGACAACAAAATCAAAAGGCACAGCTGAACAGATCCTTTATCCTTCATGGTAAACCTGCAAACGATACGACAGTGTATCAACACGGGTAGATCGACGAACGACAAAATCGAGCGCGTTTTTGTCAGAATCGCGTTGCAACTGTCTCTAACTTTCTCAAAGAAAGTTCAAAGGAATGCGCGTCCCATTCCAAGCACATAAGCACCTTCATTATCCCAGTGTTACTAATTTGCTTAAAACGGTTACTATAACGTGTTATATTCAGACTGCGGATTTTATGCATTTATGGCAAAAAATGCGTACGCACAATTTAGAACAGTGAACATATTAAAAAGATTTAAAGACATCAGTGTATTAGTTTTAGCTTAACAAGATAATTAGAAGAAGAAACAAATTTTTATTTGGCTCCTGTGTCTTCTAATCAATACAAACATTTTTTATTTTTCATAAAGTTCCGCAGTCTAGTTATATCAAAGAAAATGCTATCGGCGCAATGGTTCGATCTTCTTGAAAATTTTACAGAAAATTTGCAATTTTATTTATCACCCAACGTTTCGATCCAGGTGTGGATCATTCTCAAGAGATAATGCGTTTGCTGTGCATTATTACTGCACACCTGGATCGAAACGTTGGGTGATAAATAAAATTGCAAATTTGCTGTAAAATTTTCAAGAAGATCGAACCTTTGCGCCGATAGCATTTTCTTTAACATAATTCAAAATTCGGTCGATAGAAATCACAATTATACTATAACGTGTCTCTGTCTAATGTCGTGCGCGTTAATTTATAAAACCCGCTTAATGTTAAAAGAATTGTACGCACGAGAGCAATGTTGGTATCGAATCATCCGTGCTTTGACGGTGTTTATTGTGAATACGAACGATTTATAGGGATTCGCTTTACTCACATAATACTCGTGAAACAAACACGTTACGACGGTTATTATCATTCCACTTCTCTTTGATCCGACGATTGCACCTGGCCGATCCGCTTCCGTTCGTGAGCCGTGCACGACTATCGATCGAGAGATCCAAATGCGTACACAGCCAGAACTGCTGGACACTTTCTCTCTTCCTCGGAAAAATGAGTCACTTTCTTCGTCGGTTTCATCTGCCTCTCAGTCACGCGTTTTCGCGATGGTCTATCGAGCCAATTTTCTCATTTTTCATCTGATTTTTCTTCTACCGGGTCGTATCGATCGCTATACTGGCTAATTAGTATTTAATATGGAATCACGAAGAAATTAATGTTGACCTTAATGAGAGCTTTTAATGAGAAAACTGTTACCAATTAGTAAGACAATACGTTATTACTTATTACGAAGGCGTTTGGTAATTTCATTGTAACAGTGGCGGTTTTACTGAAATTGCGCGATTCTCAGGTGAAGTTTGGCACGTCGGAATATTAGTCGAAATGCCAGAGAAACCAGCATTTCTTAATGAATCGACCTACTGACACGATTCTCTCCGTACAGTGGAACTTTGTCTTCGCATGGATAAGGGAAGTTTGTCTTCCGCTGAACCGTTACCCAACGTTCGATTTCGTTGAGAAACGTTACGGAACCTGTTTACCACAATCGTACAGGTTTTTACCTACATACGTAGTTGCCAAAAAATGTAAAACGTTGCTCGATCTTTCAGAGATCGCTCGAATGTTTCGTATAAATTCGTCGTACAAATGTTTCCAGTTAGATAAACATCGGCACTTTACATTTTGCAAATTACATAGCACATCTTCCGATTACCAGAAAGCAAAAATGTATGTGAGTAAGTTTGCATATATACAGTCACTCCTATTAATATTCGTACACTCTAAAAGATAATTATGTTTTTAATATTGGATCCTGTGACTTGGATTTTTTTTAGAAGTTAGAACAATTAGTTTACTACACGTTGAAAAAAAGAAATTTTGAAAAATTTGTAATTGGTTGGAATTATAAAGAAAATACTAAAAGTTGTTATTTATAACTGTTTTATGTGGGTCCATATTGAAAATTCAACGAATACGTTGCAATGAGCTACAACTGTTTGAAGGTGGTAAAAATTGCAGCTTTTCACAATTTTCGGCCTTAACACTAGGTTTACGCAGCACTAAAATTGATTATTTTACATTGCTTTATAAAAATAATAAAATTGTATTTACTTAGATCTTCAGCGATTTTTATTGTAATATGTGAACAGAAAAATAAATCTATTTAATAATTCCTCACGAATGCCTCCTTACACTCTTAATAATCGTAAATTCAAAATTTTTGAATCCGTCATTTTGACGGGCCCCGTAAATCTAGTGTTAAACTAATCCAAATTGGATGAAAATTTGAAAATGTATACAATTGATACGGATCTACGAAATGGATGTTTTAAATTTTCAATACAAGCCACATAAAAAAATTGTAAAACACAAATTTTAGTATTTTCTCTGCAATACCGACCAATTGCAATTGTTTTAAAATTTCTTTTTCACTTCATGTAGTAAACTAATTATTCTAACTTCTCAAAAAAGTCCAAGTCGTATTTTCCGATATTAATCAAGTTATCGTCTTCTTAAGAGTGGCCGAATATTAATGGGAGTGACTGTATGTATAAAAATTGATGTTTATCTATTAATAAATAGTTTTCGTTTCTAGGCGATTGAACGAAAGAAAGGCCAACACGTGTTTCTTTGCATGTCTTTAATGAAACAACTATAGCGGAGACGAGGCCGTGCGCCAACGCGAATCGTCGTCTAGCTAATAATATGTAGTCAACTATACACTACGTATGTACAATACAATCATGGTGAAATTGATTTCGCATCCGGCAACGACACGGTGTGTTTCTCGCACGAAGGAATTCGAAGGAATTTCGGTTCATCTTGGTTCATCTTGGTTCATCTCGGTCTTCAGTCTTTCGTTTCGCGTAGGCCGTAGGCTAATTAGAAATACACGGTGAGATTGAGCCGTTCGTTCCCCGCTTGGCTGTTCTTGGATCTCGTTTCAGCCGCAACTTCCACGCTGTCCACTGTCTGAAAGATTCGAAACTTTCTACAGGGTCGATCTTCTTGATTATGTTAAAGAAAATGCTATCGGCGCAAAGGCTCGATCTTCTTGATTATGTTAAAAAAATGCTATCTGCGCAAAGGTTCGATCTTCTCCATTATGTTAAAGAAAATGCTATCGGCGCAAAGGCTCGGTCTTCTTGATTATGTTAAAGAAAATGCTATCGGCGCAAAGGTTCGATCTTCTCGATTATGTTAAAGAAAATGCTATCGGTGCAAAGATTCGATCTTCTTGATTATGTTAAAGAAAATGCTATCGGCGCAAGGGTTCCATCTTCTTGATTATGTTAAAGGAAATGCTATCGGCGCAAGGGTTCCATCTTCTTGATTATGTTAAAGGAAATGCTATCTGCGCAAAGGTTCGATCTTCTCGATTATGTTAAAAAAATGCTATCTGCGCAAAGGTTCGATCTTCTCCATTATGTTAAAGAAAATGCTATCGGCGCAAAGGCTCGGTCTTCTTGATTATGTTAAAGAAAATGCTATCGGCGCAAAGGTTCGATCTTCTCGATTATGTTAAAGAAAATGCTATCGGTGCAAAGATTCGATCTTCTTGATTATGTTAAAGAAAATGCTATCGGCGCAAGGGTTCCATCTTCTTGATTATGTTAAAGGAAATGCTATCTGCGCAAAGGTTCGATCTTCTCGATTATGTTAAAAAAATGCTATCGGCGCAAAGGTTCGATCTTCTCGATTATGTTACAGAAAATGCTATCGGCGCGAGGGTTCCATCTTCTTGATTATGTTAAAGAAAATGCTATCGGTGCAAAGGTTCGATCTTCTTGATTATGTTAAAGAAAATGCTATCGGCGCAAGGGTTCCATCTTGATTATGTTAAAGGAAATGCTATCTGCGCAAAGGTTTGATCTTCTCGATTATGTTAAAGAAAATGCTATCTGCGCAAAGGTTCGATCTTCTTGAAGAAGTTCTTCTTATCTGACCAGCGGCTCAATGCGAATTCCCCTGTAGAAATAATTGTGATTTCTATCGATCGAATTTTGAATTATGTTACAGAAAATGCTATCGGCGCAAAGGTTCGATCTTCTTGAAGAAGATCTCAAGATTCAAGATTCGATCGATAGAAATCACAATTATTTCTACAGGGGAATTCGCATTGTGAGCCGCTGGTCCGATAAATTTGCAATAACAATAATCGTTCTCGTCCAAAATGTTCAGCTTTTCTTAGAGATAAAAGAGAAGGTAAGATGCGCGAATTGAATGCTCCGACGAGTACCAGATAACAGTGGTGAAAACGATGCAAAACTTTCTCCAAATTGGTCCAGTCGTGTCTGATATTTCAGTTATCTGTTACCACTATGTAACAAGTGGCGGATAGCAATTTGTATAATGTAGAAACGAAGGAATAAGTGGACCAATCGCACGCGTAAGATCCCGGAAATTTAATGAAAAATTGTAGTGTCCTTATTACCCTGTCGTCATCGTCCCACGAAAGTTTTTTAACCCTCTGGGAGACGGAGCAAGCGGGCCAGGCTGGCATCATGGAGTCCGGAAGATCTCCGGAATAATTGGAAGATTCACGAGAGACTGCGTTGAAGTTCGACTTTGCGCTTAAGTCGTTCATGTTTTGCACTAGACCGCCGATGTTAGGGATGTTCGACGTTGCGGATAAACCGGGTGGATTTGGGGCTGGTGCCACTTTGTGCCTCGCGTACAGAGGCACTTGTCTGGCCGACGATAAACCTTTGCAAAATCGATTCATTAGAGATTAGAAGCAGGAATTGCCGCCACACTGTTAGCAGACAAACGAATACAGGCGAAAAATTCTCGACAAATTTTATTACGCTTGTCTTTGGATTTTGTTGAATCGTTCGAATCTGGTCTGACGTTTCTTCAAGAGTCGATATTTCTACTGGTTACTCGATGAAGAATCAATGATTATTTCTTCGATTACGACCACTTACTTTGAATTGTGGCGTCGTAGGAGTTCTTCGCGCCGAAGACAGGGTTCTCGACGTCGTTACCGTCATTGTTGATCTCCCTCGTTTCGTCGTTGTTGCTGTCATCGACGGTTTCCTGGTCGACGTGGTCCTCGTCGTCGCGATCGCCTCTGGCATCCTCATCCTCGTCGTTTTCATCGATACTGTGAGCAATCTCGTGACGATTTCCTCTTCGTGGTACATCCAGGGGGTCTTGGAGCATATTTGCACCGAGTACCTGAGGGGTTGGACTCAGTGCGGAGGGTACAGGTGACTTTTCTCTGTACCCGGTGCCCACGGAGCTCACGGAACCGCTAGTCTTTGGCCTCTTGCTGTAACAACCGTGACAAGTTCTCCGATTTATGTCTGCTAAACCGAGTTCAGCTGATAATCGTGATCCTTTGGGAATATATTTTTCAGACTTTTCGTTAACACGTTGAGTGCCAATCCAACAATTTTAAAAATTCCATAAAATCGAACTGTATTACTTAATGAAATGAAAACTGAAAAGATTAAATGTATGACCTTGACTGATCCTACAATCGGCTTGCATTGTATGGATATTACTAAAATTTGGTGCAATGTATACAGGGTGAGTCACCTAACGTTTGTACCTCAAATATCTTTGTTGTTTCTAAAATATACGTAAACAATGGTAAGGACAAAGTTGAATGGTACAATGGAACTGACACGATGCAAAAAAAAAAATTTTGTTTTTATGTCATTTTTTGAGAGATATCAAGGTCACCTTGATTTTTTTTTTTAATGGAACCACCCTTTTTTAAACACCTACAATGATAGTCCCTTTCATTACGAATTCAGTGACTATAATTACACAAGGTCATTCAAGGTTGCGGACCAGAGATAACGTATAAGATTTAACATCGATACATGCCTGTAAACGAGCATTGAAGGAACGTTGCGCTCTGTCCGTGACCTTGAATGACCTTGAGTAATTATAGTCGCTGAATTTGTAATGAAAGGGACTATCATCGTAGGTGTTTAAAAAAGGGTGGTTCCATTTAAAAAAGTCAAGGTGACCTTGAGAATCTCTAAAAAAATGACATAAAAACAAATATTTTTTTGGTATAGTGTGAGTCCCACTGAACCATTCAACTTTGTCCTTCAGACATTTGACGTATCTTTAAAGACAACAATGATATTTGTGGTGGCAATAGTTACTGCCTCACCCTACAATAAGAGCCCCTTTCATTACGAATTCAGTGACTATAATTACTCAAGGTCGTTCAAGGTCGCGGACAGAGTGCAACATTCCTTCAATGCTCGTTTACAAGCATGTATCGATGTTAAATCTTATACGTTTTCTCTGTCTTTGACCTTGAATGACCTTGGACTAATTATAGTCACTGAATTCCTAATGAAAGGGACTATCATTGTAGGTGTTTAATAAAGGGTGGTTCCGTTTAAAAAAGTCAAGGTGACCTTGATATCTAAAAAAAATGACATAAAAAAAAAATTTTTTTTTTTTGCATCGTGTCAGCCCCATTGTACCATTCAACTTTGTCCTTACCATATTTTACGTATCTTTAGAAACAACAAAGATATTTCAGGTACAAACGTTAGGTGACTCACCCTTATATTAACATAAAAATTTATTTTAAAAGCTGTATAAATAATTCCGTCACCCATATATGGGTGACATGGCAGCCAACGTGTTAAACTGCAAGAAAACGCAAACGAAAAACGATTCTTGCAAGAAACATATTTCAATTAGGATAATCGTTCGTTTCCCTTACTGTTTATATATGTACAAAATTAGAACGAGTATAATAACGCCCAGAAGACCCAGAACAGCGCCGAACACTGCAACCAGAAGAACACTGCTGCCCAACCAGGCTGGCGCAGCTCTCGCAGCGATAGGCAGTGATCCAATGTTTGGTATGTGAACGATCACTGGGATCATGCTGGATCTGCAACAAAGGTGTCACAACTGAATCTGTAAAACGTAAAACACTATGGAATAAGAGAGGTTACTGTTTTGTGTACCTAGGAGGACGACCCGAATCGGAAGCCACGGCTACCAATCGGGCTAGGGAACCATTGATCGTTGCTGCCGATCTTAG
Source organism: Sphecodes monilicornis (assembly GCA_913789915.3). Classification (NCBI taxonomy): domain Eukaryota; kingdom Metazoa; phylum Arthropoda; class Insecta; order Hymenoptera; family Halictidae; genus Sphecodes; species Sphecodes monilicornis. The sequence goes on from OU565302.1 coordinate 5,044,355, forward strand.
GATCAGCTCTCCGCTGTCCCGAATCTCGAACGACCTGGTACAGTTATCTGTGTTAGTTTCAGTGTTCCATATTAACTAATAATATCTAGTTATATAGAAGAATTAAAGTTGTATAGAATTAATTTAGTTATATAGAAGAAAGAACTATATTATTAATAATTGTAAGGAAAAGCCGTAAGAAAAGCGGTTTTTACTAATAAAATTGTAAGGAAAAGCCATAAGAAAAGCGGTTTTTACTAATAAAATTTTAAGGAAAAGCCGTAAGAAAAGCGGTTTTTACTAATAAAATTTTAAGGAAAAGCGGTTTTTACTAATAAAATTGTAAGGAAAAGCCGTAAGAAAAGCGGTTTTTACTAATAAAATTTTAAGGAAAAGCGGTTTTTACTAATAAAATTGTAAGGAAAAGCTGTAAGAAAAGCGGTTTCATACTAATATATTTGGGCACACGGATAACCAAAGCGTTTCGACCGACGAGTTTTCGCAGCTGCTCTCACGATCGTTATTTCATTAAATTCTTCTGTTAATATTGATTTTCTCCTTTTATAAATTTAGCTATATATAGGGTTGTCTGTTAACATGCACATAAACATAGTTCATCCACACTTCCACTCTTATATAATATAGTTACATAACTATAGTACCTCGCGTCAGGACCTCGAAGAGACAGACTGACTTTGTCGTCTCTGTCGCCGTCGGCGGCTTCTAGCTTTCCTAAACATAATTAAGATCACGCGATCGGATATCAATGAATTCATCGAAGGAAACCACACAAGAGAAAGTAGCTACGACGAGCTCACCGACAATGGATCCCTCTTTCAAGGTAGAAGCGTGAAATTCGTATCTGGCATGACGAAACCGCGGCTCCCATTCGTTTACGTCCTCGACAGAGACGTTCACTCGCGACGTGTCGTTCTGAAAAGGGATTTGATCGATTAGTGGTCATCGACGAGTTTCGATAATACAGTATTTCATCGATAAAACCTAAGAAAATTCGGAAAAACCAATGTCGAGGTTTTACGGTCACGGATTTACAGAAAGAGAGGCACACTGAGATTTAAAGAAAGGCACACTGCAAGTCGCATCGTCTCGTTGAAAATATATTGAATAATACGAACAATTGCAAAATACATATTGCATTTCAAACTTTCGCGATCGTTATCTCGTGAAACTTTCATTCGGCGAACTTACGTGATGACCATCGGTAACTCGAACCAGAAAACTGTGATGTATCCTTCTCTCGTAGTCCAGAGTTCCTTTCAAGATCAATTCACCGGAGTTCGTAATGGAGAACCTTTCTAGATCCTCGATCGCACCGACCAACCAGAACCTCAAGTTCTGAAACAGATACGATTACGCACACAAGAAAATTGTGATTAGCGCGAAGCTCGATTTCTGTTTGTTATACTCACGGAATCCACCTTGTTCACTCCCGTCGTTAATAAAACGCTTCCGGGTGGCGTGTTTTCGGGGATACTCGTGTGATGATCCCGTCTGATGAACTTGATAGGCAATCTTCCACCTAGTTCGCATCGTTTTGATTGATTAGAGCTGTTTTAGCACCAGAATCGATTAAACGTAACCGTTAATTGCTTACCGGCAGTTGGCTCCACGCTCCAATCGCTTTCCCGTGATACCACTATCGTTGAAAGCGCATACTTGTCTGCATTGTCTACTTGCGTCGCCTGAAAATTGCGATCACTCAATTTTTAATTCCCACGCATAATTCCAAATATTCAAGATGGTCGATTGCTTTGATTTTATCTAACTTTTCAAATTGGTCGGTATTTAACCCCTTTCCGTACTTTCGCGAGTCAGATTCGCGATAAAGATTTTGGCCCAAACACGAATATCGCGAGTCAGACTCACGACCAGATACTTGGACCAAACGTAAACATAACAAACCGAGCTGGCGGACTAATTTTTTGATCGTTACGATCGTGACTGAATGTTAGTTCCTATCAGTACCTCATGACAGTTAGTCACAATTCTTATCGTTGCTGTTACGAAGCAGTTCAATTATTGAAATTTAAGAAACCCCTTCAAAATGCAAGATACAAAAATGTTAAATGAAGGCAGTGGTAACGAATCCTCTGATAGTGACGCGTTTGTGCCAGTCGTAAAGCGTATAAGGATCTCTGCACACCCATCCGGGACGGGCCCCGGAGAGTTTTTTACATAGCTTTGGTAGGGGCAGGGGTCTCCGGGATGTCTGATCCGGTGCGGTACCGATTCTTCCCTCGCGCGACCGAAGGGCCATAATTCTTGCACTTTTGAGCGGGCGTTGACAGTTCTCTCTGTGCATGGCACAAAAACAATGTTTCCAGGGACTCCACACCCCCTTAAAGTAAACTATCTAAACTAACTAGCTAAATCCCGGGACGGGCCCCGGAGAGTTTTTTACATAGCTTTGGTAGGGGCAGGGGTCTCCGGGATGTCTGATCCGGTGCGGTACCGATTCTTTCATCGCGCGACCGAAGAGCCATAATTCTTGCACTTTCGAGCTGGCGTTGACACTTCTCTCTGTGCCGGATGGGTGTGCAGAGACCCTAAGGCGTATGATTATAGATGAGAGTAGTGAAGAGGAAAGTACTGTGGCGGCTACTTCCTGTGCTCGTCAACAGAGGGACATTACGACAACACCTTTCCCGCTATTAACTGAATCTTCCTCTGTTTGGATATATACCGTCCTAAATTGTCCTTACGACATCCCGCGTCTAAGGCACGGGTCCGCTAGATAGCCTTACCGATGAGTCCTCTAGCGGGCCTAGGACGAAACGCTTCCTTCTAATTTTCCTCCTCTCACTCACTTTTCAGCCGCCATAGTACGACACAACAATCATGGATTTGGCAAAAAGTAAAAAACACACCAATAGTTTGTAGTTCGTATTTGCGACTGTTTACAAGCATCAGTCTGGTTTGTTTAGCGCGCGTCGTTGCCTACCGCTTGGGCCCAAGTTTCGTCGAGCTAAATGGCACGGGAAGGGGTTAATATCGTTGTATGCCGTTTACCTTGACAACAATCGTCGCCGGAGACAACAGTTCGTGCTCGTTCAGTATCCGCGTGATAGCAACCTCGGCAGTTTCAGGATTTAAAGTCAGAAATGGCAGAATTCCGCCTTGGATCGTGTATTTTACCGGTGCATTGATCCCCGCATCTTGATCCACAGCTTTTATCGGTGCTGGATCTACTTTCAGCAGCACTCTTCTCTGAAAAGCATATTCGATTTGCTTATTCAAGACCCTATGTGTCTGCAATATTTTACCATCGTACCGCTTTGATCTGTCGAGGGATGACAATTTTATACTGATCGCTTTGAAACGAGGGATTCTGGTCGTCCGCATCGATGACGTTCACGTGGAGCGTTGTGGTGGATGATTTCGGTGGATTCCCTTGATCCTATTGGTACAAGATCATTTTCTTATGAACAGAGAAGGGAAATACATCGCGCGAACTTTTAACACTAGATTTACGGAACCCGTCAAAATGGCGGATTCAAACATTTTTAATTTACGATTATTAAGAGTGCAAGGAGGCATTCGTGAGGAATTATTAAATAGATTTATTTTTTTGTGTACATATTACAATTTTAATACAATTTTATTATTTTTATAAAGCAATGTAAAATAATCAATTTTAGTGCCCCGTGGAACCTAGTGTTAAATACGATCGTATTTGATATTTACCTGTGCGCGAATATCGACGGAGAAATTAGACAGACTTTCGTAATCCAGCGGCTTCCTGAGCACCAGAGTTCCTTCCAAAGCGTTCACGAATACGAAGTAATCCTAGAAAGACGTTCCAGTGCGGTTTACAAACGGTGGAAGCTTTGTGATCGTTTTTGTGATAAATAAATTACCGAATGCGGTCCAGGCAGTACAGCATATTGCACTGTTGAAAATGGCCCCGGTTGATCAGCATCCACGGCCCGTACTCCTTGCAGAACCCTCGTGCCAACCACAGTGACCTGGAAGTGCAACGAGGAAATAGAAACACCGAATATCCGCATGTCACCCAACATTTTCCGGAAAAGAAGATTGTTTACCTCCGAGATGTTAAGAACGTAAGGCGCGTTAACAAATTGCGGAGCATTGTCGTTCGCGTCGGTCACGCGAATATTGACTGGTATCACGAATCCCTGCAAAAAGAAGAATTATTATACATAGTTGGCAGACAAGATTCAGGCAAGGGTTAATCCAACTGAAATTTTGCAAACGTCTTCGGCACATGTAGAATTATCGTTCGTTGACTATTGGACTTGGATCGAAGCATACCGGATCCAAAGTGTGTTTCCTCTCGCAAATGACGTTAACGTAGACGCTGGCAGGTCCGTCGACGCCCTCTTTGTCCAGTGGTCTGACCAAAGACAGGTTTTTCGTGTATGCCGCGAAAGCGACAGGACTGTCGACTTCCTGGAGTCTAAGTTCGATGTCTCCTTGAGGCGAAGGATCCCCTAATACACCAAGGACACCCACGATGTCACCGACCGGTAGATCTTCGTTGACGAAGAGGTGCGCGGCGGTGGCACCGTTCTCCAGAAAACATCGCGCGTCACGGATCACTATACGTGTAGAAACGAAATGCGATTAATCTTTCGGCTGGCTAATTTCGGGAATCCTAATCCAGCATTGTTACATTCCTCGGATAAATTTTTAGAGGGTTAACTGTGCAAGATCATATTAGGGGCGAGTTGCCGACTTTGGAACACACCAAGAAATTTTTGATATATAGTGAATGGTCGATAATTGTCCCAAATAACTGTCCTATAATTGTACCTGAACTATCCCTACTACCGCGGGGTATACTCCGTGAGAGACCAAGAGGCCTCGGTCGCCGAGGAGTGCAACATAATATAAGTCGGGAATGTCGGTGTGACATCAGAAGATGTCCAGAAGTAGCTCACTTGGACGCATATTCGAGGGAGACAACTAATCCAATAACGAAACTTCTTTATTTGTCATTATTTTCTTATGGGACTTTCAGCAACATATTTTTGCATTTTTCTAATGAAAATGATACCAAATATGATATAATTTTGATAATATTTCTTTGTGTAATGAACGATGAAAGTTTCGGACGCAGAGTCGAAAGCCTTTGAACTGTGCCGGCGGTCGCGACTAGCCGCGTCTCTTTCTTTTCCATATGCCGTCTTTCTTTGCATTCCGAACATTTATCGTTCATTACACAAGTAAATACTATTGGTATCATTTTTATTAGAAAAAAGCTAATATGTTGGTGATAGTCCCATAAAAAATAATGAAAAATAAAAAAGTTTTGTTATTGGATTAGTAGTGGTCTCACACCGATATACTCGGCCCGTATTGTGTTACATCTTACTCCCGTACGTTTGGCAGAGGTCAAAAAATAATATCTTCTGCACGATAATTGTCTCTGGCCGGACTCGTGTTCTGGACAATTATCTAGCATTCACTGTACATAGAGATGGAAATAATTTTAATCAAAACGGAATAGTGGAAAAGAATGTTGCTATTTTAGTCTTTAAAGTAATACATTTTGTTTCTTAATAAACATAATTTAAAATACCAAAAATTACATTCATAAATTCAGAGTCATCGGTCCAATCAAAGAAACTGGTTTTCTAATTGGGACCTATGGTATCTCAAGATGGACCACCAATTTCGTTAGCCACAATTGATGCAAAGGTATTTCTTTATTTTTGGACTTGCTCCAGCACAATGTGCATAGAAAATTGATTAATAAAATTTTTAACTAAACTTAATATTTGTCTAAAAGTTGTTTAAAAATATTAATTCATCTTAAAATTCCTCTAAAGTTTAAGATCTATTAATAAAATTTTTAATGATACTTGAAATTGGACCGGCCTATTTTAGGAGACTACAATGTGATCTAATCTGGGCAGCTTGTATATACACACATTTTTAAAGATTTTACTTAACCTCACTTTTAACTTAGGTTAATAAAACTATAATAGCAATTCGTATCTAAGTAGGTTTCCTTTCCAAAGATATAATAATATATATTGTTATTTACTTTAAAACGGCATGACTGCCTCTTCACTAACAATAAAAAATTTAATCTTCTTTTAACTTCTCAAAAACTAAAATTACTTTATTAACCGTAACCACGAGGTGCTTGCTCGAAAAAATGGATGCAGCAGGCAAGTATACTTCCAAGAAACGTATATTGTCTATTTTGCTAAACAAATGTCTTATACCGGTCAAGTTACAATGGCAGCTCGATTTAGGCAACGATCCAAATTCGGCAACTCTCCCCTATAGTGCAGTGGGTTAACGATATAATAATGATGAATGATGGTTCCGTAGACCGGAAGTGGTAAAAAGATTGGGTAACTGACAAAGGTTTATATTTTTTTTAATTTCCTGGTACGATCGTATATATCTGATACTTTTCGAGGAGTTGGATACGTGGTTTTGGGGTTTCCGGAGGTTTCGAGAACCGGTTTCAACGGACAAATGACCGAAACGAAGACCTGCTGTATCGTGATCCGATATAGAACGAGTACTATCTTATGAAAGACGATCAACAAAAAATACAGCCGTATTTCAATCGGATATACAGGGTGGGGCAATATCTTTGTCCACCTTGAATATTTCCGTTAATTGTAATAATATGAGAAAATGATATATACAAAAATTGCACGGTATAGAGGGGGAAATATTGTGATGTAGAAATTTTTTATGTGCGTGAAGACCGGAGATTTTGAGGTCTCCTTGATTTCTTTAAACGAAAAGACCTACTTTTTGAATCATGAATCGATAGAGTACCAAATTCTGCGTAAAAATGTATTTGACCTCTATATGTCCTAATGTAATAGTTAATGCGATATTATCGAAATAATTTTCCATATGTTCTCACCATATTGAAGTTGAGGGACATCAGTTCGATAAACTTCCAGGCACATAGCAGCGATGCCAGATCGGTTAAATCGAGGGGAATACAATTTACCACCTCTCTAGTGACCAGAGTAATATGTGACGCGTTGCGCGGCACGTCACGTGACCAATCTACTACTGTCTTAGTGGGGGACGTTGAAGTGTACTCAGGTAGTGGAATGGGATAGTGGAAGGGGAAAAGGAGGAGAGGAAAATCCACCCAGTTTTGTGTGTTTCTGTCATCAGTGGCACATAGTGGGTACGTATGGAAAATAATATCTCGTTAACTATTACATTAGAACATACAGAGGTCAAATACATTTTTACGCAGAATTTGGTACTCTAACGATTCATGATGCAAAAAGTAGGTCGCACATAAAAAATGTCTACATCACAACATTTCCCCCTCTATACCGTGCAACTTTTGTATATATCATTTTCTAATATTATTACAAGTAACGGAAATATTTAAGGTGGACACAGTTATGTATTCGATGATCGAAGTTGAAACGACCGTAGAACCGTGTTTTGACAGAAGCCTCTACTTTGATGGCGGACAAGAGTGGCCATCCACCATATTCGCGATCCTTTGAGCAGATAAAAGACTAGACATACACACAGAGGATCGACGTGTGTCGACCGGTGGCTGCACACGTAGACGTCATTTAACAGGAGCTTGTGCACGAGGGTTAGACGTGTGCGCTCCCTTGGAGCGGAGTTCCGCCTGCTGGAAACTCACGGCGCGGCGCGGAGCGACGATGCAACCGCTCGTAGCACGGCGCGGCGTTGCCTTTCCTTTCACAATCTCTTTCCCTCCCCGATTCGAAGACTTTTCCAGAAGGAAACGATAGTACGATAGTGGTCGCATCGAATCAGATTTTAATTAGTCCCCGAAACCGTTCGAACAATTAACCCTTCTCACACTGGAGATAAACAACGGGTTAATCGCTCGACTACACCGCCTAAACTATTAACCATCGTTTGTATCAAAAATGTTATAAATCCACAAAATTCTTTCTTTAACTATAAGTCACAGCCTACGATGAACCCAGACTTAAACCAGATTTTTCTTGTAAAAATTTTATTGAAACATCTATCAAGATTGTGCGCAAATCGGAACACGATAGATACGGTTGACAGAGCTGGCGTTATTTTACGGTCAAATGTACCGATTAAGTGGGATCCAAGTACCCACTAATTCACTGGAAACGAAGTAATAATTTTGCAGTTATGTGTAAGGGTGGTATCTGTGGATTTAATGGTACACATACAATTTTCCCGTGAATACTTTCCTCAGAAGTTACCATTGGGAAATTCAAATGATCGATAATACAGATGGGACACCCCATGTTTGGACGCCATCCGATTGGACGCGTCCCGATTGGACGCGTATCTTTTGGACTCCGTGCCGATTGGACTCGTGTCGTTTTAACGCCGTGCCGTTTGAACTCCGCTCCGATGGACTCCGTACCGGTTGGACCTAACCCAGACCTATTTATTTATTTATTTATTTATTGTCTCAGACTCTCGGGCATCCGGACGATTCCAGTATGCAAGGCTGCATTAGGCCCAGTGGAACCTTTTCTGCCTCATAAAGAGCGGCGCATTACCGAGAGAGTTTAACCTGACCCAGACCTAGTTAGTTAGTTAGTTAGTTAGTTAGTTAGTTAGTTAGTTAGTTAGTTAGTATCTTAGGCTCTCGGACATCCGGGTGGTCCCGAGATGCAAGGCTGCATTAGGCCCAGTGGAACCTTTTCTGCCTCATAAAGAGCGGCGCATTACCGAGAGAGTTTAACCTGACCCAGACCTAGTTAGTTAGTTAGTTAGTTAGTTAGTTAGTTAGTTAGTTAGTATCTTAGGCTCTCGGACATCCGGGTGGTCCCGAGATGCAAGGCTGCATTAGGCCCTGTGGAACCTTTTCTGCCTCATAAAGAGCGGCGCATTACCGAGAGATAACCCAGACCTAACCCAGACCTAACCCAGAACTAACCATATATTTCACAATAAAATATCACCATATGTAGAATTCGAAAAGCAATGATTATAAAATTTACGGCACCCAAATGTAACGAATCCAAACAGCACGGCGTCCAAATGTCACAAATCCAAACGGCATGGCGTCCAAATGACGAGTCCAATCGGCACGGGGTCCAAAAGGAACGCGTCCAATCGGATGGCGTCCAAGTGGGACACCCCCATACAGATAAGCTGCGTCGCGTCGATGCGAATAAGCAAATTGTTCGCAGCATGAAATGTGTGCAGTAAATAAGGGAAACAGCCGTAGAAGGATGTACAGTGCAGTTGTATAAGTAAGAAGCTTCGTCTCTACAATTATTTATCCGCTATGCTACAAGCTCTACTAACCCGTCTATGTAATAAGAAACAACGTTTACAACTAACATTCTCGGTTATGCGTTATCTCGACAACTGACGCGTTTCCTGCATAACGAGATAACGGTCGACTGTTATGGAAATGAGGAATACCTATCGCCTGAATAAGCAGATCAACGTTCCCAACAAAATCGTCGAATGTTCTACAGTGGGTGTGCAAAATGTTCGTAAATTATTTTCCCATTAACTAGTAAACTAATGCTTTTAACATCTCAAAAAAAACTGAAATTGTTTGGACTAATTTTAAAAAAGTTATTTCATTTTTAAAGGTGTACGAATACTTTTTACACCCACTGTACGTGGGTGTAAAATTCTGCGTCCGGGAAGACCAATGACTTTCGCTCTGCTTTAAAAAATTATTTGATTTTCTAAAGCCGATTTTTAAAAAATTATTTGATTTTTTAAAGCCGATTTTTAAAAAAATATTTGATTTTTTAAAGCCGATTTTTAAAAAATTATTGGACTTTTTAAAGCCGATTTTTAAAAAATTATTTGATTTTTTAAAGCCGATTTTTAAAAAATTATTTGATTTTTTAAAGCCGATTTTTAAAAAATTATTGGACTTTTTAAAGCCGATTTTTAAAAAATTATTTGATTTTTTAAAGCCGATTTTGAAAAAATTATTTGATTTTTTAAAGCCGATTTTTAAAAAAATTATTTGATTTTTAAAGGGGTACGAATACTTTTTACACCCACTGTAAATAGCGACGAAAGTATTGCGAAATGATACACGGAGGTGAACGCTCGTTTGCGAATTTCTTCGATCGTTCACCGGTTCCTAATGCCACGAATCTAAAATGATTTCTCAATCGTCTCGGAAAAACTGTCGCTTTTATACCGCTTCTCCGCGTTCTTGCGAAACAGACTACCCGTTCCTCTTACCTTACTTTTCGCTTATCTTCCCCCGTCACGCTGAATTGCGATTTTCTCGAAATTTCGAGGTACAATGTAGCAAACGTTAATTAGAACGATTACCACGTTCACGAAGTGGATCACCCATTTCCATCGTCCCCGGAGCGTCAACGGCAGAAGCATCGTATGGGAAAAGAGAGACCGGCGTGTTTTCACGATTTGGCAATACCGTCGTCAACTTTCAAAATCGTTCGATCGTTGTCTCCGCGAGGGGCATCGAAGGGAAACGGAACTTTCGTAGTCGTCGTCCGTCGTGGGCCTTAGTTTCCATTGCAACCGCGATCCTCGTGCGTAACCGTTCACACGCGATCAACCGTGCGATGAAACGGAAGAAGGGACTGATTAAGGTCGCGAGGAAATTGGTCGCTGCCTCTAAGGCAGACTGCGTTGCCAAGGTAGGGGCTGAGAGGGCAAGGCAAACCGCGGAACAGACGGGACGAAAAGATGGGAGCAGGGGCAGGAGGTGAAACAGGTGGCGTGAGAAAACGAGCAGGACCTACATTGTCCACTGTAGAAGTGCAGCGTGCAGCACAGAATTGGCAGGATCCTGAAAACGTTGTGTCTCATGGCGATCCAAGGACATCATTCACCGATCCCAGCATCCACCGATGCATCTACAATTCAAAACATTACTATAACAATGTAATTAACGCAAACAGCTAACGCGTCGCAAACCTCGATTAAACCAATTAAACGTACAATTATCTTCGAGGACTATTCTCCTTGAAAATGGAAAGCTAAACGAGTCAAACAATTGAGATTTTATTATATCTTCACACCATCTTAACACTTTGACTGCCAAAGCAGCGATCTCAAAAATTTCATAAAATCGAAACAATATATTTAATAAAATAATGATTACAGAATTAAAATGTGTAACACTGAGTAACGTTTTAACCTTCTTACATTTTCCAGATATTAAGCAAATTTGATACAATGATTACATTAGCGTAATTAATTTTTAAATATGGACAAATAATTCCGTCACCCATATATGGGTGACACGGCAGTCAACGTGTTAATCGGAATAGATTGTTCAAAAGTGGAACAATCGACTTCGGTTTGTCTTTGAAGCTAGAAGTATTGAAGACTGCACCCGATATTGCAAAATTGCTTTTTACTTTTTTTGTTTGGTAACTTAAAGAGCATGTTTTATACAGTCATGTCAGTTACTAGGTAAACGGTTGTCCCAGAAGCAACGATTTGCGACGGAAGCAAACACCGAGCAATAAAAGTTAGTGCAAACATTGTCGGATCGATATCGGACATCGAATGATCCGGTGACGAGCCGAAAAACGTGCATCGGTGTCTGCAACCGGCGAACATAACGCGTGGTTAGAAAGCATGCGAAGAAACTACTTTATTACGTGAAACCTAGATACATGGAACGACATCCGAATCCTGCAGGTGGGGGTGGCGAGAGCGATAGTTCCCGTACCGAGCCTAAGATGGACTCGGACTCTGAGAAAACGTCTCCTTTTCTCTTGTCTGAAAGTTGCTTAAACCCTTCCTCCCATAAACAGCGAGAATTCGAAACACTACTTTATTCGTTAAATGTGTTTGTCGATCGAAATTTTTGATTAATTGTGTTCGATTTCGGCGCACAGGTTCGATCACTGATACAAATTAGCAATTTTGCAAAATTAGAAACCTCTTAGGAAACTCAACGTTTCGACCCAGATGTGGGTCTTTCTCAAGAGATGAGATTTTTGTTGCGTTTGCTATAACGGAAAAATTACAAGTGAAATTTATTGAGTTCAGTTTCTGCCGGCATGTAGTCAGCTTCTTTCTCAATAAATTTCACTTATAATTTTTCCGTTATAGCAAACGCAACAAGAATCTCATCTCTTGAGAAAGACCCACGTCTAGGTCGAAACGTTGAGTTTCCTAAGAGGTTTCTAATTTTGCAAAATTGCTAATTTGTATCATTGATCGAACCTGTGCGCCGGAATCGAACACAATTAAACTACTTTATTCGAATGTGTGTGAAAAAGAAGAAGAACTTAGGCGGCCATCGACTTTCGCACATTCTACTGTCGCACAATTCGCTGTTTCGCACATTTTTAAAGATTCGACTGTTTAATCCTCTGCGATCGGATGTCCCCTCTCAGGGGACATCGAACTAGCCATCAGATTACAATGTTGTTCGGATCAAGACAACAAAACAGTTTCAGTCTTGCATTAGGGCGTGCGTCAACGTGTTGCGTGTTTTGCTAATTTATTTGTTTAAGTTTAAATATTTCGCCCTTATAAATTCATAAACATGAGTCAGAAACGGAAAAACTGCAGTGTTGATACGAACAAAAAGAAATGAAGGACTCATAAACTTCATGCGATCGAGGCAAAGATGGAAATAATTAAACGTTCTGAAAACGGTGAATCAAAATTGACAAATTTTTGACTATCATGGAAGAATGTGATCCCAATGGAGAACGTATATCTCAAGTACGTAGGGCAATTGAGAAAGACACAGCATGTTATAGAAATCTTTATCAAGAAAAGAAAAAAATGGGTGGTATTCAACTAACTCTTGACAACTTTATAAACGAAACACTCGAAAGCACTTAACACGTCTCTTTAACTTCATTATGTATACATATTGATAGATAAATATTAGGTCGTCCCATAAGTTCCGCAGATGTCGTCTTCTAATGAAAAAACCACAGGAATTTTATAGTGACGGAATAATGTCTTTACCAAAAAGGTAGCAAGGGGTTGTAGAACGATAGAATGATTAGATTTTTTCGTAAGCATTGAAAGATTATTTAAGATATTAATGTAAATAGTATAACAGTAAACGGTAAGAACTTATGGGACGACCTAATACTTTAAAACACAAGTTTTACTGCATATTTTTTTACATCCCTCTACTTTCGAACATTCAACATTCGCACACACTTTCAGGAACCAATTATGTGCGAAAGTCGAGGGCCTACTGTATCGTGTTCTTTCAAGAAAGAAAGGAGACTTATGTTACACGATGCAATATCGAGCACCATATTTGATCGATTCCGTATTCTTTACCTTCGCGACCTCTTCATGGTTTCCACGAGCCTGTGATCGATCGATGAACAATCTGAGAGGTTAATCGCACGATATTACGCCACGATTCGAAAACAAGAGAACTTTCTAATCTAGTTTATTCGAGCAAGTTTCCCGGGTATTGTGGATCTCGGATCTTTTCGATCCGTTCTCTAATAAATAGCACAAACCTACTCAGAGTGTTGATCGGGGCTTCGGTTAAATATTTGCGGCGAAGAGCCGGGCTAATCACCGTATCCTTGTTAAAGTCGGCAATTACGTTTACTATAATTGTGATTTCTATCGATCGAATTTTGAATTATATTACAGAAGATGTTATTGGCCCAAGGTTCGATTTTTTTGATCATCATCAAAAAGATCGAACCTTGCGCCAATAACATCTTCTCTAACATAATTACGTTTACCATCGGCTGGAACAGAGCGGTAAAAGCAAACTGTCTTCGTTCGCGAAAGGTAAGCGAAATAAAGATTCCTAGTATGTATAGGGCCAAATGATTTATACGGGATACGCGAGCCGGATACAATGGCTATGTGGGCCACGGTACTCCTCGAATTTACGGGACCGTAACTGAAACGTACTGCTATGGGCAACTGGCGTAAAGTTCTTCCCCCTGGCCAGCATTCACGACAAGCCACGCCATGCCGCGCCGCGCCGATTCGACGAGGGGCGAAGAAGATGAATCACTTTGTTTCCTTCGTTACTTTACTTTTCGACGCCAGTGAGATATTCTGATTTGGCAAAGTAAAACTCTCAGATTTTGGTGTCTCGCAGTTTCCCCAATGCTTGTGCCCTCGGAAACGTACTGCCGTTTCCATATACATAGGTGATTTCTTTTGGTCTTCTTTAGACTTAAAGTAAAACTTCCAACGCTCTTTTCTCACGCAAGCTTGAACACAACGAGCATATTAATCTATTCCTTATATATACGGTGGGTGTACAAAGTGTTCATACACCTTTAAAAATTGAATAACTTTTTTAATATTGGACCAAACGACTTCAATTATTTCGAGACGTCAGACGCATAAGTTTACTAGGTAGCGTGTAAATAATTTTTTTCTAAAAATTGCAATTAGTCGGAATTGCAACGTAAATAGTAATGGTCACAATTTTTAGCTTCCTTATCTGTGCCTATAATAAAAATTGAATAGGCGCATTTTATAGATCTAAGTAAGTTATGTACATGTAAGAAAAGTTTCATCGAAATCGATTAACGTTGTTACGAGTTACAAACATTTGGTGGTGATTAAATAAGGACAAAATTCCCTGAAAAGACCGAAAATCTGCAACTTTCACCTTTAAACTTTAATCTTGTAATGTTTTTAGCTTATAGTAACATTAACCGACTTCGATGAAACTTTCTGTATGTATATAACTTACGTAGATCTACAGAGGGCGTATTTTAAATTTTTAATTATAGGCAAAGATAAAGAAGTTAAAAATTGAGATCTTTACTTTTTTCTTCACAATTCCGACCAATAGCAATGTTCAGAAAAAATTATTTACACATTACCTAGTAAACTAATCCTTTTAACATTTTAAACGAACTGTTTGGTCTAATTTTAATAAAGTTATTTGATTTTTAAAGGTGTACGAATACTTTTTACACCCACTGTATATAGAGGTTAAATCTCGTCGAATCCCTCTGACTAGAATATCGCATAGAAGCACCGTAAGATTAGAAAACGTAGTTTTTCCTCCGATAAACGAGCATGTTGAATTATTCGTTACGGAGGTGTATGAAATCGTAGCGTTAGATACGCAGAAGCCCTCCGACTGGGTGTTCACAATGGAACTCGGAAGTAACTTAGAGCATTTAGATCAACAAAACGTCGGATCTATTGTTCTCCGCGAACTTCGTTCCTTATGCGGTATCTTCGATCTCATTATCAGCTACTTACCACAATCACCGTTCGTCGACTAATACGCGCAGCGCTCCAAACTTTTTCGAACCACCGTGAACCACCAACAAACTATAACATCACTTTTAACGACTAACATTCACTTCGGTCATTGTTTAACGAAGATCGAGCACCGTTGCGCACTTTCTGCCTTTCCTTTTTAGGTTCCTCGAGCATCGCGCGGGGTACCATAGGACACCATCGGCGAAACCCACGTGAGAATACAAATTTTCAACGTTTCACGCACCCTTAACCGATCCGTTAACGATCGGAAAAATAAATTTATTTTCGAATTTTTTCGATTTATTTCATACGATCGCAAGGTGCAGGGATAAAGAGACCCGGCTTGTATCGCACACCTGTCCGCTGTTGGCCAGCAGGACTCGCCACCACGAAACGCAGACCTGCAAAGAGCGTTGTAGAGCGGTAGCTACTCGGGAAGTGCCCCATTGTTTGGAAGGGGGGAATCGACGGCCAACCGAACGCCTTCCTGGCCCCGCTTCCGAACAGGTATTTGTATTTACTTTCGTCAGGTGGAAATTGTTCGAGTATACAGTGGGTGTACAAAGTATTCGTACACCTTTAAAAATCGAATAACTTTTTTTAATTAAATTAAGGAAAATGATATTGGCGCAAGGTTCGATCTTTTTGAGTTGTTTTTTTTTAGAAATGGATAAATTCGTGCACTACTCAAAAAGATCGAACCTTGCGCCAATATCATTCTCCTTAATTTAACTCAAAATTCGATCGATAGAAATCATAAGTATAACTTTTTTAATGTTGGATCAAACGACTTCAATTACTTTGAGATGTCAGACGCATACGTTTACTAGGTAGAGTGTAGATAATTTTTTTCTAAAAATTGGTCGGAATTGCGACGAAAATAGTAATGATCACAATGTTTAACTTTTTGATCTGTGCCTCTAATAAAAATTTAAAAGACGCATAAAAGATGAGGCATTCGATTTGGAATAATAAAGATGATCTTCGTATCGCTCCCACGGCTGCATATATCAAGCAATCGCTATTACCATATCATGTATGATCGGTGTACAAATTATTCGTACACCTTTAAAAATCGAATAACTTTTTTAATGTTGGATCAAACGACTTCAATTACTTTGAGATGTCGGACGCATAAGTTTACTAGGTAGCGTGTAGATAATTTTTTTCTAAAAATTGGTCGGAATTGCGACGAAAATAGTAATGATCACAATGTTTAACTTTTTGATCTGTGCCTCTAATAACAATTTAAAAGACGTATTTTATAGGTTTAAGCAAGTTATGTACATGTATAAAGTTTCATCGGAATCGGTTAACGTTGTTATGAATTACAAACATTTAAAAGTGATTACATAAGAAGAAAATTAACTAACAAGACCGAAAATCAGCGACTTTCAACCTTAACACTTTGACTGCCAAAGCAGCGACCTCAAAAATTTCATAAAATCGAAACAATATATTTAATAAAATAATGATTACAGAATTAAAATGTGACACTGAGTAACGTTTTAACCTTCTTGCATTTTCCAGATATTAACCAAATTTGATACAATGATTACATTAGCGTAATAATTAATTTTTAAATATGGACAAATAATTCCGTCACCCATATATGGGTGACACGGCAGTCAACGTGTTAAACATTAATCTTGTAATGTTTTTAGCTCGTAGCAACATTAACCAACTTTAATGAAACTTTGTGCATGTACATAACTTACGTAGATCTGCAAAAGGAGTATTTTAAATTTTCATTATAAGCAAAGATAAAGAAGTTAAAAATTGTAACATTTACTTTTTTCATCAGAATTTCGACCAATAGCAATTATTAGAAAAAGTTATTTACACATTACCTAGCAAACTAATCATTTTAATATCTCAGAAGAACTGAAATTGTTTGGACTAATTTTAAAAAAGTTATTTCATTTTTAAAGGTGTACGAATACTTTTTACACTCACTGTACGTGTACCTCGAGCGCGCACTCTACCCTCCGCTTTCCCGTCTACGCGAAAGCCGAAATTCTGCGTCCGGGAAGACCAATGGCTTCCGCTCGGCTCGAGTACCATTGTTCTTCCACCTTTTATCGCGGTTTCCTTGACGGGCGTATCAATGCAACTAACGTTTCCAATTAGGGACTACACACGTGTGTTTATACCTCGTCTCTCATCGCTGGGATAGCGAGAGTGAACAGACACTAAATTATCAACGTTAATCCTTAAATTGTTACAGAGTGTTTGTAAGAGAATATAGAACACGTTCGATTAAACAATATGTTTTCTTTATATATCGGAAGTTCAGTGTAAAGTGCAAAGGAACCCTCGCGAGACTATGCAGTTTTACAAGTAATTGAACATTCGTTTGAAAGCGCGCAGACCTTCGAACTGAAATTCTCCAATTATTTATCAGGCGCGGGATGATCTACGTGCAATTATTTGTTGAATCGTTAATTCTCCATCGCAGTTCGAAAGCGTTGCGATTCACGCGATCGCGTGTCGAAAGGTGTTTGTCGAATTCATCAAACGCTATCGATCCTTCCGTCATCGAATCGTCGGGATTTCCAGCGAAAATTCACTCTCTTATTCTCAAAAAAAAAATTTTACAATTCCGCCAACGTCTTGGCGAGGCTGCAACGACTGACAATGAACATTGAACAATACGTAGAATATAGAAACACGTAGATTGTTGAAACGGGTGGACTTGTGCAGAAAGACACGGTTGAAAGTGTTGCGTTTACATCAGGGGAGTTCCGTTCCATTGTATGCAAGCGTCTTGCCATCTGCAAGTGATAAAAGACGCGGTCAATACTTCGGTATTCTATTCCTGATGCTGAAAATCTATCTTTTCGAAAATTACATTTGTCAGAAACCGAGAGCGATGGAATTAACCCTTAGCACTCGAGTGGCGACTCTCCGGCGCCATTAAAAATTGCTATGTTATTATTCAAAATATTTGTTATATTATTAAATTTATTTAAACTTAGTAAAGTACTAAACCTTTAAGTACTGTATACGTAAATTGCATCAGTTT
This sequence comes from Sphecodes monilicornis, assembly GCA_913789915.3. Classification (NCBI taxonomy): domain Eukaryota; kingdom Metazoa; phylum Arthropoda; class Insecta; order Hymenoptera; family Halictidae; genus Sphecodes; species Sphecodes monilicornis. The sequence goes on from OU565302.1 coordinate 5,062,500, forward strand.
CATATCGATAAAATGAAAAAATCATATAGAATGGAAATATTCTACGTTGAAAGAGAATTTTAGTTTTCGAGTTAAAATAGTCACGAGTGAAAAGGGTTAAGAGCGATTCAAGTTTTTAATCCCGTCACTGATGCTATAGCTTAATCATATTCAACGAGGTCTGATTTAACACTAAACCTATCACCATCGGTTAAAATGACCGGTACCAGTTTTTTTATTTTACAATTATTGATGTTATAAATATGCTTCCATAAGAAATGATTGAATAAATATCTCTAGTAGATCACATAGGTATTACAATAAAAATCGGACAATATGGAGATAGATCCACTCTTGTAATTTCTATAAGCTATTATTTGCATTGTATGCACATTAGGCGCATTATATGCACCGGTTACTTTTAAGCCTTGGTAAATTTGGTGTTAAACTTGAGAGGCACCTTAACTCCACTGTTTCTAAATATTACAAACACCTGTACCGCATTAGAATTTTGGAATCTTCTTGATATGGAGATAGATCCAATCTTGTAATTTTTATACTAACTATTATTTGCATTGTATGCACATTAGGCGCATTATATGCATCGGTTACTTTTAAAGCTCTGTAAATTTGGTGTTAAACTTGAGAGGCACCTTAACTCCACTGTTTCTAAATATTACAAACACCTGTACCGCATCAGAATTTCGGAATATCCTTGATATGGAGATAGATCCAATCTTGTAATTTTTATAAACTATTATTTGCATTGTATGCACATTAGGCGCATTATATGCACCGGTTACTTTTAAGCCTCGGTAAATTTGGTGTTAAACTTGAGATGCACCTTAACTCCACTGTTTCTAAATATTACAAACACCTGCACCTCATCAGAATTTCGGAATCTTCTTGATATGGAGATAGATCCAATCTTATAATTTTTATAAACTATTATTTGCATTGTATGCACATTAGGCGCATTATATGCACCGGTTACTTTTAAAGCTCGGTAAATTTGGTGTTAAACTTGAGATGCACCTTAACTCCACTGTTTCTAAATATTACAAACACCTGTACCGCATCAGAATTTCGGAATCTTCTTATACATGTAAAATATAAAACATTGCGATCGATTTTATAGTAAAATTTTGAATGGAAGCTGAAGCACTTACTTGGAGCGAATAAGCTTTTCCAAAGGCGTCGCAATGATGTCTGTGAACTCTTTGCTGGGTCCCTCGAATTCAGAATCATTTTCCGAGTTCGACCTGGTGTCTACGGTTAGGGTAGCATGGCTGCCACCGCATGTGAAGTATTGAATCTCGAACCTGATCGAACCAGAAAATAATACACGGTTCAATTGTAAGTCTATTCAATTGTGCAGTTCAAATATCACTTTCCTACAATCCAAATAATCACCTGCGTTCGGCGTGGTAGTTCCGAAGCAGTTCTCGGTTCGTGTTGAAAAGAACACCATGATGACCATGGCACAAAGTGACCCAGATAGGCAGACTTGGCGTCTTCAGTCTGGAACCTGGCTGCTTGCTGATCTGCGAGTCACCCTCGTGAACCAGAAACCCTATTTCGCTCCTCACCAGAACGCCCCATTGTGGCACGGCCTTGGAGCATTTGTAAGAACACAGAGGGTCAAGGTTGAACATGTAGAGACCGATTAAAAGGAACGAGCAAAGGACTCACGTATGTGTTTTCATCACCCACGTGGATAACCCCATTGTGGAGGTGAGGCGATGCACGACCAGTTAATAGCAGGATCACCACGCTGATGGGACCTTCCTCCGGGCAACCGCTTAGTATCGATGTTTTTGGGTCTTCGAGGTCGGTTCGTACTCTGTCGCGTCGAGAAAATGTCGTACAGTTAGCTACTAGTCTACGTTAACGAGAAGAATATCAAAGACTACTCGTGGTATTTGAAAAATTCCGATTAAACAAAGTTGATTCTGGTGGCCAGATCATCTCGATTCATCTCCATCTACGTAGTATTCGAGCGCTCACTTTGAAAGACCCCTAGAAAGAACGGCGCTGTACAGAAGCAACTTGGCACCTGGACCACCCTCGTCTTGGAACTAAAATCAGCCAAATGTTAAAAAACATTTCTGGCAAACAAGTAAAACGTAAGTACTCACCAAGTACAAGTATCTCTTGACGAATATCTCGAGATCGTCGAGAGACTCGAACTCGAACAAATGAAGCTGAAAATACAACACGGTGGGACACCTCCGTTTGGACGCCATTCGATTGGACGCGTTCCTTTTGGACTCCGTGACGATTGGACTCGTGTCGTTTTAACGCCGTACCGTTTGGACTCCGTGCCGATTGGACTCCGTACCGGTTGGACCTAACCCAGACCTAGTTAGTTAGTTAGTTAGTATTGTGGGATCAGGACCTCCGAGACCAAATACTGTATGGAGATTAGGAAAAGTAGGAGGGTTCCGTGGGTATGTGTAAGAGTTGATCAGCTACAACCGCGAGGGTCCCGGGTTCGATTCCCGGCGCGGAATTCCTCATTTTTCCTAAGATCCTACAGTATCTTAGGCTCTCGGACATCCGGGCGGTCCCGAGATGCAAGGCTGCATTAGGCCCAGTGGAACGTTTCCTGCCTCATATAGAGCGGCGCATTACCGAGAGAGTTTAATCTTTACCCGACTGGTAGACGGTCTGCAGGCCGCGTTGCCGATATCCGTCGGTCGTCCAGCCGAATAGAGGGTGACACCATTCACCGAGCCATGCTACCTATTTTTCCTAGAGCTATGTGGTTGGACGTTGGGCAATTTGGTGACGGTAACCCATATCACCATATGTAGAATTCGAAAAGCAATGATTATAAAATTTACGGCACCCAAATGTCACGAATCCAAACGGCACGGCGTCCAAATGTCACAAATCCAAACGGCATGGCGTCCAAACGACGAGCCCAATCCGCACGGCGTCCGAAAGGAACGCGTCCAATCGGATGGCGTCCAAGTGGGACACCCCCAACACGGTAACATAGCACATAGCAATCCTCTGACCACCTAAACACCTACGGATTCTTTAACCCCTTGCCGTATTTAAATGGATCAGACTCGTGATGAAGATTTGAAACAAAGTCTAATAAATATGAATGTTATGCGTTCCATTGTAGACGAAACGAAATTTTATTCTTTTGTAATCAATATTTAAGCATTGACGTAAATGTAGCCCCGTAACAAAAATATTCATTTTCTTTTCTCTTCTGTGACATTTTTAGGGATAAAGACGCTCTATTCACTCCGGGCGTAAAGAAAATGGTACGGCAAGGGGTTAACCCTTAGCACTCGAATGGCGACTCTGAGGCGCCATTACAAATTGCTACACCATTATTCAGAATATTGTTTACATGATTAAATTTGTTCATATGTAATAAATTACTAAACATTTAAATATTGTATCAGGTACTATATCAGTTTCGTACGCATATAATGAAAAAAACTTATGTACGATGGAAATATTTTAGGTTAGACGAAATGTTTGGAAATGTTTAGAAATAGCTCCGAGTGCAAAGGGTTAATTTTTCTCCGACCGTTTCTACGTACTGTTTCCGTCAGTCCGTCTTGGAAATATTGTGCACTGTGCTGCAAGTAGGCTGTCTCTTGCGGCAAAGCGACGACAGCTCTAGGAACGTTTGAGTTTCCAGTGATGTTCTGATTAGCCGAGGAGCTGGAGGAGCTCTTTGCGTCAAAACCTCCGGCGCAACGCCAAATTATCTCGGCTATCGATGAGGTCAATACATCGATTTGTCGGTCGTACGAAAGTTTCAGTAGACTGTCCGCAGAAATAATAAAAATTTCGTTTTTTCGCGTATTACTTTCGAGCGAGAAATAGATGTCTACCTGTCTGAATTGGCGCGGACGTCCTGTCTGTTGCATTTGAAGAGAAAATGCTTGAGCATGATCGCTTGCACTGCCGTGACGAGCCCCCTCGTCGTGTTCCTTGGCGCTCGTAATCCGAATGCCAAGTTTTGTCCATAAGGTCGCAAGGTTAGACCCGTTCTTGCCCATTCCGGTTTCGGAGGGCTGGCGGAGCTTCCGTAAACCAGAGCTCTTAAATTCTGTTACGCAAACATTGAACAATTAACACTTTCCGGACCGGTAGCCGATTAATCGCCTTTTTGTCCCCAAACCTCACCGACCGGTAGCCGATTAATCGGCGTTTCCTCCCCAACGCACAGTGGTCCAGAATCCCGGTATTTGTGGCCAAAATTCAAAATGTTGTCATAATTTTCTGAAAGTTGGTAATTAGGAGTTTTTGGAGTCGCTGATAACGAATCTGACATTAAAAATGAAAAATGTTTTACGGCAGGGTTATTATGGCGATCTAGAGTCCAGTATTTCCTGACCCGATTAAAAAATTTTGTAAATCGATGTTTTTCATCATTTTCATAGAACAATATCATTGAGATACTTAATGCCATGTTTTAAATTAGTATAACCTATAGAAAAAAAAGAAATAACAATAGTAATAGAATTTTTTATGATTTAAAAAAAGACTGTAATATTCACCTATATTTCTTCCATATCTAAGTCAAAGTTATTCAGATGTCTAAATATAGGTAAAATAATATTACACAACTAATTATAAAATAAAATAATAATAAAACAGAAACACTCTAGAAAAGATTTATATCCACTGCACTGCACTGGATGTTTCGCTTTGGTCACTTCGAAAAAGACTGATCTAATAAAGCGAAAGACGTAGTGAGAAAACCTCTTCGAATCTGTTTACGACAATGTACCAAAGTGTCTGCGATACATAACAGTAACAAGAGATAATGTTCCCTTTAAGAAAACATCACAGTTATGGTCCACAGACGCCGAAACAGATAAAGCGGGTTCAGGTCCCGAACGCAACGTCAAAATACCTCGGACGACTTTATTAAAATTAATACAGAGTTAAAAGTAGCAAGAGGTAGCAGCTAAATTTTGCATATTCTTTTTAACAAATGTTTAAACTTTCGTATAAACTAAGTCCAAAGTTTAACACTTTTAAACATTTTTTTAAAACCCTTTTTAAAGCTTAAATTGTTATAAACTTGGAATATTTGTTTATGGATTAAAAAATGTTTATGACGGCATTTAGAACTTAAAGTACATCTACTAACATATAAAAAATCATAATTATAACTTGTTTTCTGATATCCTATAAGCGGTATTTAAAACGTTTAATACAATGTTCAATTTTATGATTTTGTGTTTAGAACGCCGTATCTGATTATACGATTACCTAAAATCAATAATATTTTGGATTTAGGAGCTTTGAAGAGTTATCAGTTTATAGCAAAAAAAAGAATTTGTTAATCTATTAACCTTGAAAAATTGAATTTTGCCCACAAAAACCGGGCTTCTGGACCATTGTGCAACGCTCATAGAGCCGGTGCCAGGGAAGAATCTGCGGCCGAGTGGCCGGTGAGAAGTACATAGGATGTTGAACCGCTACCGGTCGGTAAAGTGTTAATACCAAAACCATTGAAATAGAAGCCTTATAATCAATTAGGAAGAATAAGAAACATTTCAAAATGAAAGGAAGTAATACCATGCAGATTTCTTCTTCGATCGGTTTCCCGCCGATTACCGCCGTCTTGTCCAGCGTCCTCGTGTTCCGCGGGTAAATGATTTTCTCTGGAACAAAGACGCACTAATTAATGTCACCAGCACCGTTGAATCATTTAGAGTCTAGATTCTAGACCTCGGTATATCCACCTGGATAGAGTTCATCCGGTTCTGCCATGAGAGCTGCGCACCTTGCCGCTCTAGTGGATAATAACATCCTTTAAGCTTCGACTTTCGCAGAAACGGAACCACCGAACGCATATATAATTAAACAACAGGCTCGAGTCAAAATATCCTTGCAGTTTACGTTAGCATACCCGATCAACGAGCTTCGAGATCTCTGAGCTTTCGCTTTCGAAACGGACGGGATACCGAACGAATACGATAAAGTAAAAACGATATAAAAGATCTAAGTGATTGGTATCGATCGAGAAGATGATTCGTAGGATTGATCGGATCGGGGCACGACTGTACTGAATTTCGAAGATTGCCCTATCCGATTGTCACCACTGGTGGTGCACACTCGCAGAAACGGCGCACCAAGCTATCGGATATCAATTGGGATTCGTGCCGGATTCCAGGCCCCTTTATATACGCTTATCCGTGGCTGATATCTCGAGAAGTCCGTGAAAGTTGTAAGCGCACGAAACGCGTCAATTCGGATGTCCAAAGACACTTCGGGAGGATAGACGATAGACATGCCCCAATAACGTCTGTCTGTCTGTCTGTCTGTCTGTCTATCTCGGCCATACATGTCTAAGACCACGCGAGCAATTTAATCCTGTTGTCTCGACATCCGCCATTCCACCGGAACCGATATTCGTCCGACGCGCGACGCAACGCGACGTACAGCTTCTTCGGCCAGACACACGGCCATCTTAATTATCGCTGATGGAATAATTGGCACGATTTTCGACTGGCGACGAGTACCGAACAAATCACTCGATGTCCATGATTTTTGTTTTCCATCATCGACACGCGATCGAATCGCGCATCCCCTTTTAACATCGGGATAAATCCCCGTGTTAGGTCAATGCCTCATCTTAAACGATCCATCAGGAACTAGGGCTGTTACTTTCCTTCGAAGGTCGAAGATTTCGAAGCTTCGATTTCAAAAACATCGAAGGTGATGAAAATCGAAGTTTCGAAGGTTCGAAGCTTCATAATTTGTTTCTATAGTCACTATCTGAATTATTTCAATAATTTATTGTTAAGATAATATATTTATAATTTGAATTATCCTTTCGGTAGCACATTGTTAAAATAATTTTTACAATTTGTTTCTATATTCATTATTTGAATTATTTCAATAATTTATTGTTCAAATAATTGTTTAGACAATGTACACGTATTCACATAATTAATATAGGAACACATTTCTATGGAGTATAAAAATTTATAATCTACAGAAATTTTTATAATCTATAGAAATGTGTTTCTACATTCATTATGCAAATATTTGTACATTCTTTAAATAATTATTTTAACAATGAATTATTGAAATAATTCACATAATGTATATAGGAACAAAATATGAAAATTTATTCATTTAAACCATTATTTTAACGATAAATAATTGAAATAACAATTCAAATAATGAATATAGAAACAAATTATTAAAATTTATTTATTTGAACAATTATTTTAACAGTGAACTATCGAAATGATAATTCAAATAATAAATATATTATTTCAACAATACATTATTGAAATAATTCAAATAATAAATATAGCAACAAATTGTGAAAATTTATTTATTTAAACAATTATTTTAACAGTGAACTATCGAAAGGATAATTCAAATTATAAATATATTATCTTAACAATAAATTATTGAAATAATTTAAATAATAAATATAGAAACAAATTGTGAAAATTTATTTATTTAAACAATTATTTTAACTATTTGCTATCGAAAGGATAATTCAAATTATAAATATATTATCTTAACGATAAATTATTGAAATAATTCAAATAATAATTATAGAAACAAATTGTGAAAATTTGTTTATTTAAACAATTATTTTAACAATGTGCTATCGAAAGGATAATTCTAATTATAAATATATTATCTTAACAATAAATTATTGAAATAATTCAAATAATAAATATAGAAACAAATTGTGAAAATTTGTTTATTTAAACAATTATTTTAACTAGGTGCTATCGAAAGGATAATTTTAATTATAAATATATTATCTTAACAATAAAGTATTGAAATAATTTAAATAGTGAATATGAAAACAAATTATGAAAATTTACTTCTTTTATCCGTTAACTGGAAACGAATCGAAGTATCGAAGTTTCGAAACTTCGATTTTCATCACATTCGAAGTTCCCTTCGTTCCTTTGAATCCTTCGAAGCTTCGAAGAGTCGAAGCTTCGGAAAAGTAACAGCCCTACCAGGAACGTACGTCCACAATCTCGACAAATACGTAAAGGAAACGCTTACTTCGTTCCTAGTATCGTTCAGGAATTAATTAATCTTATATGGAAGCGCTTGTACTGTAAAATGATTGATATTTGTAACGTTATCGATACAAGACTGTTTCAGTTATAATTGCGAGATACTAACTGTCAAAGTGAATGTTAAGCAACGTTAAACCGTTGCACCGTTGCATTCCAGAATAAATTGTCGACTCTGGATATTTCCATTAAAGTCAATAAGAGGTGCACGAAGGTGGAACATCCGTGTAGTTAACCTGCCGTTTTTTCTATTTGCCGGAGCATGTAACGCGGAATGCACTTCCGTAATTTTTGAAGCTGCACCGTCGGCGGGGAAAATTGAAAATAACATTTCAACTGAAACACATTTAATACGCTGCCTTTTCATTTGCTGCTTCGACATTAAAGTTAAGAATACATGTACCAACGCACGACGTACACCTGTATACGCGTAGACTGCCAACCGTGTTCAGCGTAATACTGCCAACCGTCGCGTGACGTTTCGAGCTTCGTAAAAATCTAAGCCAGTTCCATTTTCGAACGGTTTTTCTCTCCTTCCGATATAACAATGGCTTTAGTGCCTGTCGGCGAGCTCCGGAAGAAAGCTGCATACAGTTGCTTCAAAAAGTATTCGAACGGCCGATATTTTCGATATCCACACTGTTGCTCGTTCGAAGATTGAAGAACCTTTGCTTACACAATCTATCGCTCATTTTCATCTAACAAGGGACACTACCCAACTGTCGCACGCCGATTTTAATGAAATTTACGCAGGATATAGTTTATTGATACATATTTTTTTATCTGCAATGATCCACATCTACGGGGTGAAAATATCCCCCAAAGTTAGTGGTGAAAAGTAGGGCTGTTACTTTTCCAAAGCTTCGACTCTTCGAAGCTTCGAAGGATCCGAAGGAACGAAGGGAACTTCGAAGGTGCTAAAAATCGAAACTTCGACACTTCGAAACTTCGAACCTTCGATTCGTTTCCAGTTAACGGATAAAAGAAATAAATTTTCATAATTTGTTTCTATATTCACTATTTAAATTATTCCAATAATTTATTGTCAAGATAATATATTTATAATTTGAATTATCCTTTCGATAGCACGTTGTTAAGATAATTGTTTCAATAAATAAATTTTCACAATTTGTTGCTATATTTATTATTTGAATTATTTCAATAATTTATTGTTGAAATAATATATGTATTATTTGAATTATCTTATTTCGATGGTTCACTGTTAAAATAATTGTTTAAATAAATAAACTTTTATAATTCGTCCGGAATTCGTCCTCTGTACCGGTGTTTCTGATTGGTCCGTGTTTTTCGTTAATAACTCCTTAAGAAAGTCATGACAACCATTTTTGCAAAGGAAAAAGTTACTTTAAAGAACCTCAGGATCCGCCCATTTCAAAGATTTACAACATCCTTGAGACGCCCTGTAGAATAGAAAAATACGGGTCTGAATACAGTTGTCGCTCCAGACAAGCGTTACGGCCGAACGACACGTGGTGATCCGTTTTTTACGGCAATGGCGAACAGAAGACATAGTGCGACAGAGACGGTGTGTGTTACACCTTACACCTCTGGCACACGCCTTGAACGGAATCGCGTGTTCGCGTGCAATCGAGTCTATCAAATTACGAATTTGCGTCGGAACAGGCATCTGCATTCGCCGATTACACCCACCGATATAACGCGGCTTAATTTACCCTTCCCAGGATGGAAGGTGCCCCTGCTCCTCATCATCGCCGCAAATCATCGGTTCGATTCAGCTGTTCGAGCTTTCTTTCGAATTCACGATCGTTCTTACGAATTCGCGTCGGAACAGGCATCTGCATTCGCCGATTACACCTACCGATATAACGCGGCTTAATTTACCCTTCCCAGGATGGAAGGAGCCCCGGCTCCTCATCATCGCCGCAAATCATCGGTTCGATTCGGCTGTTCGCGCCTTCTTTCGAATTCACGATCGTTCTTACGAATTCGCGTCGGAACAGGCATCTGCATTCGCCGATTACACCCACCGATATAACGCGGCTTAATTTACCCTTCCCAGGATGGAAGGTGCCCCGGCTCCTCATTATTGCCGCAAATCATCGGTTCGATTCAGCTGTTCGAGCTTTTCTTTCGAATTCACGATCGTTCTTACGAATTCGCGTCGGAACAGGCATCTGCATTCGCCGATTACACCCACCGATATAACGCGGCTTAATTTACCCCAGGATGGAAGGTGCCCCGGCTCCTCATCATCGCCGCAATTCATCGGTTCGATTCAGCTGTTCGCGCCTTCTTTCGAATTCACGATCGTTCTTACGAATTCGCGTCGGAACAGGCATCTGCATTCGCCGATTACACCCACCGATATAACGCGGCTTAATTTACCCTTCACAGGATGGAAGGAGCCCCGGCTCCTCATCATCGCCGCAATTCATCGGTTCGATTCAGCTGTTCGCGCCTTCTTTCGAATTCACGATCGTTCTTACGAATTCGCGTCGGAACAGGCATCTGCATTCGCCGATTACACCCACCGATATAACGCGGCTTAATTTACCCTTCCCAGGATGGAAGGTGCCCCTGCTCCTCATCATCGCCGCAAATCATCGGTTCGATTCGGCTGTTCGAGCTTTTCTTTCGAATTCACGATCGTTCTTACGAATTCGCGTCGGAACAGGCATCTGCATTCGCCGATTACACCCACCGATATAACGCGGCTTAATTTACCCTTGCCAGGATGGAAGGTGCCCCTGCTCCTCATCATCAACGCAAATCATCGGTTCGAGTCTTCTTTCTTTCGAATCCACGATCGTTCGAATCTTTCGAACTGAATTGGGATCCGACCACTTTGATCCATCGTCGTCGCGATGGTGGTGTAACCTTGTAGCTTAAGGTTCGAATTTTACTTTCTTTGTAACATATTCCACCACGAAGATAAAGGTAAAAGAGGATTGAAGTTTTACAGGGTAAAATATTGAATTTTCGACGAGTGGGAACATCGAGAATTGTTTTAATGTTATGAACGATGTCCACCAAAGGAACGAGTTGATGTTTAACAGGTCAGATGATGGGGAAATAGTGGATCCGAACCCGAGTGGTTCAATTAACTCCTCCTGCTCCGTTGTTTCATTTAATATTTAACACTTTTGTTGATCGGAAAATGATTTAAAATGAAAACATGACGCAATGAGGTATTCATAAGAAATTTAGTATGAGATAGATACACGGAATAGTAAAGTTAAAGTTAAAAAACATTTCCAAGGACAAGTCTGGAGGCCTGGCAACGTTGAAACCCAGTAGATAATCCCGCGCGATGTCAGCCATTTATTCAAATGGATTTCCAAGATATACATAGATAAGCAAAATACGAAGGTACGCATATTCCTTTGATTACTATACCTTTTTGACGAAGATAGCCCGGCTTCTCCGCGCGCATTTCCATGCAGTGTCTTTTGCCAGACGCCGAGGATGCGGACAGCGTGCTCGAAGGAGAGTTGGTGCCCTCCTCGATCTTTTCCGGTTCCTCCATGATAATTTTCAACGGGATGACGTCAAACACTGAACCATGAAATGTTTCAGGACTCTAAGGACACTTCATCGCGGTCCGATAAACGATTTCTCATTCAAAGTTCAGAAAGAACACACGACCAGCCCAGCCTACCAAACGAAGAATAGTCTCATAGCAATAACAACGAAGTTTCAATTATTTCTGAACCAAAACGAAAACGTTAAACACCGATATGTTTCAAGTTTCTACGAACACTCGAATCAGTGACTCGTTGAACAATCTTTCGTGCAAGACTACGGGAAGATCGATTCCAAGCTGATCGAAGTTACCGAAGTGCATACATACATCGGTTTCACATCTGTTAACGAAGGAACCGATGCTCATTGAACATCGTCGGAGCGGAGTAGATCAACACGCGAGATCATTCCGCGTGCGTGGCTTGACATTTTCAAGGAGGAAACGTTTCAATTTTCCGAGATCAGTTCGAGAACCAGCTTGAAGAGTATCAGCCTCTACGGGTCACCTCGACGCGATACGGTTGATCCACAACGAGACCGATGCCTCTCTTCGGCTGGTATTAACAAGTAGAAGAGGCAGTCAAGTGCTCGTTGCTGCATCGAGCTGCCTAGACTGACAGGAGTTAATAATTCCGGCAGGTTTCGGCCGACTCGGTTCATCGCGCCGCGCACGAGCTACCATCCCACCAGGCAGTGCTGTGAGCTGTGAATAGGTATTAGGTATGTTATATGCATAACGACGAGCCGTGAACTCGAGGAGCCGAAGGCTGGCCGAGTGTAGATACATCGGGAAATTCGTGATCCCGCCCGAGCCCGTTCGAAACAAGTTCCGATATATCTGATCAACGCTATCGGTCGGTCCGGAAACTACCATCCCTGCTCGAAGAGTTTCGAAGCCTTCGATAAGAATGCAAAGTATAATATATACAATCGAATTATATGACTCTTCGAAGCTTCGAAGGATTCGAAGGAACGAATGGAACTTCGAAGGTGATGAAAATCGAAGCTTCGAACCTTCGCACCTTCGAACCTTCGAAACTTCGACACTTCGAAACTTCGAACCTTCGACTCGTTTCCAGTTAACGGATAAAAGAAAAAAATTTTCATAATTTGTTTCTATATTCACTATTTAAATTATTTCAATAATTTATTGTTAAGATAATATATTTATAATTTGAATTATCCTTTCGATAGCAAATAGTTAAAATAATTGTTTAAATAAATAAATTTTCATAATTTGTTTCTATATTCACTATTTAAATTATTTCAATAATTTATTATTAAGATAATATATTTATAATTTGAATTATCCTTTCGATAGCAAATAGTTAAAATAATTGTTTAAATAAATAAATTTTCATAATTTGTTTCTATATTCACTATTTAAATTATTTCAATAATTTATTGTTAAGATAATATATTTATAATTTGAATTATCCTTTCGATAGCAAATAGTTAAAATAATTGTTCAAATAAATAAATTTTCACAATTTGTTTCTATATTCACTATTTAAATTATTTCAATAATTTATTGTTAAGATAATATATTTATAACTTGAATTATACTTTCGATAGCACATTGTTAAAATAATTATTTAAATAAGTAAATTTTCACAATTTGTTTCTATATTTATTATTTGAATTATTTCAATAATTTATTGTTGATCTAATACTTATCGTTTGCGGTACCTAACTACCAATTTCTTAGCTATCATGCTCTGCCATCGAGATTACATCGGTTTAAGTTCGCGCTTGTTCGAAATAGATGCTCCATATTTGGCCTTCGAAAGTACGATCTGAACTTCCGAATTATGTACATACTTACAAACGTTCGTGCACGTAGGGCGTACAAATAATGCATACGTAGGAAGTAGGGATAGGCAATTCTTGTTAAAAAAAGTCGATTCTTAAATCGATTCAACAGAAAATCGAACCTTGAAAATCGATTTAAAAAAATCTACCGAAATACTATTTATATCCATATGCGTTCTGGTTCATGGCATATTGCATATATTATGGCACCTAGAACCAATTTACAAAATCAAATTGTTGAATAAACAAGTAACTCTCAATATTAAGTATATAACTTTTATAGCACTATCGAGATACCACCCAGGTAGCACCGTACGTCCATAGGATGTCCGCTTTACGTCCGATACGTCCATAGGACGTCCGTTTTACGCCCGATACTTCAAATCTTCAAATTGTTAGATTTTATTTATTCTGTAAGTCTATTGGACACTGATAAACTTGAACATTTCACAGAAATAGTTGAAAAATGAAATTAACTTGATTAGTATTACGATTATTACGTCCCTGGGACTTACATATGTCCGGTACGGACGTACATTGGACGTCCGAGTGCTATCTGGGCAATAGTATCTCATGATGAGAAGATTGATTCATAATTAAAATAATCGTTTCGATTGTATTTAACAGTGTTAAGAATCTCAAGTATCCGATAAATAAACAGAGTAATCGGAAAAAACATATGTATTTAAATCTACATAAACCTTCTTCGACTTTTTTTGGTAGCAGCATCTGATGGAATGGTCTAGTTTCGTATAGTAGTCTTTAGGGCTTGTGCTCGTTCTATTGTTTTCATTTTCTTGACTTTTTGGGATTCGTTAGTTTTCAAATAAAGAAATAATTTTGGTGTGGTTGATCGTGTCAGAACGTGAAAAGTTCCACTATTCTTAGCTCGGGTGAATTGTTCGATAGGCAGTTTGCTTATTGACCTTATGGAGTATCCTGTATACAGGTGCGTGCACCGTCGGGAACGGATTGCATGTGCAGGTATGCGTTGCAGAAGGTGTCTGGTATATTGCCAGAGAGCAATATGAAATTGAACTTAGAACCGGGCGCGGCGTAGTACCAGGAGCAAAGTTACAAGAGATTACGTGCAACTACGAGTATTTGGTTACTTAATGATCCATCAGATTTACACGTTACTGCGAGGATGTTAGAAACTTGTCGGCTATGGACGGATCGATTAACGTGTCTGTGGGCGGCTCGGCGTGTTCCAATAAACCGTGGAAACAGATACAGTTGCCGAAATAATGATAGGTTCATTTTAATTTGTTAACATAAACATGTGTTTTATATAGTATCTTTGAATTTATTTATTATTATTTATTCTTTCTAATATAATTTACAAAATACATATTTCAAATGAATAACATAATATAATTTGTGTCAATTACAAATTTTTTATTGAAAACCGTAAAATTGATGTACGAAATAAAGATAGGTTCATTATATATTTTTACATAAAAAATATAATAAAATAAATAAAAATAGTTTAATACTTAGTAGAACTTCCTTTATTTTTTATCACTTCAAATATTCTGCATGGCATGGTTTCAATTAATTTTTGTCAAGTTTCTAATTTAATTGCAGACCACGCCTCTCTAATCCCATTTTTTAATTCGGAAACAGTGCAATACTCTTTTCCATTGGCGTATACATTTCGTACTAAAATTCCTCACGAATGCCTCCTTACACTCTTAATAATCGTAAATTAAAAATGTTTGAATCCTTCATTCTGACGGGGCTCGTAAATCTAGTGTTAATATTCGACTGACTGCTCATATAGTGTGTAGGGCACATTCTTGCGGAATAATAACAATCACCACAGTACACTTTCGATAACGTAAACAAAAGTAGAAGCAGTAGACCAGCCGACGCGACTAGTGAACCTATCATTATTTCGGCCACTGTAGCATTCAAAACCAAGGATAAGAATAATTAACAATTTCAAAGAGTGTATAATCAGTGTTCTTTCTTTCTTTCCGTCTTTATTTATTTGCCTATCTATTAATTTTCATATATGATTCATATAAGAGATAATTATGGATTTGGACAGAAACTATTAGTTACTGACTGACGAGGTTTAACATAGGACTTAGAACAGTCCTTCGTCTTCTACAGGAAAGTAGCAGGTAAGATGACTCCCTAAAGTGTCCATGTCGCTTTCCCTCCCTGGGTTCTACGACGAAGAAAAGTCTTGCCATCGTGGGAGCGTTACGAAGCCTGTATTTTCTTACACATTTTTTATTAAAAGTATTATAATAAAAATGTTACCAGCCGATTGGAGATGTTTCTCTGATGAAAACGAATCTAAATTCGATATAAATAGGATAATAACAAAGATTAAATTAACATGAACAATTTTATGTAAAACTTTTTCACTAACGAATCCTGCCTGTGGGACTGGACGAATCAGGTTGAGCTTGCTGAATACGGTGGTGTCTGTACGTGTCGTACTATTGCGTTCATCATTTGTTTTCTCACTCAGGCGTGAATGAAAATACATACGACAATCTCAACGACAGCAGTGGCACCTTTTCTGGCGAAATCTCGAAGCTTCGTACAGCGCCAATTGACGTAGCGGCACAACGCTGAAACTGTTAGCCAAATGTTACCGACAGAGAAGCAGAGAAAGACAGTGGCGCCACTCCACGTAGCGATAAAACACTCAAGCTTGTAGCCAAAGGTTACCGACAGCAAATGGTTGCGTACACGTAGAATACAAACACTTTATGTATGAATCAACAATGAATAAATAAAGATAATATACTAAACAAACGAATAAGCGTTTTCAATTATTGACCTACCAATTTTTCCCGATACTCAAACTTCTCAAAGTTGCACTAAGTATTTGGAGTTGTGAAAATTGCGGAACTTCGAAAAACCAAAAATTTTCGAATGGCTGTCTTGTCGTTGACTTATACTACTGAATTTCGTGCCACCTCTTCCTATATCATATTCGCCTAATACAAAATTCACTTTTCGAGGCTTTGGATAATTTCGGAAATTTTCGAATGGCTCACTTGTCGTTGACTTATACTACTGAATTTCGTGCCACCTCGTCCGATATCATATTCGCCTAATACAATGTTCCCCTTTCGACGCTTTGGAAAATTTCGGAAATTTTCGAATGGCTCACTTGTCGTTGACTTCTACCACTAAATTTCGTGCCACCTCCTTCGATATCATATTCGCCTAATACAAAGTTCAATTTACGAGGCTTTGGAGAATTTCGGAAATTTTTGAATGGCTCACTTGTCGTTGACTTATACTACTGAATTTCGTGCCACCTCGTCCGATATCATATTCGCCTAATACAATGTTCCCCTTTCGACGCTTTGGAAAATTTCGGAAATTTTCCAAAGCCTAGAAAAGTGAATTTTGTATTAGGCGAATATGATATCGAAAGAGGTGGCACGAAATTCAGTAGTAGAAGTCAACGACAAGTCAGCCTTTGTAAAATTTCCGAAATTTTTCAAACCGTCGAAAGGTGAACTTTGTATTAGGCGAATATGATATCGAAGGAGGTGTCACGAAATTCAGTAGTAGAAGTCAACGACAAGTGAGCCATTCGTAAATTTCCGAAATTTTCCAAAGCCTAGAAAAGTGAATTTTGTATTAGGCGAATATGATATTGGAAGAGGTGGCACGAAATTCAGTAGTATAAGTCAACGACAAGTGAGCCATTCGAAAATTTCCGAAATTTTCCAAAGCCCCGAAAAGTGAATTTTGTATTAGGCGAATATGATATCGGAATAGGTGGCACGAAATTCAGTAGTATAAGTCAACGACAAGTGAGACATTCAAAATTTCCGAAATTTGCCAAAGCCTAGAAAAGTGAATTTTGTATTAGGCGAGTATGATATAGGAAGAGGTGGCACGAAATTCAGTAGTAGAAGTCAACGACAAGTCAGCCTTTCGAAAATTTTTGGTTTTTCGAAGTTCCGCAATTTTCACAACTCCAAATACTTAGTGCAACTCGGTGAGAAGTTCGAGTATCGGGAAAAATTGTTGGGTCAATAATTGAAAACGCCTATTCGTTTGTTTAGTACATTATCTTTATTCATTCATTGTTGATTCATACATAAAGTGTTTGTATTCTACGTGTACGCAACGATTTGCTGTCGGTAACCTTTGGCTACAAGCTTGAGTGTTTTATCGCTACGTGGAGTGGCGCCACTGTCTTTCTCTGCTTCTCTGTCGGTAACATTTGGCTAACAGTTTCAGCGTTATGCCACTAAGTCAATTGGCGCTGTACTATACTGTTAGGCTGTTAGCACAGACGAGATATTGGCAGATCTGGCAGATGTTGGAATAGACAGCGCATGCAAAAATAAAAGAACGCTAAACTAACCTCACTTTTATTTTACGTATAGGATACGATTATTAGTTTCGAAAACGCTGAATGTTATTTTTTATTTCACACAGTTAAACAAGCTTTTGTGCGATGGAAACGGTGCAATTAGAAACTTCATCCGAGGATGATGATGATATGTATCTAAATTCTGTTGCAAAGCTGAAAGGTATGTAAATGAGTATTAGAATGCATAGTATTCAGCTTTTATTATGTAAAATTATTATATCTTTTTATTTTTAAATTAAACGTTTGATACAATTTCATCTTCAGATAATAAATTATTAATTATATGTATACTTTTATTATGATACATTTAAATTGTATTTAACAATTGGTTTACATCGATCAGAAATGTTTTATCATTTTTAATTAAACAATGTATACGCATAAATAATGGACATATATTAATATAATATATTAAGAATATTAAATGGGTGCTATCTAAAAATTTTTATAAAAGCTTATTGGCAAGTTTTATCCTGTCTTAAAAACTGTAATAAAATGTATTTTTATTATTTTGTGAAATGAGAAAAGTATAATAAGATAATTATCATTTCTCATATGCATACTTTTAAGTATGAAATCTGAAATTTAAGAAATGGATATGACTATTTAATTGACTTAATATTTGTAATTACACATATTCATCTTTTTGTATATTTATTATAAAAGATTTGTTTACAGCTCTAAAAAACCAAGCACCATCACATCGCAATAAAGAGACTGTCACGGCGAGCGATGAAATAATATTAAAAGGGTTGGAGTATGATATCTGATATATATGTAGAATACACTTTAAAAATTATTAATTTTTTTAAAATTCTACTACTCAAACATACTTTATGATTCAGATAATGTTGACATAAATTTTAGACATGAACAAATAATAATATTTGTAACAAAGAGTTTAACATAGTCAAAATATATTAACGGATCATATAGATTATTCCACAAAATCTCATTAATTTTTCAGAATTATTTCTACGGAAACTGTGTTAACAGAAAGGCAACCTGTGAATACAAGATCTAAAACTAATCAATTAAATCACAGAACAAGGAGACGTGGTCAGGTAAAAAAATCTATATTGAGTATAGTTGGTAAAGCTTAACTTTATTAAATCTATTATTGACTGCCATCTAAAATCAACCTTCTTTTTTAGAGAAGAAATTCACCAGATCATGATTCAGACTTGGAAATTGTTTCTGTAGAAGAGAAAGTTATTCCTGTAGAGGAAAACTCAAAATCAATATCAGAAATTGATTCCTTATTAGTAGAAGAAGTTGTTGATTCTAGTGAAGATGAAAATTATGATGTAAATATCAAGATTCATTGGCGATCGAAAGATATGCATCGTTTGAATATTTGCAGAGTATGTATTATTTCATGTAATTTTCATGGAAAAAACTTCATTAAGTCGATTGAAGTTTATTAATTAAATTATATTCTTTTATCATTTCTTAAATGGAATTAATCGAACTGTTTCAGAATGAAAATTTCCGAAAGATTTTTGATTATTTTGCAAATTTGGAGAAAGTTTCTATAGACGATATTTTGATAACTAGGAAGGGTACGATCATTAAAAAAACTGATACGCCGGCTTCTATAAATTTATCCGTAATCGACATCCTTGGTAACTATACTTTAAACAAAAAGTGAAATCTTTGTTTTCATTTTCGTTACATATTGTTATGTATGACATTACTATATGTACGAAATAAACATATTTTTGTAGAAGGTGGTGTAGTAAAGAAAGATAGTTCTAAAGAAGAGAAGCTCGATGAAGATGTCTGTAACATAAAAGTACAAACCACGAACAAGAAGAGTCTAACAATATTGGTTAAACGTGATGACACTTTTGAAAACCTTTGGAAAAAATGTGCAGAAGCGTTTAATGTTGAAGAATCAAAAATCAAATTGTATTTTGATGGGGAACTGATTGCAACTACAGACTCTCCCGATTCATTAGATATAGATGACGAAGCTTGTTTCGATCTCCGTCTCTCTTCTTAGTAAAATATTTTTTTCTATTTATTCTAATATATGTAATAAAAGCATTTAAAATTTTCATATAAATCAATTAATTCGCTTGCGAGCTATTCAAGAGCTTACATAAACGAGCTCGAGTAAACAAAGTGAATGATTATCAATATAGTGCCAGATTTTAAATCAGAACCTAAGTGTTACTATGTGTTTTAAAAATTATCTCATTATCCTACTATCGTAAACACTCAACTCAACAAACTTCTCTTAATAAGTATAAAATGACTGCTATACAAGGTAGCGATAATCCTAATATGGAGATACAGCATCCAACTCTAGGGCTACGCTAAAAATGTAATTTAAATATTCTACACAGATTCCAAAATAAAACCTCGGAAAAATAACATCAACCCCATGATACTTAACACAACCTTCAACAATCAGAAGACTAAAGAAAGCAAGACCATATGACTTATTGAAATGATAAATAAAGAAACAAAGTGAAAATACTGTTGAGTGTCATTCACACACATGCAATACCTAGGATACAAAATTTACTAGTTGGCTCAATAGAGCCAGTTGTAAATTTAATAAAATTAGAATGAAAAGAAAAATATGAATCAATGGATTTGTACAAAATATCAAATAACGTATTCGTAGGTTCTATTCTTTACAATATATTAATTTGTTATAAATATTTAATAAATCTACTATGAGAAATTATTGTACAGTTTTTAACTTTTTATAGTAAATTTATATTTGATTTCTGTTACAATATTTTAAAACTTTTTATTAATAGAATAAAATTAATTTATGTCAAAATTAATGGTGGTCCTTCAGAAGGTGGTAACTCTCTAGTTTCTTGGGCTTCCACAATTCTACTTCTTATTATATTTCCCTCTGCATCCGTTTCATCGATTGATATTAAGATATTTGAAATCACAGGCATTGATTCTCCTTCATAATTCTTTGCTTCTAATTTCGCTTCAACTCCAGTTTCTTCACAGTCATCTCCTTTATCATCCAAATCTTCATATACCTTTAAAATAAATAATTAGATTTATTTGTTTGCTATTGTATTTTATTTTGTATCTTTTGCTGACATTTATTTGAATTCAATAAAACATATTACCTCCACTTGTGGAACATCAGAAATTTTATTTAATCTAATATTATATTTTTTATCTTGAATTTTGGGCTGTGTAGTTGAAGGATTGGATTCCTCGTCAACAGCTTCATATCTGACCATTTGTAATCTATAGCATCCATCTTCGTCATGAGTATACTGAAATCTCATATGCCCACTGGGTAATTGGAATCTATGTGCTTCAATCAAATGCTTGGTTAATGTATAGCTTTTTCTGTATTTTATTGGACATTCATGACAGCAATACCACCGTACTTGCATGCCATGCACTCGTTCTATATGCCTTAAAATACAACACAGGTCATTTTTAATACACTTGAATGTTAAATATTCAATTATTTGTATTGTCTTGAAAGGAAAAACTTGATTACCTATCAAGAGTATATGCACCCTTACATGTATATGGACACCCATCCACATGACAGGAAAAGTTGGGTCCACTTGTATGAACTGACATATGTGAGTCCAGATCTTGTTGAGATTTTGCAGCATGACTACAAAGTTGGCAGGGAAAGCTTCTAGTAGGAACATGACGGTATCGTACATGCTTGGCTAAACTAGCTGGTGATTCACAGCTCATATCGCAAAGACTGCATTTATAATTAAAAACATGCATTCTCATATGATCCTTTAAGATTCCTTCAGTTGGATAAAATTTATTGCAGTGTGAACACTGAAATCCCTGCACTATTAATTAATTTTAATGTAGAACATCTTTTAGTACATTAATATTGGTAAATTTTTATAAATAAAATTACTTAATCTTTTCTTACAAAAAGACCACATGGTTTTGGAAATCACTTATTGAATCAGATCATGTAGACTTTGTAGTATATACCCAATACTGAAAAACCCTAATAGTTTCGAATCCGTGTACAGTGTTTCATATTTATTCTTTTTCAAATATATGTTTTATACTGCTAACCAATTTTTGTTTTCTTACCATAATATTACTCATATTAATAGTATTTTTTGGTAATAGCACATTCTGCATAAGTTGAAAAAAGACTTCTTGATACTCCACCACACTGACAAAAGCCGGTAGGATTTTTTGCATGGTTAAAAATGAGATGGAGGTTTTAATTATTCATCAAAGTATGTACAAATGATTCAAACATTAACACTTTCCCAAGAAAAAACTCTAAAAAATAATTTTGGTGCTCGTGCAACTATTTGTTAAGTTAGCACTGTCACAGCAAATAGAAATAATTGTTTAGAATAGTTTTTAATTTGTAATTGTTGACAATGAGATGATAAAATAAGACAGGATTTTATTCTTACACCTACTGCTTAAATTGTGCTTTCTAGTGTAAAACATATTAATAAATTGTTCTTAATGCAGAGTAAAACTTTAAATTTGCTTCTCTAGAAAATGAAGGCCCACCAGGCAGCCAGAGTTTTTTAATACCGGGCATATACTACAAAGTCTATATGGTCTTGTCCAAAGTGCAATTTTCAAAATGTACGGTCTCCTTATTGCTTACATTTTATAAATAACTTAAGTCCTTCTACTTTAACAATATAATCCATAAAGAAATTGTAACAAAATACAGATATTAAAAAATGTTTATAAATTTTATCTATTAAGAACGTTAGTTTAAAAGAAAGGAAAAGTATTTTTTTATATGAAAATTTGTTAGTTATTGCTTTAATATAGACATGCAGAACATTGAATGTATAATAAAAAGTGTGGAAAATTTTACCATCAATTGGGATTTGTCGTTTACAATGTACATGAAATTTTGTATTAGAGGCAAATGTAGCCCCGCAATCAGGACAGGCAACAATTTTCTCCTTTGTATGACGTCTCATATGATCCCTTAATTTATATAAACTAGGATAGAAGCTTCCACAACCTGTCCATTTACATTCTAAACCACCTTCAATTTTATTGCCTCTTGGATTTTCTTCGATATGAGCGGCTACATGATATAAATATAACTGATAATTTCTAAAACATTTTAAACATTCTTCCCAGCGACAAAGCAGAGGTGCTGGAAGATCCACAACATTCTTCCATTCCGAATCTCTGTGACATTTCTATGGTAAAAGATTAAATTTCAGATGTTGAATCTCATTTCGAGATATTAAATTATATGGTTAAGACGATTAAAAGTTATTTTATAATTTCTTACGGGCAATTTAATTCTGACGCGAATATTTGATCCGATACACTTCAACTTTGTGTGATAGGCATGATAATTCACGTGTCTTGAAATCTCATCGGAATCATTATTTTCGTAAAAACAGCCAATCCATTGACACACATAAACATCAACATCTTTTTCGTTAGTCCGTATTCTCAAATCGGACACATGTCCAGCAACGTGTTTTACAAATCTTTCGACATGATTATTTTCGTATTCACAGCCGGTCCATTGGCAAGAAAGATGGAAAACTTCGCGTTTCTGTGGCAAACCAACTTTTCTTCTTTTTGTACCGCATTCCGATACGGAATCAAACACGGAATCCGTATTACAACTTTCATTATCGTCAGTTTGTTTTCTTTTGTGTTGTACTTCATCGGTATATATACAATTTTGTTGCGATTCTACCCATTCGTTACACCGTTGTTGCACGTCTTTACTAGTTATTAATTTGTTCACAAATTCAGCCATGTTCATCAAATTCAATATTTATCGGAAATTCATAGTTTTCAATTTATGGACATACCTATATGTATATAAATATATGTATTTATCTTTATTTGAGAGTTAAGTTATATAAATATATGTCTTTCCATTGAATGATCATACATATTTTTCTTATTATAATATGTAAGAAGAACTTGGAAATTGAAGTTGTAATTTAGTCTGGATTTCGAATCTCAATATATATTTATATACATATGTATATTTAGTTCGTATGTTCGTATCTTCCACCTTAGTTAGATCACTTTTATCAATGCTTATGTTTAAAAACCTAACCTGTTTGCAATTGAATACGTTTTGGATATATTAATGTAAAGTATCGTATTTACGAAGGTTCTTGATATTTTACTAGTGAATATTGAAATGTTTGTACTGAAGCAAGGATTGAAATTATCGGCTGCCTCAGCGGGAACAAAACGCACAGTTCTTCCTTCACAAATATCACTACAGAGACACTTCAACGAACAGAAAAGATGCTCTACAATTTATGCACTTTCTTCTGGTTGTTTCACGGTTTCTATATTTTTAAAATAGTACACGTTTTATCGTGGAACTACATAAAACGGATACTTTTAACGTGCATGTTATTTCACTACTCTTCTCTGTACAACAAGTAATTTAGTATTTCACCAATTCCATCTGCGCATGCGCTCCGCAAGTTTAAAATTAAAATGTTTATCATACATATGAAAAATATCAGAATGAAATAGAAGTCATATATCTAACACCGATTTTATAAGAAGATAAATGTTTTTTAAAAACTTGTAAAAGAAATAGAATTATATTAAAATACACATTTTTTAACTGTATAATATTAAAAAATTGCGATGAATGTGGCCAAGAGCCTGAAAAATACAATTATTCCAATTGATTTCTTGAAATAATTGGAATATTAAAACAAAATCATAGAACATAAAATAATTACAAGCCAATGATAGATACTTTTATTTCTTCACCAAACATTGTTTGTCTTTATTACTATTTGAATTATAGTTGTTATTTTTTAATGTACGATTTTACGAAAATGTGTAAAATCAAAATAGAAATAGAAGTGTTTTGAGAACCACTTTAAATATAAATATTTCGTGATTTTTCACCTATATACTTGGCCAAAATATAAAGAAATTTTAAAAATGTGTGGAACAGTTTAACTAAGTTTAATTTTTCACTTAATAGGATATGGGAAATGCGGAGTAGCGGTAATTCGGATATCTGGTCCAGATGCATCATTTGCTTTACAAAAGATGACTAAAACGTTAAATTTTGAACCTAGGAAAGCTCTGCTGAGAAAAATCTATGATCCAGAAACAAAGGAGTGCTTAGACACAGGCCTATGCCTTTGGTTTCCAGGTATTTGAATTATTAACACGTTGAGCCAGGCGTCGTCGGTCCCTGGGGACCGACAGTGAACTTTTCGTTTGGATAGCATCGGTCCCTATGACCGACAGTATCAAAAATCGCCCAAGTGCTCGCCGTTAAGTGCTCGTTCGCTGCCAGCTGAACGGAAAGGACAGCAATATCGGCACCGGGCTCAACGTGTTAACAACAAAAAAAGATTTCAGTCATATATAATTAATTACTTGTTTCTGTAATTACAAAAAGTAAACATGTTTAATTCTTTCTACTTTTTAATGTATGGGTACGAAACTGATATAATAGCTAATACAGTACTTAAATTTTTCACTTATTTATTTATTTATTAATTGTAAATAAATTGAATAATCTAAACAATATTTCGAATAATGGTACAGCAATATTTAATAAATAATAATTAATTTCAGAACCCAATTCATTTACTGGAGAGAATTGTGTAGAATTTCATGTTCATGGAGGTCCTGCTGTAGTCACATCAGTACTTGAAGCTCTTTCAAAATTACATTTTCAAGTTGCATCTCCTGGAGAATTTACGAAAAGAGCTTTTCTAAATGGAAAGGTAGACTTAACTGAAGCAGAGGGTATAGGAGATCTAATTGATGCAGTAACTGAAAAACAGCGCAAACAGGTGTTAAATATGTCACGTATAAAAAATGACCAATAACTTGCTATACATTACAATTCATTGCAATAGTAATATTAGAATCTTGTTTCTGATAATACAACATGTTTATTATTTGTGTGCAACAGGCTTCTAGTCAAGCTAGTGGTTCCCTTCGCCATCTTTATAACTCCTGGAGGGTGATTCTTCTAAATTCACTTGCTAGCTTAGAATGTTATATCGACTTTTCCGAAGAACATAGTGTCGAAAATAGTATCTTAGAAAATACAAAAGCAATATTACAAAAATTACACTCAAATATTGAACAACATTTATCTGATGGAAGAAAAGGAGAAATTCTCAGAACTGGAGTACGTGTTGCAATTCTGGGAGAACCAAATGTAGGAAAGAGCAGTCTTTTGAATCTCCTTTCTAGAAAAAATGCAGCCATTGTAACATCTTCTCCAGGAACAACTAGAGATGTAATAGAATTAACAATAAATGTATGTGGTTATTCAATGATTCTTATAGATACAGCAGGAATTAGGGAAAACCCGGAGAATGAAATAGAAGAGGAAGGTATTAGAAGAGCCAAAGAGTGCACAGAAATGGCAGATCTTGTTATATGTTTGATAAGTGCAGAAGTAGATCTTAAATGTTCTTACAAAAAGTTCATAGAACATTATAAGAATTTTTTAGGAATAAAAACAGACAATGTTCTAATAGTAGTTAATAAAGCAGATTTGCTGGATGAAAGAGAAAGACAGGAATGGAAAAAACACAATGTTATTACAATTTCATGTAAAACACAGGAGGGTTTACATCAGCTGACAAATTCATTAGGAGAATGTTTCAAAGAAATGTAAATACTTGTTTATTAAATATAAACTCATAGTACTATTACTTATAGCAGATATACTGATTGGATAGACGACACATAACAATAAGTCAAGATAAGATATAATAATTAAAAAATCTTTACTAAATAGTTTCATATAAACGTAATATTTAGTTATTAATTTAAATTTTTTAATTTCAGATGCGGCGATCCATCCGAAGAAAATCCTGTGATTAGTCATGCGAGATACAGGAGCCACTTAGCAAACGTTATAAAATACATTGGAGCTTATTTAAAAAAAGTAGAAATGCAAAATTATGACATGGCTATATCTTTACAGGACATTAGGTGTGCAGCAAGGGAACTAGGAAAAATAACAGGATCCATTAACAATGAGGAAGTTCTTGATGTTATTTTCAAAAATTTTTGTGTCGGAAAATAAGAGTAACTTTAAATATGAAATAATTTATAAAAATTTGAATAGATAGGAAAATATAATTACAAACGGTACCTTAACAGCAATAATAATTTATTTGACAATATACCTTAGCATTCGTCTCTTATAACAAGAAAATATATAAAAAAAATTTTACTAAAAATTTAGCTATCAACTTTCTTTTGATTTATTTTTATCTTTTTCCAAATGCGTTACATCAACTTCATCCAAGTTTATATTCTGATCCTTCATAGCTTGCTAGAATACAAAATAATTGTATTAAATCATTTGTGTCTTTTTCTAATTCAAGATTAAAATAATTCAATTTAAAGGCAAAATATTCATATAAAATGTTTTATTTCAGATTATACCGTAGAATATCAAAATACTTTGCGGTTGTACTGTTTTAGGTTATACTACTAAAATGTAAAAGAGACTGTAATAACTGAAAGTATGTTCTTTATGATTTCTAAGTATTTAAATTGTTTATACATTTATACATTTTACAACAATTCACACGTTTTATTTTAGAAAATTTTACATGTGATTCGATAATGTTGTTTTTGAGATTAATGAACTGTCAAACATTATAATTTTCCGGAACTTAAGTACCGTTTATTTCTTTATTGTATGTATTTTAAAATTATAAATAATCATTATTATCGTTCCTTTGTTTGTAAAAAGATTGAAAGAATAAAATTGACATTATTTCAGAAATAATAAAATCTTGCAAGTCACGTACTAAACTATTATTACTTTTTCTCATATTGAATGAAAAGTTATTCAATTACAGTTTTCAATATTTCGAAAGGTCAGGAAATTACATATTAGTATGAGCTTTGCTATATCACACTTACCGCGACACACGCAGTATAAACTTTAAGTAAAGATGAACACTCGCTATCATCATAAATCCCATGCAAAAACTTTTCAGAGAACCAAACATTAAAGCAGTGATCGTATTTTGCTTTTAAGTCTTTGCAAGCTTCCATCATTTATAATTACGTTTATTTCTACCGAAACGTGTATAACTTTTTTCACCGTGTCATTCACATGTGCACTTGTTAGCTCGAACATCAGTGAAATCAACACTCCATTTACGAATATTTTTACAAATTCGTTATATTTTATCAGAAACCATGCAGAAAAATAAATTTTTCAATCTGTTTACTTCGTAAATCACTAATATTTCTTATATTATTTCGAGTGAATTCAATATATAGTAAGTGCAAATCAATAATTTAGATTTAGATGTAAGAAATGAGTCAAAATAATGATCATTTAAATGGATAATTGTAGTAAAAATATTCGTAAATAGAAAATGTTATTAACAATTTAATTTAAAACACAATTTAGAAGTTTAAAATAGATCATTTTGGTTAATCGAAAATTTTATTTTTTTCATTTTCGATTTACTTTCGTGGATTATAGTATTTCGAATTACAAAATTAAATTATATATGAATTTAAGACAGTAAGTAATAAAAGTAGAAAGGTTTTAATTACCTGTAGACATTGCTTGTATTCATTGAAATAATTTGAACACATTGAATCGTCGAAAACTCCTTTTAGAAATTTTTGAGAAAACCAAAGCTTAAAACAGTTGTCATACTCCCTCTTTAGGTGAGTACAAGCTCCTGCGATGCTATTCATTTATCTTTCGAAGGTGCCACTAATTTAATAAGAACAATTATATTGGAACGATTTCCTGTTATTTAAAAAGAAATTGTACTTTTAATAATATTGCTCGTACTTAATGAAATTGGGTGTACAAAAACATGTTTTTTAAACATATAGATTATAAACTACAATTTGATGTTAATTGAACATTATTTAAATCGATTAGGTATTTGAATTGATTTTGAGTTTTGTCACACATAGTATGTATGAAATTGCATGCATACAATATTTCTGTCGATTACAATCGATTAATCGAACAGCGTTCTTCATCAAGTGCTTCATGAGATAGCATGACGTTAATTTTATTAAGTTTCTTTATATCGAATGAGTTGTGATTTAATAACCAAATATTTTAACTGGAAAAAAAGTAGATATTACTTACGTTCAAGTGTTCGTTCAAAAAGTGAAATCTATAATGTGTTATTGTAGTACAGAAGTTATTTTGTGGTTATGGCAACGAATACTTTGCACCAGTTAGTCAGTGGGTGAAGGTTCTCAACTTTGTTTTTCCGAAAATATTCTAGAATATTATGAACAGTTGAAACATATAGGGAATTTCATGAATCATGATAATTTAACCAGAATTTATGGTGTTTATACCAAAATAATTTAAGGAAATAAAATCTTTATATATTCTAGAGTTTTGAGAAAATATTTTATATTATTCACTTATTATATTGTAGAAAATATATTTTCTTATTTTAACAATATTAACTTGGTTTCAACAAATTTTGTTAAAATATATTTTGTTTACAAAGACGTCATTTTGTAATATAAAATTGAATATTAGTAGAAATAAATATTTTGTGAAATGACAAAATTGTGTTAGCCATACTGTAATTACGTCAATGTAACAATCTTAGGGCCATAAGCATGTTACACAGATCACAACTGAATAACGAAATTGCAAACTATATTTAATTATGAATTATAATAAGTTTTGTAGAATATCAAGTGGAACTTGCATTGTTTGATCATCTACTAAAACAATATCAAATACTTCCATATATGCTGCCAGGCTACTGTCAACCTAAAAAATATAAAAAAATTTTTAAGTGTCTCTTTAATTACTCTTATATAGTAATTTATTGTTACGAAACAATTATCAATTAATCTTCCTAAGTAATATGTTTTAAAAAGGAAAATACTGCATCTAACAATTATTTCATGAAATGTTTGATCCTTACATGATCATACAGAAAACCAATTTTTAATACTGCGCCAGTGTCTGTCATACCATCTACCATTGCTGCATCGCCTAAGCTATCACCCATTAGGAGAACATTTTTTCTCCTTTCAAGAACTTCGAAATATTCTTGTTCTACTGCATATTCATTTTTGTTGAAGACATGAATCAGTCTTTCGTTTTTGAATCCTGCTATCTTTCCATCCTTGTATTTAAGGAAATTCGAAATTACCTTAACATCAGAATAATTATTATTATGTGTACTCAGAGGTTTAACATTACCTTATTACCTTAACATTAATTTTATTATTATTATTATACAATCATAGGTTATTATTAAAAGTGTCATGACTTAAAGGAATCAAAGTTTATATTGACCATGATCCAACAAGGAAAGAAAGAAAAATATAAAAGATGCTGGTACAAATGGCAAAGGCTGAACAAAGTAATGGAAACAATGTAAAACTTTTGCAATGTAGCAGGTTTAATAAATAGGTCATTCCATGTGAAGCCAATCACTTTTTTGAGACTTTGTCTTGGATTTTGCTTTAAAGAGGAAGACAAATTTTTTCACAGTTGAACCAGGGGCAAATTTGCAAAACAAAAATATTTTTAACATTTTTGCATGAAAAAATGACATGTATGTATAAAATGATAAATTATTTAAAAAGAACAGTCTTCTGCAATGATGAAAAACAAAAGCAAATGTTTATTATTGATAACAAAATGATCAAACCCACTGTACTTTCACTTAAACTACAACATATTTCAATTTCAGTATAATCAGAGACATAGTCTCAAAGAATGACATTGACAACTAGCAGAGAAGCAGTCGAAAGAAGGAAGAACTAGGGTAGTATAAGTGATATAGAATGGTATAGATGTATTGAAAGGATAAGAAAGGAAATAGACTGAAGGAATAGAGCAGAAACAGGGACCAAAGATTAAGCAGGCACAATGATAATTTTAGATTAGCATAGGTAGAATTAACTAATTAGGTATGTATTATGTATTATTAGGTGTATGTATGGAATAGAGTATGGATAAATGTATGATGTAAGACATAGGTTGTCAACCAAGTACATTTCGTGACTGTAAGGTTGAAATTAAATAAATATGATTAAAAGTATCACCTTTACATTATCGAAGAGAACGCCTTCATTTCTTAAAACAGCTTCCACAATATCCCCTAAGCCAGCACTAAACACAAGCACTGGAATATTGGCAGAATGCAATTGTTTAAAAATTTCTTGGGTACCATCTCGTAACCCTGTACCATAAATCCTTGATACTTCTTCTATTTCATTAGGATCAAAAGGTATTTCTTTTAATATTTTTTCTGTTTTAGTCATCCAGTTTGTCATTTCTTCCGCTTTTACTTCAATTGGTAAATGTGGGTCAATTTCAATTGGTCTATATATTTTATAAAGACGACCTGATTCTTTCGAATATGTCTCTGAAAGTTGTTTGCATTTACTGAAGATCCCTGTAGCATGAAAATTAAAAAGAGATTCATTATAAGGTTACTATTGATAAATCATTTTGTAATTATATTATTATCTAAAATTTTGATGTATCCATTGAAAGAAGGTATATTTGTATGTACATACCAAAACTACTAAGGGCATTTTTACCATTAACATGTTGCTTTGTTAGCGTTAAATCAAAATCAGTCACGATCTGAAAAAAGTTTCAAATTAATTTTCAAATGTGTATGTTATTAATGTAATATGCTAAATGAAGTAAGAAACTATGTAAAATATAATAAATTAATTAATTACTATAATAAATTAATTCTAAACATACCTGTAAAGAGTTACTTCCATCTCTTAAAATTGTGCTTATTATCGTCAATAGACGTTTTTTATCTTTAATGTAGACATGCTTCAATTTGAGTGTTGGAAACTGCATTGGGAAATAAAATTTTTTCAAATTATTTGAGATTTCTAAAGTTAAAATTCTAAATAGTTTTATATTGTTTTATATGTAATTATATAATAATTTAAATACAACTGTCTCATAATAATTTGTATTTTTGTAAAAAATATATATATACCTAAAAGTTGTTTAATGAACAAAGTGCATATTAAGCTACAAATGTTTGTTCTCAATTCTTTTTACTATTTCTGTGTTGTGTCCATAAAAATTATTTTAAAATATTTAAAAATTATGATCATAAATTCTTAGTAAAATTGTCCTAATAATTTCGTTAGAAAATTTTCTAGATTTACCTTCACCAATTTTATTCACTAAAATTTTGTTACGACTTTGATTCCGTGTCAGAACGTAATTTGTGTTCTAAATATAATGTAATCATACTGTAATACATTTTTCTTGTTAGTGTCGTGACTCCATTGTTCAAATCAAGAATAATATGTCACTCATAGCAAGTTACTTACTAACACCATGAGGGTGCACTGTTAATTCTTCTTTTTTATTTTTAAAGATCTTCAAAAATCTTCAAAGATCCTCAAAGATCTTCAATGATCTTCAAAAATCTTTAAAGATATGTAAAATACTTGTTAAAGTAGATGATACATGTTGCACGAATCAGTATTGCTTTACTTATAGAAATTTCCACTACTATTTCATTGCGTTATCTAACTGGCAATAAGTTTCTAAAATTATTTTGCAAATAATATATGTATGTCATATCTTCATTTTGTTGAAGACGTAGGTGTCACGAAAAATAGTGTAACTATATATAATTAAATCATTTAATCGTGCGAAGGTTATGTGACATTACATTGACCGTCAAACATTGAAATAGAACGAAGCCAAACATGATTGGTTAAGAGAGAGCCCGCGAGAAATTTGAAATGCTTACGTCGTCCAAATTGAACTCGAGAGTCATGGTCCTTCCTTGCGCGACGGGAACACGGTTCTGCTATTTCGCAGTTCAGCCGTTTTGCGAGACATTGAAGAGCCGCCTCGGATAGCAATAACCACTCAGCATCGCTGCGGGTCACCTGACTTTATCAGCCAATCGTGTGACTTGTTCCATTATTCGTTCCTTGAGGGCGCGAGTTCTTTGAATCAGTTACAGTTTCACATAAGAAGAAAATTGGGAAACATTGATTATTGATTACTCTTATTAAAACAAATTTTTCTCTCCAAAATGGGCAGGGAGTAATAAAACAATATAGCAACATTATATTTTTTCATAGATTATTTAATAATATTCCAGAATAATAATATAATCAGTTCTATAATAATTGAACTCTTTTTTTATTAGTATTATATAAATTCAATTGAAACTTATATTTTACATACAGTGGCTCACAAAATTATTCGAACGCCCTTTAAATCAAAATAATTTGTTTAACATTGCACCAAACGACTTGACATTTTTAAGCCATTAGAAGCAATGATTTACTAAATGGCATGCAAAAAAGTTGCAATTGGTAAGAATTACATGATAAAATAAAAGAGGCACTTTTTAAAACTATTTTATATTAGTGCAGAATGAAAATTTAAAATATGCGTCTTGTAGACCCATGTTAGTTATACACATGCTGAAAATTTCATCGAAATCGATTAACATACACACGAGCTACAAGCGGTTGAAACTGGTGAAAATTTTAGTTTTTCACGACTTTTGGTCAGTTACTGCTTAAAATTTAGATATTCTTACATCTTTCGATGCGTGTCGTTTTTTTCTACATTAAACGATTTCAATGAAATTTTCAGCATGCGCATAACTAACATAGATCTACAAAACGCACAATTTAAATTTTCATTATGGACTGAAATAAAGAAGTATTAAAAAGTGCCATTTTTATTAAGTGCCAGTTTTTGTACGTCATTTAGTAAATCAATGCTTTTAATTGATAAAAAAAGTCAGATTGTTTGGTACAATTTTAAAAAAGTTATTCTGATTTAAAGGGCGTTCGAATACTTTCGTGAGCCACTGTATATATATTATACATATATATATATATATTTCTTTTTCTATTAAAGTATGAAATATTTATACAGGGTGAGTCAAAAGAAACAGAACATTATGTATTTTTCTTAGATCCAATAACACTAGATTGGAACATGAAGGCAGTGTTCTAATCACGAGATGTCTTTTATTTAAATTTGAAGGAGATTTTCAGGATTATATTAATATTAATGGGACAATGTACCTCTTATCTTACAGCAATGTAAATGACATCGTAACAATTTTACAAGTTTGAATAGCGTTATTCGCAGTATTCGAAGCAATTATCCGAACTAATCGGGAAAACATGAATGTTCGGATAACAGAACCGTCATTCTGTTACAGTGCTAGAATACATCATTACTGATTTATACGCTAAATCGTGTTTTACATGGATCGCTTTAAATTGAATTGTTCATATGTACAATGTGTTCGTATAATAGCGTATTCTGATATTGGAGATTCGGATAATCGACGTTCCACTGTATATACGCAATTTATGTTGTGAACTTATTCTTAGTTGAGAAAATCGAATAAGAACGTATACTTCTTATTTATTG
The DNA here is from genome assembly GCA_913789915.3 of Sphecodes monilicornis. Taxonomy (NCBI): domain Eukaryota; kingdom Metazoa; phylum Arthropoda; class Insecta; order Hymenoptera; family Halictidae; genus Sphecodes; species Sphecodes monilicornis. The sequence goes on from OU565302.1 coordinate 5,096,572, forward strand.
ACATTTTTATTTTCTGTTTTTTGACTTATTTATTAACAATATATTGGTACTTATTTTTAAAGTTCAAAATTATTTAACAGCCGCGATATTATATATGTATGTATGTCACTGAACTTGTGTTAATACCTGGTACAAGGACAATAAAAATATATTTGTCTTCTGTTTTCTGTGACTCATCCAAATATATACAGGATTTCTCTAAAATAAATCACGTAAATATTTTTCCTACAGTTGAACATGGAATTTCTTTCCGACAGTTGTAAAATTCAACGACTTGTGATGTTATGCTTCCTATTATAGTAAAATGATACCAAATTATGTATCAAATCTTTATTATTTTATCATAACCGAAGAAGACATTTGTATGATTTGTTTTAAGTTATACAACCTGTATATGGAGGATGTACCATTTCATGTGGGCTTCACTTCAGTAGCGGAAAAGACAATGGAAACGTATTAAGTAATGCTTAATAATTCTATGTTCATTACTCTTGCGTTTAATCCACCTCGGAATTTATGGCCACGTGTTATGGTACACTCTGTATTTATATAAAATATATATATATATTTTCATATATTTATATATACATATATATTTATATATATAAATATATGTATCTATATATATACATATTTATATATATTTATATATTCTTTTATATATATATATATTTATATTTTTTTTTATATATATTTATATATCTTTTCATATATATATATATATATATATATATATATATATATATTTATATATTTTTATATATATATTTATATATATATCTATATATATTTATATATATCCATATATTTATATAATGATTTAGACTATTAATATTAAGATTGTTATTAATATCATAGATTGTTATCGAAGATCGCATAATCTTCCATTGTAACGGAGAAAATACTCTGCTACCATTGTAAAGATTTCATGGCGGAATGATAACTGGGACTACGCTGAGAATAGAACTGTGAGTACCATCTCCGATAAGAGAGGATGCTTCTGTCTTCTTTTACGAGGAGAGGTTGCTTTTCGAATTTCTTTCGGTTCCAGATGGCCACGTCCCTTTCGAACATCAAACTCTCCCCTAAGAATATGATTAAAGCGTACGGAGAGAGCAACGGTGGAGCATAAATTACATGAACCACCTAGTAACAATACAAAGACAATATCAATGATAGTAATACTATTGAAATATTTTTAATAATATAAAAGAATGGTATACACAAAACTAACATGGTATAAAGAGGGAAATATTGTGATGCAACCATTTTCTTATCTTCGAAACGCCTCCACCTAGATAAAAGAATGTTTGCATCACAATATTACCCCCTCTAAGACCATGTAAGTTTTACATATATATATTTTTTTATATGATTAGGAATAGTGTTTTTCAAAAATTCTACAACATAAAAAAAAATATAGTTCGATTTTACGCGGGACCCTTATTTTTTGAGATAAATTCAAAAATATAACCAAAAATTGCTGCAAAAATGGTACCTCCCCGTCTTTAATGATCGTTTAATCACGTTTAAACATTCATTATTATTATTGGATATCATTGTATTCGGAAAAGGCTATAGAATCTTTTGCTGCAAAGAACAATTCAATATCTTTTATAATAACATCACAATATTTGTTTAAAGTTAAAAAATAGGTTTATTTTTCAAAGTTCTATTTCTCAAAAACTGTGCGTGTAGGAGAAAAAGTAACGACAGATTCGGAATCGGTGCGAAAAACTCTGTAAGAACCACCCAACAGTAATTGAGAAACATAAAAAAATTTGTTGGACAGTGTAAGTCTAGTAAGTTAATAATGAAATATCAATACTCTTAAATTCCTCTTATCCAATATGGCGTTTTACGTTACACCCACTCGTTTTTTTAATAAATGCATAAAATCAGCAGTCTATCGATCATATTAAGAAAAATGGTTTCTTTATTAAAAATATTACCTTTTGCAAAAGAGGTTCCATCGGTGTCACCGTCTGGAATATACATATCCGGCCAAAGAATGTGTCCATCATCATTTCCACATATCCTGGCCCAATTTGCTGTACGTAAACGTCCAAGTGCCAGAGCTTGTACTTCTCAAAGATTATCAGACTGTGCCTTAAGGTTGTATAAGCTCTGTGATTCATATCCTCTCCATTTTTTCCCTCCACCTTGGAAGCTTCATTCTCTGTCAAAGCACTGTGAGGTGTCCAACCAACGTTCGTCCAAGAATGTTTGGCGATCCTTGAAAGTGGATGGATAAAGTTTGAAAGTACAGCTGGACCATGAACGGCGCTCAAATGCGCCGTGTCTGCGCCATTTTCGGCAACTTCCTGCAATACAAAGAACACCTCTCTTCATTATAGCACCTTGTGCATACATTAATTTTAGAATTTTTCAATGATTAACAAAATATTTGAAAATCTTCATTATCCAACTGTTGAATACTTAGTCATTCTATTTCAGTTCATATCTATTCTATTAACACCTATTTGTTAACAATTGAAAAGAATAAATTTAGTCTTCTTAGGTTTTATATTTCCGAAAAAAAGATATTTTCATTTTATTTAACAATTACTGAAAAAAAAATTGTTCATTGTACCAATAATCGAAAATTTACATGGTGGTGTTCTCCCTCAATCCTCCGACGGCGGAGTTCGGGTCTACTTTGACCCAGCGCAGTGTACCAATACCGTAATTCAATTGTTCATTGTCTGAAGAATTAATTAAATGAACAGCTATGTACTATATTAGGAACCATAGAAAGACTAACATGTTTACGAGAAGTGCTTTCAAAAATGTTTTAAAAAATTAATAAATAATTCAGTGAATGGTCCTGAACATCATCAATTATCCATATATTTATAAGAATGGTTCGCTTTCCAAAAGTCAACATGTTATGAATCATGCAATTGGCGTATTAATAATTTAAGCAATGTCAAAAATTTCGTAAAACTGACCTGTATATGGCAGTTGATAAGATATTCGTTTCTACCCTGATAACGCCATGTTCGATTCGAAACATCGCTGACTGTCTGTGGTTGCCAGGTGGGTTCCAATCCTTCCGCGTGATACCAGACAAAAATGATTCCATTCGCCTCACAACACTTCCATGTTTTCGTTCTCGCAATATGTGGCACTGTACAATGGAAAATGGCAAACAAACGCTACAAGCAATTTCGCAAAAATAAGGAAGCGAGAACGTACAGAAAAAGATTGTCAGATAAAATGAGGGTGCAGTAAAACAACGACAAATCATGCATTATATCGTTGAGACCCTACGAATAGGGATCAAAACACCTCAGTTTCAGTGTTCAAGTAAAACCCTTACTTGGTATCGTTGGGTCTCTGACGACCCAAGACAGTTTAGACTTCATCTTGTAACTGCAGGCAATTAGAAAATTTCTTGTACTTTTTGGCATGAAATGTAGCTTTATGTGTCACGTTAGACTGACTCGTTAGTATATGCGGCAAGGAGTTAAACCAGAGATTTCGCTTGCACAATTCTCAATTTTAAAGAGTGAACGAAAGGAAAGATTAGTAACTAGATTTTTTTCCGAAAATTATACCTCGATACTTTCTAAATTTGCAGATATGTAGTAGTGAGAAATTACCTTTCTCCGCGTATGGGATATAATCGCAGTGGCCATCGGAACCGCGAAATTGCCATCCATGGAAGGGACATTCTAAGCAATCCCCTTTGACCCGACCTCCCTCGGCCATATTGGCGCCGAGGTGAGGACAGTAAGCGTTTAAAATCCTCACCGTCCCGTTATCTGTTCTTTAAACGAACAGACTGCTGTTAATTCAATTGACTCGGTCGCATGAAACTGAGTCGCGGTGTAAATGTCGAAATACCTGAACACGGCAAAATTTTCACCGAGCGCTGCCACGTGTTTCACCTGGCCGCTATGCAACTGAAAGCTTTCTAACAGGGCGAACCAACCGTTTGGATAGACTGGAGGTAATTTTCCAACTTTCCGTTTCTTTGACTCCAAGTGATTCGCGAGAATCTTCTTGCTACCACCTTGTATCCTCAGATCCTGTGAAAGGAGCAAACACTATTACTATTATTATTATTATTATTAACCCGGCTTGGGCATTATCGAAATAAATTATTTGAAAAATAATTCGTAAAATAATATATTATCCTATTTGGCTACATGTCATTTGAAATAATCATGTGTTAGTTTATTTGAACCGCCAAATAATATCGTCAAAATTATTTCATTATTTGAACAGCCAAATAACAAGATCAAAATTATTTCATTATTTGAAAAATAATTCGTAAAATAATATGTTATCCTATTTGGCTACATGTCATTTGAAATAATCATATGTTAGTTTATTTGAACAGCCAAATAACATCATCAACATTATTTCATTATTTGAACAGCCAAATAACATGATCAAAATTATTTCATTATTTGAAAAATAATTCGTAAAATAATATGTTATCCTATTTGGCTACATGTCATTTGAAATAATCATATGTTAGTTTATTTGAACAGCCAAATAATATCGTCAAAATTATTTCATTATTTGAACAGCCAAATAACATTATCAAAATTATTTCATTATTTGAATTCCAAATGAAAATAAAAATACTTCTTCACTTCATCTTTCATTTGATCAAATAATTCGTACTCTCAAAAATTCCATTCATTTCGTGTACTAAATTTCGTAATTAATTTATTTACTGCGATAACCTCTTTTTGAGCTGGAATTATTTATTATATTACTTGAACGATGTAATTGAGATACAAAATTATTCGAATAAAATATTGTTTGAAAATACATAATTTGTTTGACTTAAACGCCAAATGAAAATAGAGCTCTTATGTTATTTGTAAAACACACATCATTATTTCAAATGATTATTTGTTATCTTATTCCATATGAAATGGGCACAACCCTGTTACTAATAGTCTTTATTGTGTATTAACCCGATGACATGATACTGCTTACTCTTCAACCCTCCGGTGCAACTTTCAGAAGTATCCATTTTTGTTAACTTCAGAGTTTTTGCGTGACGTAATGCAATGTAATATTTGAGAAGTTTGTATTGCTATACTCGAGTGACAATAAAATATTTTCCAGTGTACTTAGTCGTTATTTCTAATCTACGCAAATGATATTATTCGGTGAATAGAGCGTACTAGATAATGTTCGACCTCGATACGAGATACGTGTTTTTAAATATCGAAGATTCGACGTTTTTCTTTCGGTGCGCGTCACAAGTCGCTGATGCGAAGAAAGAGGATTCTTCTAGTTCTACTGTGTCATACGTTAACGAAATCTGCTCCCACATCTGCAAACATAATGCCATCGTAGCGGCTGTGTTAAGCTTTGTGCACACTGAACCAACAACGAGCCACTTTTCGTTGATGTTGCATAAAAAGGCTAAAAGAAGCAAAAAAATTTCTCTCGGTGTTGCTTCAATGTGGACATAGCTTTATACTATACAGACGAATAAAATATTAACGAAGATTGTATGTGCAAACAACCGCGTTCTTTATAACTAGACAGCGGATCTTTATGCAAAATAAAAATGTTCTACCTTATTTTCAACAAATTGGAGTAGGATAGAAATTTATTTTCTTTCTTGATGTTTAATAGATTGAAAATAATATAACAGTATTTCTAAATTCTTCTATTGTTTTTATTGTTTTAATGTATACCTACTCATTCTTCTTATAAATGCATAAAATCCGTTGCCTATTTATAGCGTTTCTATTTTAAAAAATAATAAATTTAGTCGAAAAATGAGCATCGTGACCAACGGTGGATGTCGCAGCGAAACATGGTGTGCAACTTTGACTCAGACTTGATTTCTATTGAGATGTAATGTTAATTTCATGGTAATCTAACGCAATCCTCATGTCGTATCAACTATTCTAGTATAACACCCGATGGCAACAATAGAAGAAACGTCTCTAAGCTTCTGCGATAAATTAAAATCATTCCATGCGTAAGAAAATACATTTAGTGTGCCACTGGACGCGTACTATATGGGATGATTCCACATGTAAAGATAAGTAAGAAAAGTATAATAATGTTTGTTCTGTAGACGTTTCATTTTCGAGAAATCCGAGTTTGAAATTTCGTCAAGCACGCATTTGCTCGGCTAACTTCTACCCGAACGTGTAATCAATCTTTTTAAACAGTCGAAGCTTCACCTTACGTTTTCAGCCGTACACACTTTTTTGAATCGATACGCAACACGTTGTATGCGACACAAAATTTGTAAAATTACGAATTAATAATATTCTAACACTGTCGATGCTGTCGCGAATATTTACATTCCTTAACAAGTTTAGTGCGACGTCAAAATACACTTCAATGGAAGAAACTTCTAAGTTATCTAATTCAACTAATTTCACCTTTAATTTTCAAATCAGTCAAATGTCACAAGAATAAAAAGTAGAAGTTTCCACACTGAAAGAGTTTGGAAGGAGTTAGCCGAGTACACACACTTCATAAAATTTGAAAATTTTCTCGAAAACAAAACCCCAACCGTAAAAACGTTATTCTCTTTCTGTTATTTACTTTTTACATGTGAAATCGCCCTATTCCCGTTTGTCCCGAGACACCCTATATAAGAGTTATCGGCGAAATATATTTGACTTTGTATTTGAATCGTTTGCCATCATTTTACCATGCAACCTGTCCACTCAAAAGGTGAACTATTTTTTACCGTGTAAAAAATAAATAACGAATAAAAGTATTACTTTCGTTTGCACAGTTATTTAGTTAACCCCTTGTTAAGGGGTTAAGGTTAATCGAGTCAGACTCGTGTTGAAGATTTCGAATGGCATTAATTAAACTTGCATGTTATCAATTTCCTTTAAACTGGAAATAAAATTATATTTGCCTGTCATCGGCACTGAACTATTAGAGAAAATACAGACATACATTAAATATCAATCAACTTCAACAAGTTGTAATCGCTGGTTACCGTAAAATAAATCATAGTAAGAGCGGTTAATAATATTCGATTAATACCTAATAATCGTTGTTCGGTGTCTTCAAGAAATAAAAATATTACAGTTCGTGTTCTAATATCCAGTTGATGACACTTCGAAATTGTCGAGTTGATACAGTGTTTAATAAAAGTGTTTATAGTGGTTATTTCGTATTATTATTACTCGTAGTAGTAAAATATTGTACTCATCTGTGAAGTCACTTGAAAATGATTTATCTATTAAGGACCATCTTCTAAGTTGCTTATTTTCACCAGAATTATTTATTAATCACAATTCGTATTATATATTTACAATGAATCAATTAATTCTATATGTAAAAATATGATGGAATACTCGAGTATCAAGTAAGATGGAACTCTCATTAAACACTATTAATCTCTGAATTCTATTAGGATTAACACTAGGTTTACGGGACCCGTCAAAATGACGGGTTCTAATATTTTGAATTTACGATTGTTTAGATTGTAAAGATGCATCAATGAGAAATTAGTTAACAAATTTATTTCTTTCGGTATATATTCTTTAAAAAATGGCTAAAAATTTCGATAGACTTATTCTTGTTATTTTTAGATAGTTGTGTAAAATATCACTTGTAATGCTCCGTAAACCTAGTGCTAAAATCGCGCACGCTCTAAACGCATAATATTCTTATTGAACGATTAGTTACTACCATTAATTTCGAACAAATCATTCTAGAAATAGATCTTATCGTTTCAAAATAAAATCACAGTATAGAAGCTTGTTTATCAATCAATTTAGAAAGTATATAAAATGACCCAGATTCGCGTGACTGTCAAACACGTCGTCGTTAGATAATGACGATTAACCCTTTCATGTTCAGAAAGAAAAACCAACCGTCGCAAAGTGTATTTAACTGTATAAATGTTTAATATTACGTTATTCTTGTTTGTTAGGGTCCAGAGAAAACAGCTAAAGATACGTTATGATAGTCCGGCTAAGTTTTCAGAGCCCCGAGGACGCTACTAAAATGCGGTGTATGTATAAGTAGGTAAGCCGGGCAGATGGTATTGAGCAGGACTCACCTTGATCAAGTTCATCTTGAACAAATAGGGAGCGAGGAGTATACCAAAAAGCAGAAGAAAAGCACCACCAAGATACCACCATACAGCCATCGCTGTCTTCTTTACCCTCTGCCCCCGAACGAAGAAGAGCAAGTGCACTCTAAAAACTTGTCCCTCTGGAACACCTTCGGTAGCCACCTCTCTTACTCCTCGCATACACTGTCTTTCTCTCTTCTTTTCTCTCTTTCCTTTTTTGCCCTCACCATCCACCTCTTCCTTTTTTTTTCTTTCCTTGCCGTCCCTCTTCGGCCAGCTCGCAACTTAGCGTTCTCGCTTCTTCCTTTCCTTCCTTCCTCCTTTACTCTCCCTTTTTCTTCTCTTCTCTATTCCCTTCCCTCCGTTATCATTCTCTCCCCTCGTCCCTCTTCCGTCCACGTTTGCTATCCGTCTTCTTCTAGCCTCTTCCTTTTCTCCCTTTCCCGCCCGATATTTCCCTCTTTTTCTACTCTTCGTTTTCTTCTTCTCCTCTCTTTGCACCTGTCCTCACGGTCTCTCCCTTCTATTCAATATTTCTCCCTACACGTGAAGATTTACGCGTTTTCGATAATTCGCTGCGAACCCGACTTCCCGAATTTCACTGCCGACGAATATCCTGGATCCGACGATGCTGGACGGTTTTCGTCGATCTCCACGCGGTAAGTATTAGAGCAAGCAACCGGTGCGCGCCGCGGCGTTTGGGATTCAGAGATCACGATAGAAACGTTGAAACCGTTGTATCGTCGATCATCTCGCCAGGCGTTCTTAGTTTTGAATCTTAACTTGACACACGATACAGTGATAAGACGGCGAAATCATAATTTCGATATTATACCTATGTACATATGTAGATCCGTGATCTCGCTTCCATCCTCGATGAAAAGTCTGACTTTCCACAAGAAATTTGAACAGGAAAGTGTTAACAGGATTCGGCTGTTAGTATACTGTTTCTGTAACGATACGTAATTCTTCGTTGGCTCGATTATTTCCTTCTATCCGTGAAATAGTCATTTCTCCTGCGTTGGATGAAGATTCTTCAAATGTCGTTTCTGTGATCTATTTCTCTTCGTGTTTATCACTTTCTTTCGAAAAGATGGTTCCACTGATTTCACTAGTCCCGATTTCACAACGGGACCAACGTAGAACACGATAGAACGAAGGAAATACTGGGAACGGAGAAGATCGAGAGGCGCACGGTTGGTCCTCGCAGACTGATTCTGAACCCTCGATCGTTTTTCGAATGACTGAGCCACTTCATTCCTTAGACACAGCCTTTTATACCTTCCTGAGGTAGACCACCTTCGTCGATATTCACAAGTCAACCAGTAGCGATTTCTCCTCAATTATTTGCAAAGTTGCTACCGTTATGAGCGGATGTTTGTAGGTGAAATATTTCCTGATACGCAAACTATTAGATTGTCCCAAAACTTTTTTTCGCTTTCGAGTGAGTAATAAAGTGTTACCGAACAAATTATCACGTTGTTTGTGTATACGTTTGTGTTGTTCAACAATAAACTTAGGTGCAGATTGCGAAAGAAATTTTTGAGAAAACTCTTGTTTTTTTGTATTTTTTTAATCAATCAAATGCACCTTTCCTGTACTAACCTTTGTCGGTAGTATTCTATTTGAAGAAAACGATAAGAAGAGCACATTCATTGTAAAGTTACATATGATTACATACAGTGGGTGTAAAAAGTATTCTTACACCTTTAAAAGTCAAATAACTTTTTTGAAATTAGACCAAACGACTTCAGTTCTTTTGACATGTTAAAAGGATTATTTTCTAAAAATTGCTATCGGTCGAAATTGTGAAGAAAAAAGTAAACGTCTCAATTTTTAACTTCTTTATCTTTGCCTACAATAAAAATTTAGAATACGCCTTTTGTAGATCTACGTAAGTTATATACATGCACAAAGTTCCATCAAAGTCGGTTAATGTTGCTACGAGCTCAAATCAATAAAAGATTAACCCTTAGCACTCGAATGGCGACTCTGAGGCGCCACTAAAAATTGCTACACCATTATTCAGAATATTGTTTACATGATTAAATTTGTTTATATGTAATAAATTACTAAACATTTAAATATTGTATGAGGTACTATATCAGTTTCTTACGTATACAATGAAAAAAACTATGTACAATGGAAATATTCTAGGTTAGAAGAAATGTTTGGTTTTTTAGTTGAAATAGCTCCGAGTGCAAAGGGTGAAAGTCGCAGATTTTCGATCTTCTTCGACATTTCGCGTTCGAAAATAAATAAATTACGTGTTGGTAATGTATTCGTCGTTCGAATATTTGTTGAAATGCTTTTTGCCCATCAGTGCTCGGGGAACGGGAGATTTTTCGAAATGAGGGATCTACAAGAAATTAGTGGAAATCGTTGTCCGTGGCGACGCAGCTGATCGTCGGCGATAGATATGTACATCAAAGAAGAACGGAACGGCAGGGAAATAAATCTGGAAAAACCGGGTAGCGTGAATGGAAACGGTCTCGGGGACCGATCACTAGAATCGATAAAGTCGGAACCTGGAAGAGAAAAGACAAGGAGGGTAAGCAGAAGCAGAACGATTCGCGATGGTACAGGAGATATGCAACACAGACTTGGAAATCGTGGCCTACGCACTACTCGGAGCAGAAAATTCTGGTGATCGATGTGGATCGTGTAAGACCGGCTGCTCGAAAACAACCAGGTAGACGGGACACGAAACCAACATAATATTCCTGGATGTTACGAGCTGATGAGGCAACGCGTTATGCGTTTACTTACAGTCACTCCCATTGATAAATTAAATGTGTTTATCGAGCGAAAATTTTGGATTAATTGTGTTTTGAATTTCGGCGCACAGGTTCGATCATTAATATCTATTAATGATCTATTAATGATCGAACCTGTGCGCCGAAATTCAAAACACAATTACTCCCATTAATATTCGGACACTTTTAAAAAGACGATAACTTGTTTAACCCCTTCGCTTACAATATCGTCTGAGAGACGTGATGAAGATTCTGAACAGAGTCTAATAAAGATGTATGTTATTAATTTCCTTTAAACCGAAATATAATTCTATTTTTATTGTTGTTAATGTACAGCCATTGGAGAACATATAGACATGCAATAGATATACATTTTCTCCTTTTTCTAAGAAATTATGAACTACAAAGAAATTTTAATCACTGAAACCGTAAAATAAATCGTAAGGCAAGGGGTTAATATTGGACCATACGACTTGGACTTTTTTGAGAAGTTAGAATAATTAGTGTTTACTACATGACGTGAAAAAGAAATTTTAAAACAATTGTAATTGATCGGTATTGTAGAGAAAATACTAAAAGTTGTGTTTTACAATTTTCTTATGTGACTTATATTGAAAATTTAAAACATCCATTTTGTAGATCTGTATGAATTTTATACATTTTCAAATTTTCATCCAATTTGGATTACGTGGAAAACAGCGACGGCCATCGAATGACGTAAGAATCCTTCGATTTATTCGAAAATTGTGAAAAGCTGCAATTTTTACCATCTTCAAACAGTTGTAGCTCATTGCACCGTTTGCCGATTTTGGTGAAATATTCAGAGTGTATACAGTTGACACAAATCTACAAAACGTATTTGTTGAATTTTCAATATGGACTCACATAAAACAGTTATAAATAACAACTTTTAGTGTTTTCTTTGTAATTCCGACCAATTACAATTTTTTCAAAATTTCTGTTTTTCAACGTGTAGTAAACTAATTGTTCTAACTTCTAAAAAAAAAATCCAAGTCACATGATCTCTGTCTACCGTAAAAAAAACTTTCATTATGCGATAGAGAATTTATACCACAAAACGTAGTAAATATAAAAAAAAAACTTTTTGCTTTAAATAATAAAAAATAAGAAAAGTAACAAAGTCATGCAACGACAAGATCCTAAGAATTTTAAAAGTTTAAATAACCGCAATATCTCCAATGGACCCGCTTGATAGACAGGATTAAAAACGTAATCGCCTTTTAGAGTGTACGAATATTAATGGGAGTGACTGTACATATTGTGCATAAACTTCAGCAATATCATATTTTATTTGATTTTTATGGTATTACAAAATACTTCTATCGAATACATAAATCAATGCACGAATACCTTGGCGTTTTGTATTCAGTCACGTTACGGAATGTGAAATACTTCAGTAATTTGTATTTAGTAATAAAAAAAAAATTGTTTTATTTCTAATCAGAAATTGTTTCGATTCACTGATTGTGAATTGCAATTTAACATGTTCTATAATAGAAAAGATGAATAAACGAAGGATGCCGATATATTAATGCTTTTTATTTTATATTTTATACACGTTACATAAGTCGCAGTGTTGCCTAAATGACGGTTGGTCATCGACATACGCACATTAGAATACAATTCTTCTCTCGTTGCTCATTACGGTTCACAACGTTTCTAGCATACTGAAGAAAGATCGATATAATTTGAAATATTAATAGTTACAATTCACTCGTACACACGCAACAATAAATAGTACATAAGCAGGTTGCGGATGTTTATGCAAAAACAGACTTTTACAAATTACTATGCGAAAGCCGAGATTACAAAAAAAAATATCTTCAAGATTCTACCGAAGCCAAATGAAGTAAACGTCTTTTTTTATCGTTTGAAATTTTCCATTATGTATAATGGATTTTGAAAAAAAAAATAAGTATTCTATAAATGCATAAAATCAGCTGTTTATGAGTAAGCAAACTAATTACCAACTACGCGGTCGTATCGACACGTGGACCTATTAATTACGCAATCGCTTTGTCGGGAGAAGCACTTTAATCAACATTATTTACTTTTTTATTGCGTACAAGCTTAAAAAAGGAAATAATGCATCCGTCGAACAACAGATGCGACAGATCAATAACACGATAAACAAAATCGGTTTTTCTCGCTTGTTTATCCTGTAATCAATGGCTGTGTTCGTATAGTAATCGGGCGACAACGTGATTCACCGACCATAAAACGAATTCATTAATTATTAGTCAACGAATAAATAAACAAATCGAGACAATTGTCGATTCATTTATGTATTATTGTCCGGAATATAAATTCGTATACAAATATGCGTTCAAGTTTTTCATCAGGAACGAACGTCCTAAGAAATTGATCGAAATAAGAAACCGAAGGCACTGTGGTGAAAACCAAAGAGGAAAAACATAATAAGAACAAAACTAAAAAACCAAAAACAGAGAACAACGGTTTTTTTCGCGTAATTAGTAACGTCATTTACAACAAATTTCAACAGTAACACAGATTCGTTTTCAGCGGAAACAATGAACAACGATATTAACAGCGTTTTTTAACCAAATATTAACAGAAACAAAGCTTTCGAATGAAACCTCTTTTTTTTTAGTGCGTATATTTTACGTGAAAAGTATATCGATCAAATTTTGACGCACAATGTATTTTAATTGTCTCACATTTTATGCGTAAAGATTGTGGCATTTCCGACGTAAAATATCGTCCATTTTAGCTTTTTGCATTTTTAGAAACGTGCAAACAAAAACGTAACTATCAATGTTAACTTCAGTTTTCTGTTTTGTTCCGATTTAACAGTAAAACATTGTCCTTTTTCCTCTGTTTTTTTTTCTTTGAAAACGTGCAAACATAAACGTAACTATCAACGTTAACTTCAGTTTTCTGTTTTGTTCCGATTTAACACTAAAATATCGTTCTTTTCCCTCTGTTTTTTTTTTCATTGAAAACGTGCAAACATAAACGTAACTATCAATGTTAACTTCAGTTTTGTGTTTTGTTCCGATTTAACAGTAAAACATCGTTCTTTTTCCTCTGTTTTATTTTTCTTTGAAAACGTGCAAACATAAACGTAACTATCAACGTTAACTTCAGTTTTATGTTTTGTTCCGATTTAACACTAAAATATCGTTCTTTTCCCTCTGTTTTATTTTTCTTTGAAAACGTGCAAACAAAAACGTAACTATCAACGTTAACTTCAGTTTTGTGTTTTGTTCCGATTTAACAGTAAAACATCGTTCTTTTTTCTCTGTTTTTTTTTTCTTTGAAAACGTGCAAACAAAAACGTAACTATCAACGTTAACTTCAGTTTTCTGTTTTGTTCCGATTTAACAGTAAAACATCGTTCTTTTTTCTCTGTTTTTTTTTCTTTGAAAACGTGCAAACAAAAACGTAACTATCAACGTTAACTTCAGTTTTGTGTTTTGTTCCGATTTAACAATACAACATCGTTCTTTTTCCTTTGTTATTTTGCAAACGTAACGTATCTTTGCAAACAAAAACGTAACTATCAACGTAACTTTGAATTTCAATCTTACTTTAGTTCAACAGTAACTTAACGAAGTGATAACATTAACGAGAACAACAGAGAGAGAGAGAACAAACGCGCGACAAACTTAACAACAGTTACAATAACATCATTTTAAGAAGGAAAACTCAGATTCTTAATAACAACGTTTGAAAATCAAGGAACATGATTTAACAAATGAGAGGTAAACTTAACAGAGCAAACGTAACGATCACAAACGAAACAAATATTTCGCTTCAATTTACCAGAAACTTAATCAAACACTGTAATTTTGCTTTACCTATTTTGTCTTAGAATGTGAGTTACATGCAAATTGTTAAATTTGAAATTGCTTCTCCATTTAAAAATAATTTAACAATTGAATATAGCTTATCAAAATTAATTTCGTACATTTTTTTATGACCATCTCATTTATGATATTTGATTTCTGATAAACAATGTATTGAATATTAATCATTACCGAGAAGAATTTAGAGTCTAAAGAATAATTGAAAACTGTTGCCGAAAGTAAATTTCGGATCGTACACATTTTTGTAATCTCATTATATATTTCCAACATTATGTAATTTTTAATACACAAATATTACATTTTCATACTTTGTGAACCGTAAGACAAAATTCACATAATTTAGAAACATTTATCCGAATTGAATTTTTAATCTTTATCATCATATTTTCTTTTTACTATTTTTCATATGAAAATTCATTTCACTTTTAATTCTTGAGATAATTCTAGATCTATTATGGAATTGTATAAATGTAAATTACTTCTTGCTGCTTTCTATAAATTACTTATTCATATGTTAGAAAGTTTAGATTTGTTTTCTTATTTCTAATAAATTTACTTCTTAGTAAGTTCAACAGTAAGTAAAGTATGGATCAGGAAATAATTTGGACAAACTTATTGAAACGGAATTTCATGCGCATCAAATTTTTTCTTCTAATATGTATTCTTCCTAAATGATATTTTATATGTATAAAAATAATAATAAATTTTGATAATTTATATTATTCTAAAAATCATTTTCGAAAACTGATACATAATTTTGGTTTTATATTTGCCAAATGTGAAATGCAATTTTTATGTCAGTGATACAACGCAGCAGAGTCCGAACGTCATTTTTTGAAAATAAATGTTGGTGATCTATTATACATTTTTCTAGAAAGATGCGTTAACTCTTCAAAAAATGGGAAATTTTCAAAATTTCTATTTGATTTTGTCAAATGCGAGATGCAATTATGTTGTCAATAATATTATCTTAGCAAAGTTTCGAATATTTTTGTCTGAAAATCAATTTCGATAATTTATTGTATTTTTCTGGAAAAATGAACCAACAGTGTCAAAAATTGAAAAATAAATGTGGTCTCATATTTGCCAAATCCGAGGTATAATTTCGATAATTTACTGAATCCTTCCATGAAAACGCATTAATATTTTCGAAAATTGGAAAATAACTTTTAGTTTCGTATACCAAACACGAAATACAATTTTTAATTCATAATACCTTCATAAAGTTCTGAACAATATTTCCTTGTTTTTTTTTTATGGTGCATAACATTGTAAACGCAGTTTCCAGTAAAGAATAACAATGTTCGTCTATGAAACTTTAACCAACTTATATGAAAACTTCAATGATAACTGAACCAACTATTTTCGCTAGTAGTTCATAAGACATATTGTAAGGTTGCCAATATTTTCAAAACAATTTAACTAGTATTTTTGGGCTCACACAATTTTGTTTTAATCTTTTTCATTTTTTTTTTGGTATGATTTTTCGATTTTCAGGAATTTCTGTTTGACTGTCGGGGTTCAAATATTAAATATATATCCAAACAAAAATATCATACCAAACAAAAGTTTTTGTTCTTTTTTAATTTGGATCCACGCGATACCTTCCAAATGGTCTTGAACTTGTCTTGCCTTGAATAATTTTGCTGCCGTACCAAAAAATGTTTCTACTTTCCTTTTCAATTTAGATTTAATCAATGCTTGCCTTCTTCTACGTGTGTTGCCTTGAACAATTTTGATGTAGAACAGAAAAATGTTTTTCCTTATATTCCTAATTCAGATTTAATCAATGGTTGTTTTATTCTGCATGTGTTGCCTTGAACAATTTGGCTGCCGTACCCAAAAATGTTTCTACTTTCCTTTTCAATTTAGATTTAATCAATGCTTGCCTTCTTCCACGTGTGTTGCCTTGAACAATTTTTATGTAGAACAGAAAAATGTTTTTCCTTCTATTCCTAATTCGGATTTAATCAATGGTTGTTTTATTCTGCATGTGTTGCCTTGAACAATTTGGCTGCCGTACCCAAAAATGTTTCTACTTTCCTTTTCAATTTAGATTTAATCAATGCTTGCCTTCTTCCACGTGTGTTGCCTTGAACAATTTTTATGTAGAACAGAAAAATGTTTTTCCTTCTATTCCTAATTCGGATTTAATCAATGGTTGTTTTATTCTGCATGTGTTGCCTTGAACAATTTGGCTGCCGTACCCAAAAATGTTTCTACTTTCCTTTTCAATTTAGATTTAATCAATGCTTGCCTTCTTCCACGTGTGTTGCCTTGAACAATTTTTATGTAGAACAGAAAAATGTTTTTCCTTCTATTCCTAATTCAGATTTAATCAATGGTTGTTTTATTCTGCATGTGTTGCCTTGAACAATTTGGCTGCCGTACCCAAAAATGTTTTTGCTTTTTCTTCTAATTTAGGCCCAAACAATGATTGTTTTCCTGATTGTGTCTTGCCTTCAACAATTTTGATAACGTACCAAAAAATGTTTTTGCTTTTTCTTCTAATTTAGGCCCGAACAATGATTGCTTTCCTGATTGTGTCTTGCCTTGAACAATTTTGATGTCGAACAGAAGAATGTTTTTCCTTCTATTCCTAATTTAGATTTAATGAATAGTTGTTTTCTGCTACATGTGTTGCCTTGAACAATTTGGCTGCCGTACCAAAAAATGTTTTTGCTTTCCTACCCAATTCAAACTATCGTTGCCATCTTCTACGTATGTTGGTTTGAACAATTTTGATATCGTTCCAAAAAATGTTTTTATGTTTCTTTCCAATTCGGATCCAAACAGTGGCTGTCTTCTTCTACGCATGTTACCTTAAACAATTTGAATGCCATACCGAAAAATCTTTTTGCTTTTCTTTCTAGTTCAAGTCTAAACAATGGCTGTCTTCTAGTATGAATACTTTTGATATCGAACTATGAAATTTGTTTGCTTCTCTTGTTAATTTAGATTTCAAATGGTTGTCTTCTTCTACGTGTGTCATCTTGAACAAGTTCGATATCGTACCAAAAGAATTTTTGGCTTTCTTTTCCAATTTTTTTAATTTTCGATGTATTTGCCATTGGAGCTAAAAGGTCCGATTTAACACTCCAGAACATGCTTTTCCAATATAAAACATAAATTTAATTTTACTTCTTTATTAATCTCCAGCTTAAAATCCAAATTTTTGTATTATCAAATTCTCGTGCCAGAATTTTTTTCCATTTACTTTTTTAATTTTTATGGATTTATTTTTGTATTTCTAACAATTTCTTTCGTTTTCATCTTTTTCTATCTTCTTTTACATTTATAGTCTGCTTCTTTTTTTAGAATTTTCTTCCCCATTTCCTTCTTATCTTTTATTGTTGTTTCAAGTGGTCACATTCTTCCGTTTATTAGGATTGTTCTTGTTGTTATATAAATTCACCTGACATATTCAATGAATTGTTAAACGTGAGAATGACCATAGGCCTTGACACATCTTTGGTCCACCATTTGTTAGTACCAACGTTCACCGTCACTTTCTTTTCTTAGTTTCGAACGTTTGTTTCTATTTTGGTAATATCCATTTAGGCTGCATCCCCTTTCGTTCTGGACCAATTCCATTTTCTCAATTTGTTTTTTAATTGATTTCTTGGACAATTCTGTCGTCTTCTGGACTTCTATTTCTGCTTCGTTATTGAAGATCCTCCATCTTGAGGATTACCGATCACTTCGCCCGGGAAACCTGGAAGGGTGTGAGTGTTAGAAAAAAAAAACGCCAAAGACAGTACAAAGAAAGGAATTTTGAAAGTGGTAAATAACAAATGAACAAAAAGAATTGCAAACAAAAGAAGGAGAACATGTAAAGGTATTCGTAGAGAACGACGGAGTATAAGAGATGAAGATAATAAAAAAAAATAGTAGTTTGTGTTTTCATCTATTCATTTTCGTCCAGTTTCGACTCTTTTTGGTTAGCTCTCTTTTTTCATTCAGGAGGATGATTTTTGATGTTTCATTTGTAATCGGAATTCAACGATATTATTTAAAGCCTGATTTCAATTTAGATCAATTGCGCCGCGAATTTTTGTTAATTTAACCCCTTGAGCGGACTTTCAGAAGCCATTTTATAAATGCAATGATTCAATTCAATTAATATTCATCTGTATTGAAATGGTGAATTGAAATGGTAAATGGAAACGTAGTGAGATATTCAAATTTCATCTAGATCCACAAGTATTAATAATTATATTTTTAATGGTTCCACTTTAAATAATTATTAGCATAAATTTGATTTATTTTACACGAATTATAGCGAAGTGCACATCGGATCTTTTCTGTGCTTTTTTAAGTCATTACTATGTAAAATGTATCTAATAGTAAACGCTAACTATATTGAAATATTTATGACTATTTATATATTAATGTATGCAATCTTTAGATATATGAATGGTTTTTCCGCGATACATACTGTGCTGCAATTGCAACAACTTTAAGTAGTAAAATTGCAATGGTTTTGTTAACTTTGTTGCTTTAGAATTTTTTGCTGGTCTTACGATATTTGTTTGAATAATGATTTGTTTTTTTGTAAATATAATTTATGTTTTTGAGAAATTGCAAATTGTAAATTTCTATCGAAATGCCAGTCCCAGAAAGTTCGTAGAAGAAAGAAAGGGGTGAAACGATTTGTTTTCGAGTTATTATCGAATAACACGGACCAATCAGAGCGCGGCTATAGCGCTCAGATTCGTCCGTGTTTTTCCATAAAATAAATTCGGCGCGAATTGTCAAAGGAAAAAGGTGCTTGGAAGTTTGGTGCTCAGGCATAGCCCTTTCATTTTCCTATACTTTTTCTGGTACACTCTGTATAATAATGTGCACTTTAGAATCAGATATGTTAAGTGAAAATATAAATAATTCGAATTTTCACAGTTTTATATCGAGAATATTTATTTTGAAATCTGCTTATCCATTTCACATGGCACTAATATTTCAAAAATTAAATCTGATTTCACAAAAATAAATTTCTATTCTATTCAGTCAATTTCTATTATTTTGTTTAATTTATATTTTATTGTATTGGATCATGATTTGTAAGTATTCATATTTTCTGTTCCAAATGCGAATATATCCAATTTTGGAATATTACTTCGAAAGTGTAAATTATGACTAAACTGCGGATCTTTATGCAAGATAAAAATTGTCTTCATTAATTGTAACAAGCAGAAGCCAGATAGTAATTTGTTCCATCTTTTCAAAATTGTTGGCGAGTTGAAAATAATGTACAGACATTTCTAAATGATTTTAATTTGTTTACTGATTTAAATATTACTTAATCATTTTTATCATAAATATGTATATAAAATCCGCAGTCTCATCATGACAGCATTAAAACGTATATAGTTATCATTTCTAGATTCTATGAAATCGAAGATGGTATTTGCTGCTTTCTCTTACAATATTACAGCAGATATTGCATAATGAAAACCTAGCATGAAAATTTTCGGTATGATCTAATCACGGTATAAGTGAATTTAAGATTGTTGTATAAAATTTTCATTTCTTTTGCTGAACAACCATTGAAATTATTCTCATAGCCAAAATCACTTTGAATAACTGTAGTCCAACTGAAACATGTCTTCTTCTGTAAAATATCATACTTCATACGAAACCATAATACATTTGTTTATGCTAGGCGATTTCTCTATAATTGCTTCTTCTTTTTTATTGTCTAGTATTTTAAATTGTATGCCATCGGTAATCTATGTCATTTCAATATAAATGTATCAGAAAATGATTAATATAAAATGTTTCCCCACTTAAAAAGTCAGCAAATATGGCGAAAGATGTTAAACACAATATTTAGTCGTTCATGATATTTGTGTACTTTGTATTTCTAGACATTTTTGATTATTGACGCACGCAGCAAATAATAAAATACGGTAAAATCCAAATTATATTGTGTGATATTTGAAAACAGTTTTAAGCAAAATGTGTATAAGTTAACAATTTGTATGAATTTCAATAATGAAGATAAATGCCCAAGTAACGTTGGTAGATTTGAAAACAAGGCCTTGACCGGTCCAAACAAGAATTTGGTAAATTTAAAATGAGACCTCGGGATCTAGACCAGATTTTGATCGATCTGAAACTATCTAAAAGTGAAATAGAAATTGTATTAGCATCAGAATACGGCCTTGATATATTTGAAATAGACTACTTTTGGTTTGAAGCGTGTATCTAAGTCGATTCGTACAGTATTGAAAAAAAATGGTCTATTGCCAACTTATTAATTAGAACATTGTAATTCTTCGAATAATCAAAGATTTAAGAAGAGTAAGGAATAATAACGATTACAATCAATAATGGTGGCAAACTTGTAATGAATTATTGTTAATTAAAAAATATCTTAACCCCTTGCCGTACCATTTTCCTTGCGGTTACAGTGATTAGAACGTTTTTATCGCCAAAAATGGCGCAGAAGAGAAAAGAAAATTTATATTTTTTGTATGGCTACATTTACTTCAATGATTAAATATTGATTGCAAAAGAATTCAATTTTATTTCGTCTAAAAAGGAAGGTGCACGCTTCACATTCGTTAGACTTTGTTTAAAATATTCATGAAGAGTCTGACTCGTTAAAATACGGCAACGGGTTAAAAAGGAACCAATCTATGGCTTTATTTAGACAAATAATTTGAGATTAATTTAGTATGTAGTAAATAATTTTATGCGCATAATGACATACTGAAGTCAACAAATAAAATATTACGTTGTGCAATTGCAACCAACTGCATTGTAAATTCGGATACAACACTGAATTTATTAAATTAATCAAAAAATATATTCAACGAGAAGATTAGATTGAGTTCCTTTCGTATATCGAATGTACCAATAAATTAATATTTATTTTAATGTTAAAATGCAGTATTTATTTTGTTTCAATGGAATTTCTCTTTTCGACATCCTCCTCCATTTTCAAAGATGGAAAATAATTGATGGATGTTTTGAATTTAAACTATAGTACCATATAGTTTATTCAAAAGTTTTGGTTACTCTCGAAGTCGGTGTTTTCTTTAGCAATTAAAGATACTTCAGTCCTCAATTTTGTGTTGCACATTTTTACTGAAAATGCAGGAAATTGGTTGACTAAGTACATAATATGTGTTCACTGTTTACTGCTCATTTTAGATTGATGTAAAGTTAATGGAAAATGCATATATTCATGTCATCAGTTCAAACAACATTGACTTGGAGGAATGGTGAAAAATATGCAATTTAAAAATTGTGATACTTGTTGTGTCATCGATAAAGAAAGTGCTTTGCATTCAACATTTCAATCGAGATTTACTTTGCACATAAAACATCTTTATTAGTTCACAATACATTTATTATCACATGTATGAAAATTATTTTGCAACTGTCATTCATTAAAATCATTTTAGAACCAGTTGAACGAAATTTGATGTATTATATTTCAGAAAAGTAATTTCGATTCTACAACGTTATTGAACTTTGTAAAAAAAAATATAAAGATTTCATGTAATTTTGAGGAAGCGCAATTGACCATTGAATTTTATACTATTTCAGTGAATTTCGTGCATAGTGAAATCAAATATAAAACTAAAATACAAGATTATGAAAAACGAGAAAATAAAAATTTGTCGATTTGTATTATGATCCTATAATGACTCTAGAAATTAAAACGTGATCAAAATTCATGAATTTTTTCGTGTATCAATGCGGATTTATTTATAATAGACAAAAGCAAAAACAAATTTGTCATTACAGGCACCGGAGAATTTTGCATTCTATTTCGTTAAAAATTTTGATATTCCGAAAACGGTGAACGACAAGTGGAGCATGGAAAATTTTGAATACAAATTTTCGTGCCTGGATCTTAGTGCCTGGATAGAGTAGGGCCGAGCGAGATTACTTCTTTTCAAATTAAAACTAAAAAATAAAAGGATATCGGCATCGATCGACATTTCTCGCGACGATGAAACGAATGGTGGAAGTTAAGGAAACACAGGACAAGTTTTTTAATTAATAAGAGATCATATTAATGGTAAACGAATAAAAACAAAATTAGGGTATCGGTGAATACACAATTCTCTCCATTTTTGTATCAACAGCATCGTTTACTAGTTTAAAACAATTATTTTATTCATTGTGATAGTATCGATAAATTTTCTGCCTTGTGGTACATTTCTAACAAATACTATACACAACTTCTGCATTTATTTATAATATAATATATTAATTATAATAATATAATAATTATAAGTTCCATATAAATACCAATACAGGAATTGTTCCGGAAACATGGTTTTCCATTTTTCGTGTCTTCAGTGTTATCGACTATAGTAATTTAAATGATCAGTTGCAATATTTTTAAAAATTATACCATCATTTATTGCTTAACAGTTGCGTAAGAGATTATTCGTTATCTACATGTAGATTACGTTACACGTTTTCAATGTTTCTGAACATAATGTCTTTCCAGAATTTATTATTTAGTAATTTTAATGTCAGAATTATTTAAATCATTATTCGAAACATCGAAAATTTTAAAAAGAATAACCGACAATTTCTGCCCTCGGCGAAATATTATTTTTGATACGTTAAACATGTTCAAATATTTTATAATTTAAAATGAATCAAATTTGTGGAATCTTGGTTTAGTAATAATTATGTAATTAATTTTGTTATTATCGAGTGAACAGTTAAAACCTTCAATATACAGTTTCCTCACGAAATATAACCGATGTCCACGAAGTATCAGGTTTTTCCCTTCATTCTATTATTGTATCGAATTCGTTATTGTTAATATAACATATATTACAAATAACTTCTGTGTCATTATAAAATGGCTGATTTCAGAAAAGCTGTATTGTAATAAGAAATAGATTCGCATGAATCAATCAAATTTGGCACGCACAAAGCGTTTGTTTATCAATTTCTATGTTGCAGTTTGCAATTATGATAGTGACAGAAATCAATTATTTATAAGAGACAAATATTACATTTGTTTGCTATTCTATCTATTTGCAATGTGTTACATACACAATTAAAGAAATAAATTATTTAGCAAGGAAGTAAAGAAAACTGTTTCACTTTAGAGATATTTAATTGTGCAACAAAATAATCTATTTCTGTAGAATTCATGCATTGATGATTATTTGACTGAATGTGCATGACAAATTACAATAAATATACTATGTCTACTATTTTAGTAAAATATTCGGACCGATGTATGTTGTATCGTTATACTGTGCAAAATGGAATGGTCACAGTTTTGAAAAAATGTTATTATACGCTTATATGAAAGTAGAATTCTAAAATTTGGTGTATATTATCAGTAACAATATTATTGTAGTATATTGATCAGAAAGTAATTTCGGTAATCTCTGCATTATCAATTTGTGCATGTTTATATGCAAATTCATACTTTTGGTAAAAGTTGAGTGGAAATTTAACATTTATTATTTTTGCTATGGATTAATAAATGAACTTTTTTTGGCTGAAGTGTTTGAAACCTTTTGCTGTATTTATCAATGCTTTATCAATCTTGCATTTAGTGCTATACTCAACAATTTAATGTAAAAATGGCGTCCTTTCTCAGAAACAACTTCGCCACAGACATTAAAGAATGACCAAATAACAATTTAATTGTAACGATGACAGGATTAATTGGCAGCATTAATTTTAACAGTGGTTGTAAATGTGTAATCAAGTATTATTGATAACTATCTCTTTTTGCTGAGAATAATAAGTGTAATTTTTAACTGTGTATAATAGCAATAAACATTATAGCGAAATTATGAATCAGATAAATGTGAACATCATTATATTCTGTTACATTATACTCTTAACAATTTGTCTTCGTTGTTATTATAAGAAACGATGTATACTTCAGCACATTTCGAGAAGCTTTATGGCAACAGTAAAGGTAATGGACAAAATTTCTCAATTATGTCACATACTTTTCCTATTTCTTAGAACACTTATCGAAGTTTAAACTTATTGCCAAATAGAATTTAAATCTTCGATTCTTCTGGAATGTCCTAAAAGTATCTCAAAATTTTGTAACTGAGAACAATAGCTCTGTTTTGCACGAGATTGTCCGTGAAACGTTTTTATTGTCAATTCTTACTGAATTCAATTTTCTGAAATTCTTGAATTTCGAATGTTACAGTATGTTTTTTTTAACAATTATTGAACACGCATGGTGAATTAATTTTTTGTTTAAAGAATTTCTTGTGCCAACTATTTCAAAATATTCACTTGTAAGAAGACCAACAATGTTGGTACTTCGAAAAACTTTTTGAAGTTCTGCGTTCTATTCTGTTTATGGCTGTCGCTTATGCTATAGATGCGTTAGCTTTTATTAATTATGAACTGAATAGAAATCTTGCGAAGTCTTAGACATTACAAAAGTTTGCGATCGTCGAATGTGTCAGATGAAACCAAAGAATAAAAATGAAAACTTTTCCTGTACCGAGAAAATCTACAATAAACTGCAGTTCAGTAAATAATTTTGTAAAAACAAATACTAATGAAATGTTTAGCTAACCAGCTATGAGTTTGATTAAGTTCAAAATAAAATAGATTGTGAAAAAATTGAAAAATTGAAAAAATTGAAAAAAATTGTGATTTCTATCCATCGAAATTTGAATTATTTGTTAGAGAATATGTTATTGGCGCAAGAGATCGAAACTTGTGCCAAGAACATATTCTCTAACAAATAAAATAGAGTTGTTTCAATAGTAACAATTTTGTTTCGTTATGTTTCGCACGTTGGTGTACTCAATAGGCGCACAAAATTCGTAATGTACTGAACTTAACTGATACCGAATATTTTACCCCATATGCTATACATCAGAATGAAGGGAAATCTAGTGAGAATATTTTTTTCTTTTTTTTTTTATTATAGCAACTTGAATCTCATTTGAGATTCATTTTGGCTACAATGAAAGTACAATTTCGAAAGTAAATACAGAATAACGCAGTGTGTCTAAACCAAAATGCATATTACATTAGGATAAAATAATCTCGTACTAATCTAATAATTTAATCTAAATCTTTAAACAACACTTTTTTAGGAATGAAAAGATACGCGCACACGACTCAATTTTAGGAGAAGCAATGAACATTTCTATACTCAAGGGCAAACACAACGAACCTTTAATAGTTAATGTTATATTTTTGATGGCGAACAAAATCCAATTAAATATGAAGAAATTTACAACTGACACGTTAAAGGTTTCCAAAAACAAAATTTGATTTCGCTCTCTATTAGAATATCAAAAATAATTAACACTAGGTTTACGGAGCACTAAAATTGATTATTTTACACTGCTTTATAAAAATAATAAAATTGTATTTACTTAAATCTTCAGCGATTTTTATTGTAATATGTACACGGAAAAATAAATCTATTTAATAATTCCTCACGAATGCCTCCTTACATTTTTAATAATCGTAAATTAAAAATTTTTGAATCCGACATTTTGACGGGCCCCGTAAATCTAGTGTTAAATACACCTATTCTTAAAGCTTATGAAATTGATCTAATTTAGTACGAAGTAACACTAAAACACTGCAACTGATTTCTTCATCATTTAGATCACAATATTTGTCATGATTAAAAGTGTATATCGAATATCATAGTTATTTTAGTGATTAAATATCTTTGCGGGTATGGATATCTTTTAAAAAAAAAGTGGCAGTAGAATTTTTTATTAGATATTATGTAATATTTTATTATGGCAATTTTGTGTGCTACAATTTAATAAAATCTACCATTTATTAACTGGGTAGTAAACAAATCCCTTAATGCACTGGACTGACGCGTAATATTATCCTCAGTTATAACAGAAATGTATTAATAATCGTTGTAAATAACGACTAACAGTAGCTGATACATTTATTCGAATTATTTCAAAATGATAATAAAATGTTAAGTTTACGACGTAATTTTAGCAGAATGTCAAATTTATGTACGTTCATATCTATGAATGTTTCACACGATTTCCACATATCAAAGTCTAAGAATTTTAAACACCAACATTGAATTTGCATCTCTTTTCTACAGTTTCTTAGTATTACAGTGTTCAGAAAAGTATGTACTCATGAGTAATGGAGTCGTTTCTCACTCTTGATCGAAAAACAAAATTGAAAAAGAAATGTAATTAACGCTAGGTTTACGAAGCACTAAAATTGATTATTTTACGTTGCTTTATAAAAATAATAAAATTGTATTTACTTGGATCTTCAGCGATTGTAATAATATACACAAAAAAATGAATCTATTTAATAATTCCTTACGAATGCCTCTTACACTCTTAATAATCGTAAATTATAAATTTTTGAATCTGTCATTTTGACGGGCCCCGTAAGTCTAGTGTTAATGTCGATAAGAGAATCATGGGCTTAGTATCGTGCGAAAAGTAAAGATGCTATTGGAGAACTATAATAGTTGTGTGATTATATGTATATCATTTCAGAACCAATTCTGCTGTATAATAATCCATAAAATAATGGAGTATCTCCCTGAATTACAATCTTTTTATTCAAAACCGCAGTTTCATATGTATGGCCCTATTATTTTTAACTGACTTTAATTGTGCAAAAGATTTGCTTCGTAATATTGTAAACTAGATTCATAAGATGTTCAAAATCGTAAAATGATGTAGATATTCAAATCTGCAGCTCACAAAATTGATACAATCGATAGAGAAAATTGTTTTAATTGCTTCGACTTTCATATCAGAAATGGTAATTTTATGTACGCATACTAACCCAATCACTATCCCGACACTGAAGATAACGCGAATAATAATTCAATTTTAAAATATAAAACTAAAAATTCTCAGGATTTTGAAATGTAAAGGTTTCGTTGTTCGTAAGAAAAATGTCAGTAAACGTGCTATTAATTATAAAACCGATTGGCAACAATCATATGTGAAAACTAAACCATGGTGCGTGTTTTGTACTGCTCAATAAAAAGTTAATCAACGAAATAATGGTATAGTACATGATTGCTTAAATTGATTCTTGTTCAAAATTTTCGAATTGATGTAAATCGAAATGAAAAATAAAACAAGGATATGAGTTATTTATGCATTATCACTATAATCAACAAATGTACGTACAACAAAAACTATGAATTGTATGTATTCAGAGATAATTCGGGTCCACAGGCTGCAAGAACATGGAAACTACCATCAAAATTGAACAACGACTATAGATTTCATACTTATATTGTGTCATTCACTAAATTTCCATAGAAGAGGTGTGTTTCCGTTTCGTTGAATAGTTATAAAAATTCAAATTTGCATAAAAATTCAAATTTGCATAAAAATCCATAATCCTTGTGTGATTTAGCCCACTTTTATAATCAGTAGCATAAATTTTTCAGTCGAAATGGGTCCAATTCAATTTGCAATGCGCGAGAAAAACGATCAAAGCTCCAAGGAAAGGAAACCAAAAGAGAAATAAAATAAAAGAACAAGATTAGAGTAGAATAAAATAATATAAAATAAGATCAAATAAAACGGCCGAGATTCGTAATATTTTTGCGTAGTCTATCGAAGCACCAAGACCTAAGTTGCCAGAAACGGGACTCACCATCCACGAAGAGGTCCTCGACGAGATGATCCAGAGGAGTATCGTCCGCGTTGCTACCCGCCACGAGTTGAAAAACACTTCTGACTGTTCTGATGGCCGTACGGGCCCTTAAATAGTCGTTTTGACGGGTGCAGACGTTACGATGGCTCGTGAGAACATTTCTGAGCACAATGCACCCTCTTTTCTTTAATCCCGTAGGGTCGAGGGGTCGAAGGTCGCACGAACGGAGATCTTTACCTGTTTTCCGGAGCCAACGAAGGGGATGCACGTTTATTCGGACACAGAACAGGGCCGAAGGGATGATTAAGAGGGGAGAAAGGTGGTAACGGTCGTTTCTTTTTGCTGCCCCCTTAGAGGAAGGGTGCAGGTTTCGATTCGTGAGAAATTGGACCGCGTGTGGGGAGAAAGTTCGGGGTATCTTTGAAATCTGAAACACCTTGCCGGCGACTGGGAAATATGAAATGATTCGCATAATACCCCCGTCGATTTTCCAGTGGTCCCACTTCGAAGCTTATACCTGATACTCGCGATACGTTGGATATACATATGTGTATATATACATAATATAATATGTACATGTATATATGTATATATATATGTATATGTATATATATATATATATAATTTTGTTAAAATTTTCATTACGAGTAAGTGTACTTTATCGCTTTATAACTTAATTTCGGACTGTACTACAGATGTAATAAGTGCGTATATGTTGAATTATAAATCAAATAGCCTGTTTAATATTCACTAAATATATTTTATATTTATCGCTTTATAACTTAATTTCGGACTGTACTGCAGATGTAGTAAGTGCGTATATGTTGAATTATAAATCAAATAGCCTAATATTCACTAAATATATTTTATAATAAAAAATATATGACTCGAATTTTGAATTATGTTAAAGAAAATGCTATCAGCGCAAAGGTTCGATCTTCTTGATTGATCTTCTTCCTCTTCTTCTTCTTATCCGTATATAAAGCGTAATTTAATAAAAATAAATACATAAATATATATATAAAATATGTACAAACAAAAATGTAAAGGCTATATTTTGTTACATGTTTACCCGTGACTTCCAATACACGTTTACACGTACAATGGGTGTATAACAGCGTGTATTAAAAACTGTGTATTAAAAAGAACACGAATTAAAACACAGATATTATCCAAAGATATACAGATGTATTTTAAATACACGTAAAATGGGGATCACTAGTTTAACACTAGATTTACGGGGCCCGTCAAAATGACGGATTCAAAAATTTTGAATTTACGATTATTAAGAGTGTAAGGAGGCATTCGTGAGGAATTATTAAATAGATTTAGTTTTGTGTACATGTTACAATAAAATTTGCTGAAGATCTAAGTAAATACAATTTTATTATTTTTATAAAGCAATGTGAGTAATCAATTTTAGTGCTCCGTAAACCTAGTGTTAAATAGAGGGATGTGTATGTGTACACATATTGTATATGGTTAACCCCTTGCCATATAATTTTCATTACGGCTACAATAATTAGAACGTTTTTACACCCAAAAATATTCCAGAAAAGAAAATTTATTTTTTTGCATGACTACATTTACTTCAATGCTTAAATATTGATTACGTAAAAGTAAAATTTTATTTCGTCTGAAACGAAAGGTATCACTTTCATATTTGTTAGACTTTATTTAAAATCTCTTATAAGAACAAAAATTATACAAACGTATCATATCTTCAGCTACCTTTAGAATTGCGAAGTAAAATCGGGCGTCAATCAAAGCGTAATTAGAACTCTTATTTTGTTACATTCTGGACAATGAAATACATTACAAGTTTTGCAATCTAATTATGAAATATTTATGACCGTTTAATTACGTAAATTTAATATTTCTTAAATATTTATTTTATATGCAGTATAAAAACATAAGAATATAAATTTGCGCGTCTTACGCAACAGGAATACATAATCATCAAACTTCTGCGTTTCAACTGGTTCATGCTACCAATACTCAAACCCGTCATCTCGTTTTTCTGTCTTCTTCGTCTATTATTCGAGTCGTTGAAAGCGGTTCTTCGGGGAGAAGATCCAGTTTAACTCGCAACCGTTGATCTTTTCTTCTTCTTACCTTAACCTGTTTCTCGCCTGTAATATTTCTACAAAGTATGTTGTTATTGTGATGTCGATTAATTTAAATAAAACTTTGTGAGGATGCCGTTGTGTCCTCGCGCGATTATTTAATCTTCCTGTTCGCGTATTTTAGCTTGGAAGACATTTAGATATTATATTTTATCTGCATATACATATGTATTTGTGATTTACCCATGTGGGAATTTTGTATGTGGGCTTTCTCGAAATGTGCTCCAAGGACATTTAATTTGTCATTTGTGTTAGTAATTTGTAGGTAATTGTCCTCGTGCGTTTGTATGTTGTCAGGGTTTATGTGGGGGTTTGCAGTTATTTCTATATTGGAGATGTGAATTTTCAGGGTATCTATTGTGTTCTGTTCTTTTGGGCGGAAAATTTTGTTTATGGATGGATATGATTCCTTTGGTTTGTGGGACACTCGCGTCCGTCGGTGATGTTAGAAATACATTCGTAACATTTGGATGTAATTCGTATGTCGATGTATAAACGGAAAAATTAGCTTTTATTTATTTTTATTAGTAACAGAGATATCCTCTTTGTCAATAATAACCATAGCTAAAAATATTAAAAAATTGGAGATATTGTTGACGATGACAATACCAAGAAATAAATTTTGATCCAGGCTAAAAGTTAGTTCTCATTCGGGCGTTAGAGGGGGTCAAAAGTAGAGACAGGTTCTGTTCTAAGCTTAAAAGTAAAAACAAAGATTCCTCTCTGGTAAAAAGTTGGCACGGCCAAACCCCCGGGGCGTGAGCATTCTCATTCCTCTCTGATATATGTTTTTATATCTCGTCTGTGGCAGTATCTCGTCGTTGGTTTCTGTGAACCAAAATAGAAAATATCAATGAACCAGATGACATTATTTCTCTCGACAACACCGTTCAGATACCTACTTAATCGACAGTAGATACAACCGAGATGATCGACCTACTTACCGACAGATGTCCTACACGATCGACGTAGCTATACGCACATTGAGGAGCATCCGCCATATTTGTACTGTTCTCCATTTGTACATTCGAGTACAATAATATGCGATTAAGAAGAATTGTAATTCGTAACCAGAGTTTCTAACGTTGTTTGGGCTTCAAACCAGATGTCTGCAACATTCTGGTGGAACAAACCTCGTCGCAGTTTGTAAGTGAAATAGATGAATAGTAGCTATGACTGTCAGCTGGGAGTGTGGCGGCTCCTGTAATCCGGCTACTCGGAGGCTAGTTGTGTCGGAGGGTCTGAGGTCGGGGGTCCCTGTTGGTACGGGATTCACGTTGACAGGGCGTCCGCACTAAGCTCGCCATCAATATGGGCACCCTTGAGGAATCGAGGGTGGCCAGGTTGGCTAAGGAGAGGCGAACCGGGCCAGAGGGGGAACCCAGCAGCCAAAAGTCTCCGTGGCGGGCAGTAGTGGGATCGCGCCCCGGAGTGGGACCGCATCGACAGCTTGGTCAATATGACTCGACACATGACTTTTTTTCTCTTTTTTTTCAACATTTTAACATTCATCCTTATACATATAATAGCAATCTGTCACCACTATATTTTATTTTCAAGTCTAAATAATTTAAAAAGCTCTATTAGAGTATAAGTTTTCTTTCCCCAATCTTCTGGATAAAAAATATTTTACACGATTTTACGTGACGGTAATATTATCTTTTCTATTCTATATATATTTATAAAGAATTTTGGTTGCACTCGCAATCAGTTAAATAAAGAACAACATTTTGTACCCATAGATACAGAGTGTTTAGCAACAAGGGGAAGAAAATTGAACAACTGATTTTACACTACAGTGCAAAATGTGAATCAAGAATAAACAAATTGCATTTAACAGATTCGTTTTCGAATTATGAACAATTAAAAGAATCTCTGCTATATCAGAGAGGAATCTCTCTCTGGCTATATTAAATAAAATCCACCGATCGCGGCGCGTCACAGCGCGTCAGTCACTGTCCGCGCTCCTCTAGACCTTGCTTACGCGAACTGCTATTACCAGATCAAAGAAATTTCGAATCCAAAAATGCAGTGTCTTGATTTTGATTTACATCTTATGCTATCTTGAAGAGTTACTTCTTAAATTTTCTTCCAGCTGTTGCCGGATATCTATAGTTGTCTTAATATATTGATGTTGTATCTATAAATATTATAATCAAACAAAAAATATCTGTTTTACTTTGTCTATTAAAAATGATTTTCAGCTTTCTTTACATTTTTAGACAGACTATTGGAATATTGATTCAAAGGATGCAAAAGCTAATGATAATAATTATTTCTTATAATAATGTGTGTATACTCGGTTTACGAAACTTCGTTATGTATGCGTATTTGCATTAACGAAGAAATTTTTTATCTTGAAATAGTTAATTGTCTTAAATTATTTACCTAAGCTAAATAAAATTTAAATTACGAATTATTTTCTTATCTGACACAGAAGAATAAAAATATTATTATTACGGCAGAAATTATTTATATGATTCAATTACATATACTCTTTTTATACTTTTCATGTAAAAAATTAAAAAAGAATCTATTGCTACTTGGCTGTGGTAATAATTTGGGAAGTAATATTTAAATTCAACTATATAAATGCTTAAAAATAGACGTAATCAGTGGGAGATAAAAAATGTTTATTTTTGTATTATTACTAGTTAAATATATCCTTTCATTTGTTCTTACTGTTTTCTTTTCAGTATTGGATGTGACACACAAAAACGCACCAGATCGCTATTGTGTATAAAGATCAATTGTTAAACAATAAAGTTCACGATATTTCAGGATAATATTTTTAAACAGAAACGCATAAGACAATAATACAAGGTATATAGTTTCTTTTTATAATTTTTGTTTTTCTTTCTTGGCTTGTTCAGCGAGTGCTTCTAAACGATCATACTCCGCAATTAAAGCATCAATTTCACTTGCAGAAAGAATTCTTGTCTTGGTTTTACCATTCTCTCTGGTTAATGTGGCCATTTCAACTGTAATAAAAAAAGTAAACAGTTAAAACCATGTAGATAACCTTGCTGATTGAAAAAAATACATATAAAAATTAGATTTACCTTTGTCCGAAGACAATTTATTCATATCTAAAGTTTTTGAAAGTACTTTTATAGCTAATGCCATAGCATCCTTTAACGTTTTTTCTCCATCTTTATACTCTTGTTTTAATGATGACACTGCTGCAGCTGCATTGTTTCCAATACAAGTTGCCTTCCATCCTCCATAATTTCCACTTGGATCTGACTGGTATAATTGGTACCCATAATGTTTATCCCATCCCATATACAGAATTGAAACTCCAAAAGGTCTTTTTCCACCATACTGTGTATACGCTTGTTTTACATCGCAAAGCCAAGAAACAAGTTGTTCGCATGGAATTGGTTCTCCATACTGCAGAAGATAACGTTGTGCAATGAGGCGCAATTCATTTGTTAATACATTTGCATCTGAGGTGATACCAGCAACAGAGCAAACAACATCATCATTCAACTTGTAAATTTTTTCAGAGAAAAAAACTTCATCTAAAAGTTTGTTCGTGTTACGCCTTTCTGCTGCTAGTAGAATTCCATCGTTTGCTAAGATACCAAGGCAAGTACCCGCATGACTGATTGCTTCCATTGCATATTCTACTTGGTATAAGCGACCTTCGGGTGAGAAGATCGTTGTACGAGTATCATACCTCCGTGCCTACAAATAAAACGCTATGAGTTAAATATATATAATTATAAGTATTTCCAAACGATAATTTTAACATTCTACATTAATTTTTATAAATTGATAGATAAAATGCAGCATTACTTATATAGATTTATAGTAGATCATATAGGTAACCTTAACCTATATGCACTGTTAATGAAAGTAATAAAAATTATTGTGAAAAATTTGAGTAAAAACTTTTACTTGAGACACGAATAATTCCATATGATCACAATATAATTCAACATTAAAAAAATTAATTATTCTGTCATTGTTATATAGAAAACTTTATTATTGTCCGATGACAGTGCAATTTATATAACCTAGTAGAGATAGTTTCACTCAGAAATTCATAAAAATAAAACAATATTAAGAATAATAATGACAATATAAATATTAAATAAATCCATCCTATATTTACCATTATGCGGAACTTTTATTATTACAATTGCTACACTTCAAAAGTTGTCACTATAGGCATCGAGGATTCTTACAAAGATGAAACCACTGTTTTTAACATCAAAGACGCAGAATATCCATATAGAGGTGAAACTCCGACATTTCTTACGAATCAATTTCCACTACGCATGCGTCGAATAAGTTGTACCGGGTTGTATCATGGATATCTATATCCATAGGTTGTATATCTTGACTGATCTTGAATGTTAAAAGGAAGAAAGTATTAAAAGTCTTACATTCTACTATGAAAAATATATTTACGCAAATTCTAAATGTGCAGCTATTAGCTCGATATTATCCACTACATGCGAGATACTATAATTTATAAATTATAGCATTTTGCGAATTGTGGATAATATCGATTGCCCAGGTCTCACCACGAGGAGGTTGCTGCACAAGAGACCCGAAAGAGAGTCAGAACGAAGTCTTCCTTCGTTCTGTCTCCCTTTCTTACAACGACAATTCTTAGAAACTAAGTTCGCAGGTCGCTAAATGGAAAAATAGTCTTTTTCACGGAAAAGACTTCTTTTCCATTTAGCGTATGTCGAGTAATTATTGCGGGGCAAAGAGTGAATCGGAGAAGAAGTCTCCGATCCACGAGGGACCAAGGGCGAATTAGGCGGAAGGCTCTGATTCTTTCAAAGAGAGAAACAAGATCGAACCAGAGCAGAAGGCTCTGGTTCAAGGGTGACGCGACGCGTTCAGTGCTTACAAGTCCTGAGCCGACCAGCCCGATACCCGCCACTCCATCACCAAGAAAGATGGCAAAGAGATGCGCTCAAACGGTTTCTGGCGCTACTGGGTGACATGAGAACATGGCGTGTCCAGGATTACGTTAACACAGAGGATCGTCAGAAGACGAGTGAACGAGTCTCTTAGACATCCCCCTCAATGACTTCACGCCGGATACCGAAACTGGACCGGCTCAGAACCTGCAAGCAAGGCCGACACAGCAGAAGGCTGTGTCGGAGTCAGAAAACGGAGCGAGCAAAGTCAAGTTACGGCAATAATTACTCGACATAATTACAACGACGATATACAAGCTTAATAACTAACGCACGCACTAAGACTAATTTATAAATAATCTGGAGTCTTCGTTCGATGATTCCTCTTCGATCGATGCATTTTCTTCTTTCGATGAATTTTCTTCTTTCGATGAATTTTCTTCTTTCGATGAATTTTCTTCTTTCGATGAAATTTCTTCTTTCGATGAATTTTCGTCTTTCGATGAATTTTCTTCTTTCGATGAATTTTCTTCCTTCGATGAATGTTCTTCTTTCGATGAATTTTTTTCTTTCTATGAATTTTCTTCGTTCTGACTAACAAGAGCCAGATAAACGACCCAAACCGAAACAGAATCGAAAACCAGTTGAAAGAAAATCGAAACAGAATCGAAAACCAGTTGAAGCAAAATGGAAACAGAATCGAAAACCAGCTGAAACAAAGTCGAAACAAAATCGAAACCACATCGAGCGCAAATCTAATGATTTGTGGATGCAACAACCTATAGGCGATTCGGGTGCCCCCGGGGACGCGAGTCCCCGTACCCACTCACGGGCCCCATCCCGTGAGTGAGTCCCTGAGGGAACTCCGATCCGAGCAATACTGATCTCAAAATAAAAATATCAATTTCCAGAAGTAAATATCCATTTCCAGAAATAAATATCAATTTCCAGAAATAAATATCAATTTCCAGAAATAAATATCAATTTCCAGAAATAAATATCAATTTCCTGAAATAAATATCAATTTCCTGAAATAAATATCAATTTCCTGAAAGAAATATCAATTTCCTGAAAGAAATATCAATTTCCTGAAAGAAATATCAATTTCCTGAAATAAATATCAAGTTCCTGAAATAAATAACAATTTCCTGAAATAAATAACAATTTCCTGAAATAAATATCAATTTCCTGAAATAAATATCAATTTCTTGAAATAAATATCAATTTTCTGAAATAAATATCAATTTCCTGAAATAAATATCAATGTCCTGAAATAAATATCAATGTCCTGAAATAAATATCAATTTCAAGACAAATATAACAATTTCCTGAAATAAATAACAATTTCCTGAAATAAATAACAATTTCCTGAAATAAATATCAATTTCCTGAAATAAATATCAATTTCCTGAAATAAATATCAATTTCCTGAAATAAATATCAATTTCCTGAAATAAATATCAATTTCCTGAAATAAATAACAATTTCCTGAAATAAATATCAATGTCCTGAAATAAATATCAATTTCAAGACAAATATAACAATTTCCTGAAATAAATATCAATGTCCTGAAATAAATATCAATGTCCTGAAATAAATATCAATTTCCTGAAATAAATATCAATTTCAAGACAAATATAACAATTTCCTGAAATAAATAACAATTTCCTGAAATAAATAACAATTTCCTGAAATAAATATCAATTTCCTGAAATAAATATCAATTTCCTGAAATAAATATCAATTTCCTGAAATAAATATCAATTTCCTGAAATAAATATCAATTTCCTGAAATAAATATCAATGTCCTGAAATAAATATCAATTTCAAGACAAATATAACAATTTCCTGAAATAAATAACAATTTCATGAAATAAATAACCATTTCCTGAAATAAATAACAATTTCCTGAAATAAATATCAATTTCCTGAAATAAATATCAATTTCCTGAAATAAATAACAATTTCCTGAAATAAATAACAATTTCCTGAAATAAATATCAATGTCCTGAAATAAATATCAATTTCAAGACAAATATAACAATTTCCTGAAATAAATAACAATTTCCTGAAATAAATAACAATTTCCTGAAATAAATATCAATTTCCTGAAATAAATATCAATTTCCTGAAATAAATATCAATTTCCTGAAATAAATAACAATTTCCTGAAATAAATATTAATTTCAAGACAAATATATTAATTTCAAGACAAATATATTAATTTCAAGACAAATATATCAATTTCAAAACAAATATATCAATTTCCTGAAAAAATATCAATTTCCTGAGAAATATCAATTATCTGAGAAATATCAATTTCTTGAAAAATATCAATTTCTACACAAAAATATTGGTATATCAATTTGGTAAAGTTGAACTTTGAAAGTCTTACAAAATTAAGTATTACCATTCTTACAAATTACATAAGAAATTTAAAACTCTAAGGTCTAAAATTTTAGATCGGTACTTCTAAAACTACTTTAAATCGCGGCTATTTATTCGCAACATTAACTGGACATTAAGTCAACTTTGAAAATTTATACTATTACAACGCGTGATACAATTTGTTTCGCAACGCTACTTAAAAACGCGAATGTTCTTATCTCACAGTTGATCGTTGCAACTGGAGCATGGGCGCCTGAAATATCGAATCATTCTAATACAAACGCGATCCTTTTGATGCGCAACGCTAATTCAACAAATCGAAATTCAAAATACTATTTAAATAAGAAAAGAACTCTGACATCTAAAATTCTATATCGGTATCTCTAGAATTACTTTAAATCGCGACTATTTATTGGCAACATTAACTAGACATTTCATCAACTTTAAAAATTGATACTGGTACAACGCGTGTAACAATTTCTTTCGCAACACTACTTGAAATCGCGGATGTGCCCATCTCACAGTTGATCGTTGCAGCTCGAGCATGGGCGCCTGAAATGTCGAAAGACTCGAAAGCAAACGCGAACTTTTGGTACGCAACGCTAATTCAACGAACAGAGATCCAAAAAAGATTACTCTAAATCAACAAATCGAAATTCAAATTGCTATTTAAATAAGAAATTTAAAATTCCGACGTTTAAAATTGTACATCTGTATGTCTAGATTTACTTTAAATCACAACTATTTATTCGCAAAATTTACTACACATTTAATCAAGTTTTAAAATTGATAGTAGTACAACGCGTGTGACAATTTGTTTCGCAACACTACTCGAAATCGCGGATGTGCCCATCTCACAGCTGATCGTTGCAGCTCGAGCATGGGAGCCTGAAAAGTCGAAAGACTCGAAAGCAAACGCGAACTTTTGGTACGCAACGCTAATTCAATGAACAGAGATCCAAAAAAGATTACTCTACAGTTTCTGCAAAACGAATCGCGACTATTTGTTTCGCAACGCTATAGTTTAAACAAGCTATATCGCTGATAGAGACTACTATTATATTCAGAAGAAAGGCTAACTTTGATCTCTGTTCAAAATCGACTAACGCAACGCGTACTTTTTTCGCAACGCTAGTGCAATTCGCGGACGTTCCCATCTCGGCTGATCGTTGGGGCGGCGAGGCCTGCCCATGCATGCAACTAACTACGTTCACACTCTACTACAACTCTACTTCTACAGACGAGTATAACCACAAGGTAGTGACAAAATGACTCACTCGGAGATGCGAAGACGTTGCAATGATTGTCCTTTTGAATGAAAGTTTGTCCGGCATCTTTGGCATAAAACCTCGTCTGCTCCTTCGGCCTCATCCCGACAATTTGTTTCACACCGCTACTCGATATCGCAGAAGTACCCATCTCACAATTGATCGTTGCAACTGGAGCATGGGCGCCTGAAATATCGAAAGATTCTATTGCAAACGCGATTCTTTTGATGCGCAACGCTAATTCAACAAATCGAATTTAAAATGCTATTTAAATAAGAAATTTAAAACTCTAACGTCTAAAATTCTAAACAGGTATCTTTAGAACTACTTTAAATTACGACTATTTATTTGCAACATTAACTAGACATTTCATCAACTTTAAAAATTGATACTAGTACAACGCGTGTAACAATTTGTTTCGCAACACTACTTGAAATCGCGGATGTGCCCATCTCACAGTTGATCGTTGCAGCTCGAGCATGGGAGCCTGAAAAGTCGAAAGACTCGAAAGCAAACGCGAACTTTTTGTGCGCAACGCTAATTCAACGAACAGAGATCCAAAAAACGATTACTTTAGATTATATGTAAAATAACAACAATATGAACTTTAAAAGGGCAGTTATCAAATTGAAATGTAATTTTGAACCGCGACTATTTGTGATTCGCAACGCTAGGCTCTAAACAAAATTTTTCGTAACATTAACTTTAATCTCTGTTCAAAATCGACTAAATGCAACACGTGGTTTTGTCGCAACGCTAGTGGAAATCGCGGACGTTCCCATCTCGGCTGATCGTTGGGGCGGCGAGGCCTGCCCATGCATGCAACTAACTACTTTTATACTTTACTACTACGGTATACTACTACTTCTACAGACGAATATAGTAACAAGGTAGTAACAAAATGACTCACTCGAAGATGCGAAGTCATTGCAATGAATGTCCTCTCTGAGTCGATCAGCACGGTAATGACTGCATGCCGGATACCGAAACTGGACCGGCTCAGAACCCAAGGTAAACGAAGGAAGCATTGAAGAGTCCATGGCCCCCCCCGAGCTAGCTTAAAGTAGGCCAAGGAAGTTTTAAATAACCCTTGGTCTACCCTAAGCTAGCTAAAGGTGGACCATGGTAGATAATGGTAGGCCATTGGTGGAGGACCCTTTGTTAAGCTTAAGCCAGCTGAAGGTAGACAAGGGTAGCTCTGGAAGACCACTGGTCAGCCTCAAGGTAAGCACAGGTAGGCCAGAGTAGCTCTCGATAACCACTGGTCAACCACAGGGTAGGCAAGGGTAGGCCAGAGTAGCTCTGGATGACCACTGGTGGAGGACCCTTGGTCCACCCTAAGCCAGCTGAAGGTAGGCAAGGGTAGCTCTGGAGGACCACTGGTCACCCTCAGGGTAGGCAAGGGTAGGCCAGAGTAGCTCTGGATGACCACTGGTCAACCCCAAGGTAGACCACTGGTAGAGGACCCTTGGTCCACCCTAAGCCAGCTGAAGGTAGGCAAGGGTAGCTCTGGAGGACCACTGGTCATCCCCAAAGTAGGCAGGAGAGGCCAGGGTACCGCTGGAAGACCCTTCTGGTCCCGGAGCCCATCCGCTCCTGCCGGAGGGCCCGGCCCGACTGACTGACTGAGCGCGCTCCGCGGGCTTAGGTAAGCAGTGATGCGCAGCGCGCAGCGAAGCGCAACGCTCCCCACCCCAACTAATTTTGGTAGATCTCGATCGCCGTGATAATAATTATTGATAAATGTATTATTTCTGGCTGTATAATGTTTATAACAATTCCTCTTGCCAACGATGTCGACAAGCATCCTCTTGACTATCTACCATCTTATTTTTAAGTAAAAATTGCTAATAGTA
This sequence comes from Sphecodes monilicornis, assembly GCA_913789915.3. NCBI lineage: Eukaryota > Metazoa > Arthropoda > Insecta > Hymenoptera > Halictidae > Sphecodes > Sphecodes monilicornis. Next base: position 5,137,334 of record OU565302.1, read on the forward strand.
CTCGAGATACAGAGTAACTTTTAACACATGAATATTACCAAACAATATTATATCAAGCAAATGTAATTAATAAAGTTACTATCTCTGGCTGTTTAATGTTTATAACAATTCCTTTTGCTAATTATATCGATAAGCACTCCCTCGACTATCTGACCATCTAATTTTTCAGTAAAAATATGTAATGGAACTCGAGATATTGAATATCTTCTGACACATGAACATTCGCGTGCATTAATTTATCGAACACAATTCACTGATAAATTTATTATCTCTAGCTGGTTAATATTTGAAACAATTCCTTTTGTCGATGATGTCGACGAGCACTCCGTTGACCATCTTGCCATCTAATTTTTTAGTAAAAGTAAGTAATAAAACTCGAGATCCAGCATAATTTATGATACATGAATATTACTAAGCATAATTATATTGAAAAAATGTAATTAATGAAATTGTTATCTCTGTTTGTTTAACGATTACAACGATTATATGTTTGGTTACCTCACCACCCAATTTTTTAGTAAAAATAGCTAATAGTACTCGAGATACAGATTAACTTTTATGCATGAACATTTGGAGTATACAAGATATTCAATTCTCTCTAGTATGCACAGTTTCATTAGAACAAGAGTAACAAAAATTATTTATAACTAATTAATCTCTTCCAGAATCGAATTGAAAACTATACATGAATGTTGCCGAAGGTCCATTCTATATTCTTCGAGAGCTAATATTTATAAAAATTACCTGAAGTAATTTATCACCAATTTTTGTGGAGGTAACTTCTATCTTCTATGCCCGCAATGAGTAAGACAAGGAGAGTCCGAGTATTTGTCAAAGGTAAACACACAAATCGTTGTGTCACCTCTCTGGAAATCGTAAATACCTAATTAACTAAGCGTCGAATCTACATAAAACTGCAACAGAAATGTAGCTGAGACATCATTCTAGATCCTCCGATCACAAGGAAGATTATTTTTTACCAGAGATCTGTTAAATTATTTGAGTTTATTTTAGAACGAGACTTAGAATAATTGTTTATAACTATTTAGTCAGAAATAAAATGTGACGATAAACTATATGGGAAAGTAGCTGAAGGTCTATTCTATATTTCCTAACTGCAAATATTACCAATTAAGAAATTAGAACTATGTCTTTCTCGAAGTCTACTTTTGACGCCTAACTTTTTGAAAAATATCTGTGTTTGTTTATATTCTGCTATATAGTATAGCGGTAAGTATCGAGAAAAACTGCGGAACGCGATATTAGAAAAACATAATCAAGCTAGAGGTATACTATTTACACTAATAAATATCAACAGAAAAATTTGAAATTGTTTTGAATTGCTATTGCAAGTAGGGATGGGAAAAACTGCTACTTCCGAATCACTCGTGATTCGATCACGTTCGTCCCAAATTATGGTGATTTTTCACAGTGATTCGTGATTTTTTTTATCGCTTCTGATTGATGGAGAGCATAGGAACATAACTGTTCTTGGTCATTCTATATAGAAGTCTGTGTTCTCGGGCCTCTCTGGTATAGACCACCTAAATAATTCGTGCCGGATTGAACATAGCGCCTTACGGGCAGAACGGCACGAATTTACTGCGCGCCTCTTGAACAGCGCCACTATAGGCACTACACATGAGCCTGAAAACATTAATTATGGCAAAATTAGGGCAATAACAACTAATGCAAGGACATAGGGCCGTTCAGGTGAATCTTCTGCAATGATCTAATGCAAACAGAACTGACAGAAATCGCGCATTGTTTAAATATTCATTAAAATAGTAAAGGTAGAGCGAAAAACTGAATGGTGGCGCCATCTAGCGGCGAGACGAAGAAACTCAGAAACAGAAAAAATTCAATAACTCTGGAACCAGTGGCTAAAATTTAACGTTCCTGGGCTTGAAATACTCGCAGTGGAAAACTCTATCGAACGTATATCTTGGAATCCCATAATTATACCCGGTTATGGTTTTTGCGAAAAGCGGTTGCCAACGGGGTATGAAATAGCTTCGCCATCTCGCGGTAGCGCCCCCGAACTAAACCACCTATAGGCACGACATATGAGCTTGAAAAACATTAATTATGGCAAATTTGGGGCAATAACAGATAATCGAAGGACAGAGGGCCGTTCAGGGGAATCTTCTGCAATGATCGAATGCAAACAGAACTTACAGAAATCGCGCATTGTTTAAATATTCATTATAATAGTAAAGATAGATCGAAAAACATTAATTATGGCAAAATTAGGGCAATATCAAATAATCCAAGGACACAGGGCCGTTCAGGGGAATCTTCTGCAATGATCGAATGCAAACAGGACTTAAAGAAATCGCGCATTGTTTAAATATTCATTAAAATAGTATAGATAGATCGAAAAACTGAATTTTCGATCTCTCTTTACTATTTTAATGAATATTTAAACAATGCGCGATTTCTGTAAGTTCTGTTTGCATTCGATCATTGCAGAAGATTCCCCTGAACGGCCCTCTGTCCTTGGATTATCTGTTATTGCCCCAAATTTGCCATAATTAATGATTTTCAAGCTCATATGTCGTGCCTATAGGTGGTTTAGTTCGGGGGCGCTACCGCGAGATGGCGAAGCTATTTCATACCCCGTTGGCAACCGATTTTCGCAAAAACCATAACCGGGTATAATTATGGGATTCCAAGATATACGTTCGATAGAGTTTTTCACTGCGAGTATTTCAAGCCCAGGAACGTCAAATTTTAGCCACTGGTTCCAGAGTTATTGAATTTTTTCTGTTTCTGCGTTTCTTCGTTTCGCCGCTAGATGGCGCCACGATTCAGTTTTTCGATCTACCTTTACTATTTTAATGAATATTCAAACAATGCGCGATTTTTGTCAGTTATGTTTGCATTAGATCATTGCAGAAGATTTTCCTGAACGGCCCTATGTCCTTGCATTATTTGTTATTGCCTTAATTTTGCCATAATTAATGTTTTTCAGGTTCATGTGTAGTGCCTATAGGGGCGCTGTTCAAGAGGCGCACAGTAAATTCGCGCCGTTCTGCCCGTAAGGCGCTATGTTCAATCCGGCACGAATTATTCAGGTGGTTTATACCAGAGAGGCCCGAGAACACAGACTTCTATATAGAATTGAAATTATGAGTGCTACAGCCGTACTTTAATAAATTCTCTGATAAATGCAGTTGTTGCATGTACTCTCAATAATATATAGCTTATTAATTCATACCATATGCAGAGAAAGAAAGTGGGAGCATCATCCCTTGAAAGATTTATCTTTCTCGCTCTTATCGGTCTTTACTGCTCTCTCGCGCTTTGTGACACCGGGATTGGCGCATAGTCCGTGACGTAAGTGAACAACGATTCCACCCGTGGATCGTGCCGAGTTCTCTTTTATCTTTTCAGATCCGCGGTGAAAACGAAATCTGCTGAGTATCATGCTAGTCGTACCGTTCGCGAGAGAGTGACCCTGCTTTGCCATTTTTATCACTGCTTTCGATGGTAAAAAGTATTTTACAAAAACGAGATTGTTAAAGTGACCACTCTCCACTTTCAATCGGTGAGTATGTCTTCTGCTAAATTTCCGGTTGACTGTCATTCTAATACCACCGTACTGACTTACGAATAATTCATGGTTTGCCAACAATCACATCTACCCGAAACGTTTCGCGTGATCAATTTTTTGCTTGAAAACCAATCGATCCGACCAAGAAACTATTCCATATTTTTCATTTGAAAATTTCAACAGTTCAATATTTTTTAGATAGTATGTATTTTGTAATCAAAGGATTCCTCTTTACGGTTTGCTGTTGATTGCAAACTATCGTGAGTTATCAAAATGCATTGTCAAAGTTTGTCATACTTTTAAACATAACCTTTATTCAAGTGTTGTTTGATTCTTACTCAATCTAGATTGCTATCGAGAAAATATTTGCTTGCATATTCAGTAAATAACTATGTCATTTAATTTCTCTATTTACATTTGATTATTCGGTCATCAAATTATTGGCTTTTGTATTTTATTACCTACTAACAGATTGCATTTAAGTTCTTTATTATTTATTTATGACTATTCGATTATTATTTGTTTATAATCTTTCGTGCACATGGCGATATTTAGTTAATATTTTTAAGACTTATTGAAATTTCGTTTTATTTTGTTTCATTCTACATATACATACCAGCAATTTTAAAAATATTCATTTTTTTATGCAGCTCAATAAAAAATGTTTTACCAAGATTAATTAATATTTGTAATATGCCAACTTAATTTCGTTACTCAAATCTTATGGTTGTACTCGCGCTATTTGTTACATAATTTACACTATTATAGCGTAAAGTTGTCGGTTAATTTCAGTTGACGATAATTTATGATCGTTCAGAAAGGGGGAACTTACGAAAGAATATGATCTTCCGAATTGAGTGCAATCTCTATGTAAAAACGTTATCATTTGCTATTGGCGAAGGATAGTGCATTAACATCTCCGAAGTTTTTCTGCGACGAATATGAAAAAGTCGAATTTAATTCCATGGAATTTTACGCGAGGTATAATTCTTTCGAAATTTCGCAAGGTTTCAAATTCCGTCCCATTACGAATCTAGTGATTTCGTTTCGCAGCTCAAGTAGGTCACACGTGACTAACAAAACGATTGTAGTAAAATATTCTCGCCGTACATGCTACAGTGGCATTGTTTGCGTGTTGCTCTTAATTGAATTGATTCTGCTACTTAAAAGATATACAATTACGCGTGGACTTTTCCCCGCATGGTGTAGATACTTCGCAACGAAACATTTACGAATGTACGACGCGTTCGTAGGAAATTTCGTTGATCCGTGTAAAAATGCATTATTTAAAAAATTCATCAAGTTTAAAACCACTTCTCTATCGACGTTTTTCGCTGAGTATAAGACTAGCTTCTAATGAAACTCAAGACGAGGCCATGCTCTCAGAAAAAATCGATCAGCACTTGCACAGAAACCTGTCATGTCCTGATGAACCCGAAAACGGTGAAGACATTCAAAACCTTCAATGAGGGACAGCTAGTACATTGTGAAACCATGGATAGGGTACAGCTGTACGATCTACTGGTTAGTGTAATTATGTTGCCATAATTGCAATATAATCTCCTATATCTAATTTTTCTTCCTTGTTAAGGTTTATCAGATAAACGTATATTGAAACAGTTAAGCCTCTAGGGTAATTGATTATTTGGATCACTTTGTCCGGTTATCAACTGTAAATTGAAATCATAATAATGATGCTGCATATTTACTTTATACGTATTTTCTAAATTCGTTTCATTTCGAGGTATTGAAAAATTAAAGAAATACTTGAACATGACACAATGATAGACAAACAATCCTGTAATGAAATTTAATATAATAATGAACAATCTTCGGTTGTCGGTATTTATGTGCTGGAGGCTCGGGCTTTCGTAAGAAATCGATGATGTGTCTCTCTAGGTTATATTCCTCAACAGAGGGAATCGTACTAGCAACCGCTAAGCGTTGCCAGAATGTCGGGGCCCATTTAGATTATTGTACGTATATAGGGTACATACATATGTATAAGCTACACAGTGTTTACATGTTGCCACCTCCACACATAAGTAATTGACATATTAGTACTGGGCTATCTTGCGCGTGTCTTCACGATAAGATAATTTCCGTATGCATTCGCGTTTAGATTTAGCGCGCACACACACGTGACCTGCACGCTAAAAACTATGAACACACTTTTGCGTAATTTTCTTTTCTTTTCCTCTCTTCAACGTTATTTTTATCTTCACGTCGATGCTTGTTTGTGATATACGCACAGAATAACTGCAATCCTACGATCATTTAATCTGTGTCACGTTGAGATATATCGTAGATGTAAATATAGATACATATATAGAAAATAAAAATTCATATATTAAACAACACTTTCAATATTTACTTATTCCCTTTTATTTCATTTAATTTTATTGTGAATTTAATTAACAACAGTATAAATATTAATGGGAAGGAAAAGCATTTCAAAATTGCGGATTTACCGGTTTTTTTTTAAATTTTGAATGCTAACAGATTTTATTATACATGATAAATGGTGTGTGCACATTTATCGATGCGCGTTATACAAGACACGCAATTATTATAATATAATTATACTAAATATAATTAAGAATGGAATTGTATAACAGGGAGGAAAGTTTGAACTGTAATTCAAATGGAAAAGAAGGACAGCGCGGAAGCTCCAAAACAATTTAAGTAAGTAAATGACCGCTAATGAGAAATTTATTTGAAAAGCCCTTCAAATAATAAAATTCTTTTTGTCAATATAAATTATTTCGAAAAAAGCAATGTCTTAAATGAATCTTTGTTGTGCATTATTTTAATTGTAGACTCTTACCAAAAATTATAAATGGCGGAATCGCAGGTATTATCGGTGTCTCCGTGGTGTTCCCATTGGATTTGGTTAAAACACGATTACAGAATCAAGTTATTGGGCCTAATGGGGAACGAATGTACAAATCCATGTAAGCAATTTATAATACGTAATATAATAAATTATACTTATACATTCATTTCTTTTTATTGTTTTGTATTAATCGTTCGTATTTTAATTGCCGGATTGATCGGCCGATTTTGAAATTGCGATATGTAATTGCATGTGTACGGTATGCTTTTAGGCTCGACTGTTTCAAGAAAACTTTTAGAGCAGAAGGCTATTTTGGCATGTACAAAGGATCTGCTGTAAATATTCTTCTAATCACGCCTGAAAAGGCCATCAAACTTACTGCCAATGATACTTTCCGTCATTATCTGTCCACTGGTCCTGGGTAAGACAGTTTGTTATAAAAAAGCATGCCCTTCCCCCTGTATATTCGTGTCTTGTGTATGTCCATATACAGAGTGTCCCACATAAATGTGAACACCTAAATGTCTGTCGTATTTACAGTCCTATCAGAAAACTTCAGAGGACAAAGTGACACTATTGTAGGGGCAAATATAATGGTAAAGAAAAAAATTTATGTTGTTTTTTAATGAAATTTCAAGGTCACCGATGTTTTTTTAAATGGAATAGTGCATTTTTTTACGATAGCGTGATAGACAATAAAAAACTGAATTTAGTGGATACCACCTTTTTGACCTTGAAATGACCTTGAGCAAGAATAATCATGTTGGAGCGGATAAAATGTGCAAGTTTAAAATTTACGTGTTTCAGCAATGATTACGCGTTGTTTACGGCGGGTTGACCTTTACAAACCACAATAAATGTTATTATTATATTATTTTTCATATTTTAAACTTCCACATTTTATCCGCTCCAACATGATTATTCTTGCTCAAGATCATTTCAAGGTCAAAAAGGTGGTATCTACTAAATTCAGTTTTTTATTGTCTATCATGCTATCGTAAAAAAATATACTATTCCATTTAAAAAAACATCGGTGGCCTTGAAATTTCATTAAAAAACACGACATAACAAATTTTTTTCTTACCATTATATTTACCCCCTGCAATAGTGTCACTTTGTTCTCTGAAGTTTTCTGATAGGACTGTAAATATGACAGATATTTAGGTGTTCCCATTTATGTGGGACACCCGGTATGTACACATATAATCGCATCGTCATTTTTGTCATATACGAATGATAAAATAAAAACTAAATGACAAAATTGCGTTATACACTCATTTGTTTTAAAATTATTAACGATTAAAAATCTTTTCAAACAGCGTACGATTTTTCCTCCGTAACGTCACACAACAATTATTCACCGACGATTAGACGCTCCTTGGCTGCTATTTTGCGGAACATGTTTCACAAGATGATGGAGACACACATGGAGTGCTAAAGGGGTTAGCACCACGACGTTATGGAGGAAAAACTGTATATTGGTATAGTAAAAATTAGTACTAACGCGGTTAGTATCATGCCACATGAAGGTCAACAAAAAAGATCCAATTGGTGTTTCACAAACATAACTGTACCGGTATAATTTTCCCACGTTAGCAACGCCTAATTTAATAGACACAATGGAACAGTATCAAGGTGTGGATACTATTTTAGTTTACGAGTTTAATACAGAAAAAAAACCTGCGACGCTAGCGAGGATTATTTATACTTAATACTGATTAAACATTTTGGATGCAGGTTTTTCAAATGACACAATGATCCAATTTATGATTTGATGATCCATTATAAGATTTTAAAAATTAATGCTTTAATTAATAGCAATACCCATGACTGATCAATAAATTATTTCTTCAAACAATAGAATGGTAGTAGTGGAGTTGAAGATTTATTCTGTGCATGCAGTACTAATTCTAATGACAATTGAAGTAATTATCACTATAATTACAAATAGCTATTTAATTTTATCGATCACTGATTAATTAATGGCTATTATTGTTACAATAGGAATAAAAAAATCTACTGATTTACTACACAGACAGAAGCTGCCAATAGAACGCGAGATGCTTGCCGGTGGTCTAGCAGGAGCATGTCAAATTATTGTTACAACCCCGATGGAGCTCCTAAAAATTCAAATGCAAGATGCAGGACGTGTGGCAGCGGCGGCAAAGAAAGGTACTAGATCTTATTTAAAATCTTGATATTTCGATTACGAAAAAGGGCAAATAATTTCCAATAAATAATTCTACAAGTTTTAAATATTTAAAATACGTGAACGAAAAAATAACGATATTAGCCATTGATAGTATTGCCTTTGACAGTACACTGTTTGCGAAAAATTATTTGGCTGTATATGATTTCCAAATAATTCCGTGAATTGATTGCGTTCGATTCGTATTGTTTTACAGTTACGTGATACAACCGCGATACCTAATATAATTAGGAAAAAGAAGATTTAGTTGAAGATGGATGACAACGTATCGAATATAGATTGGTAAACAGTTTGGGAGTACTGCATCTGCTTCGAATCTAGAGTAGACATTTGAATTGTTGATGTATGTTACGATGACAAACTTTTACTTCTAAAATTTGACCTTTACTCTCGACAAGATTTTCCATATTTTTTCATGACTGCAACTATGGTTTTACACTTTTTCCTCTTTCCTAATTAGGAAACAGTATTTAGCTTCCCGTTCTTTTACTTTAATAGAACTTTAAGAGAAGCTAATAATTTATCCATTGTAATTTTGTGATTCTCCAAATTCATCCTTTGTTCTAAAACATGCATCTGTCGTTAATTTATACAAATCCATTTCTTTTTCTTTTTAAAGAATTACGATCATATATTTTACCTAGAATGGAAATCCCACATCGTATACTTATGACCTGTTTTACTCCTATTGTATACTCACCTTTTTTGTGTGTGCTCCTTTTTTTACGTTAAAAATCCTTCTTGTGTGTTACCATGCTAGTCGTTTATTTGTTATTCGAAAAAGTACTTCGCGAACTTATATTTTTGACAATGAAAATGATAATGTAATAATTTCATAATTTTGATAATGTCACTTGTTTGTGACGGTATTATTTTTTATATAGCATCAGGGGAAAATCGAAAAATAATATCTTTATCTTAAAAAAGTTAATGGAATTCGTCTGAAGCTTCACTAAAAACAAACAATCTCGTTAAATTGTGTAGAACTTTTTAATCTGTAACTAGTAAAAATTCAATCACTTTCGTCAGTTGCTATGGCAAGTAAAATGTTGAACAATCAATTAAAAAGAATGAAATATTCTTTTACAGCTGGGAAATCAGTGGTAAAGGTGTCAGCCCTGTCCTTAACAAAAGATCTTCTTAAAAAGAGAGGTATCTTAGGACTCTATCAAGGTACTGGTGCAACAGCTCTCAGAGATGTGACGTTCTCAATTATCTACTTCCCACTGTTTGCTAGATTGAATGATTTTGGGCCAAAAAGGGAGGATGGTTCTTGTAAGTGTATTTAAATTAAATGGCTCGTTCAGAAATACATTCACCATTTCGAGTGTACGGAATACTTTAACAATTATACTTTTATTTTCTTTTACCAGCTGTATTTTGGTGTTCATTCTTGGCTGGTTGTGCTGCTGGCTCTACAGCTGCTCTAATGGTGAATCCATTTGATGTAATCAAAACTAGGTTACAAGTAATCAAAAAAGCTCCTGGTGAACCAACATACGATGGAGTGTTCGATTGCATAAGGTGAGTACGAGTATGTTAGAAATGAAGCTGGGTCTCCTTAGTATGAAACAATACACATTAGTTAAAGCATTACCTTTCACTTCTTAAATATCATATTACTATATAAAATCTGCAACTTGTAACATATACTTTCAGTTTTCAAATTTGTCATTATCAGTAGTTATTAAAGATGATGCACGTTTTATGAAAATACCATGTATGATCTTACAGTAAAACAATGCGAAACGAAGGACCGACAGCATTCTTTAAAGGCGGAGCCTGCAGAATGATCGTGATAGCGCCTCTTTTTGGAATTGCACAAACAGTATACTACCTCGGCGTTGCAGAGCGGCTCTTGGGCCAAAAATGAATTTCTTGCCCTGTACACCTTCCTGCCGTCTTAAATACTCTGGGAATAAAATGACAATAACAGACGTATTATAGATGTATTTTCGCTTCCAATGGTACTGTACGACGCGTTGTATACAGATTTCGATGAACCTTTGTGAAAGGTAATGGACACATGGTTACTAAGCAAGATCAAGTTACTTATTCGCTAAGTCATTGAGATATTTAGTAATGAATATCGAATTTTGTTACTAATAAGCTAATTAAAATACGAATTTCATTAGTAATCATTAGAGGACCGGGGTGGTCACTATAGTGGCCAGGGACAAACTGACGAATTTTGTGTAACATATTGGTTGTATATACTTATACAAATATATAAACACACGCCACACATATATACCCACATGAAAAATTGATTGTATATATTCATATATACAACATATATGTACTCAAATTCAAGTTTTCAATGGAAAAATGCCAACCCTGTAAAGGTCAAATGTTCAGCAAGCAGTTAAACATTCATATCTACGATTTTATGCGTTTTGAAATCTAGGTGTGCACTATCCTTTCACAAAATTTCATCAACTTCTGACAACGTATCGTGCGGCCCCCTTGTTAGTACAGTTTACTAGTTGTCCAGTAAGTGAATTGTTCTTTTTGGAGTACCATTGAACCTTGATCATCAGAATTGAAAGTATATTTAGAGACCAACAATTTCATTAATATATTAACGATAGACTGATTTATATAATTAAGGATTAGGCAACAAATTTAATCTTAAAGTATAACTTCAATTTGCTTGACTTTTCTAAGCTTATTTATATAGTATCACTTTTTTTGCAATTTATATACAGTACAAATATTTAATTATTTATTCTTGCCATTATTGCAACACTTCGGATAATCAAGGTTCTTCTGTTGCATAGCAGGGCCAAATCAACACTAATAATAATAATGTTGATTCCGCCCCAGTATTATAATTGATTGAAAATGAAGATCAGGATTTACGATCATGTTCACTTATTTTGATCGCTGAACTACTATTGTAAGTCGTGAACTTCATTTTTTTGCGGCTTACTGCCTTTTACAAGGGTGTTAGTTCTTCGAAGACCAGTGTTCCCTCTTCCATTGTTTAATTTGTTACGTCATATTAAATGTGTTTCGGTTAATTTAAGAGATTTTCAGAAAGTTTCAATGGAATGAAGTATAAGCATTCTACATTTGTCTACTGTGACAAAGCGTAAATGCGTGGAAGAAACTGCACATAAATTATTACATATCTAAATATATATTGTTGAGGATATATCATAAAAAATTCTTAGAACTCTTCTATATTTAATTTTTTTATATATGTATATTTTTTGGCTCTCTTTGTTATACTAAAAATATTTTTGGAAACACTGGTATTATATACCGTGATAACAGGAGCTTACGTAAGATTAAATCTTTCGAATTTTAGTTAATTTCTTTATCCGCAATTATCACTACTGTAAGCTAACAACACTGTTCAGATTAACTCTTAGTTGGTATGATTAGTAACAAGTTCCAATAAAATAGACTTTTTTTGTTACGTTAAAATCTTGTATTTAAAACGAACAATTACTTTACTATAACTTTAGTACAACGTGTTTTATTACTCAAGAACATCGTTTTGTATCTTCGAAAAAAGTCTTTAAAGAACACATCATATTTCTTTTGAATTTGTTTAAACAAGTAAAAATTGCCAGAAATGTATTGCATTCTATTTAAATTGTTATACAAATATCATTCATAATTAACTATACTACAGTATCTTAATTTCTGAAGAAGATCATAACAATTTAGAGTTAAACTGTTTATCTGCCTTTTTCCATCCCGAGATATTGTGGAGAAATTTTAGAAAATTTTCTCAAACGAAGATTTACTGTCAATTTTGGTAGAGACTCTACAAATAAGTAATAGAAATAGTAAAATGTTATCAGTGTATATTGCCGTTGTACAAAATTAAACTTGCCTCATGAAGACTTCAACTTATTCTTTTAAATTATACCTATACAATCTAATAAAATTGTATTAGATAAAGTAATACCTTGTGTAATTAAATATTACACACAGTTAAAGTTCTATTTAAAAATATCATTACCATTTTTAGTGACTTTCTTACTCCATATTTTTCAGGAATCAAAATGTTTTTTAAGAAAGGAAAACAATAACGTATTTTACTAGTAAAACTTCAAGTAAAAAATTTTATTTAACAATTGTTACTGTAAAACTTTGTTATGTTTTTATTAAAGTCTTATGTACAAAATCAGGGTGGAAAAAACGAAACATTTAATTTTCTACTTATCTGATCTCTCCTAAACTAGGAGATTTTTCCTTAGGAGACCATTCTGAAACTTTATTACGAGTTGTTCATTCAGATCTCTATATTTTCCAACTGTTACTTCCAGTTGATAAGATTAATTCCTCCTTTTATTTCCTTGTTTAACAATAAACTATGAAGTTGTTGTGCACGTTAACTGCAAATCAGAATAGATTAATTACATTGAAAACTTTGTAGATGATCGTCTATATTTTAGAAGGTGTCATTGTTATTTCTGCATAAGAAAATATGCAGGTGAGCGATAACCTGAAAATGTCGGGTACCCGATGATCGAAACGGGTCGTGGCGAGTGCGGGTTCTCAAAAATTTCGGATTCTCGAGAATATTCAAGAATCCCGATATATTCCAAGAACCTTAATATACTGCTTGGGAATCCCGAAATTTTCGAAAACCCGTCCGGATCCTGAATAAAATTTTCGACCCGTCCGGACCCGATATTTTCGTGTTCTCGCATACCTCTAGAAAATAATGATCTCACCTCGCGTTATAATGGTGCATAGGTTTGCGATAAAGTTCGAAAGCACTTCCTCTTTGTTCCCTACTTCCGGCGAGATCTAAAGCACTAGGTTCTCTGTTATGTCCTGGACTCGTCGGAAAATTTTGCGCGGATGAATTGTGACCATTGTTCACAACATACCCGTTGTGATTCACGTTGTTTCTGTTATGGGAGAGACCGAGACTCAACTGACTGGCACTATTACTGTGACTATGAGTTGACATTGGCGGGTTACAATGTGGATGCGTGTGACTCAAACTATGATTGTGTGCAGGCGTAGACAGATGGCTCAAGTTGTGATGGGAATTTGTGAGATTTGAATCGTGACGATTTGGAGGTGGAATATTGTAATAGTACTGACCACTGTTACGCTGAACGTTGTTATTACCTTCTACCTACAAAGCATAAAAACTTCTGCTTAAATTTACTACTTTCAAGTTTACGTTAGATCGAATAAATACATTTTTAGAATATTTATCCTACAGAGAATAGATGATTACTTACGTGAGAGGTAGCAATGGAGTAGCTTTTTGAATGTTGATGGATTGTGTTGTTTCCTTCATTCCCGTTGCTTTCTGTTTGCGTTAGGTTCGTCTGTGGTGGTCTATAATTTTTTGGTTTTGGAGGTGGTATTGGCTTGTATGACCCTCCAGGTTTGTTTTGGGGTAGTGTTATTGACTTGTAATCAGTCGTGCGGCTACAATATATAAAGCAGAATATTCTAGCTTACAGGGATATAGTGAAAAACGCATTAATAACGATGAAAATATACACTAAAATGTAAAATAATCAAGCTATTTAACAGAAACAGATATTAGAGGCATGAACTCTTAATGGATATAAATTATTCCGATTGCACTAATCTGTATGCTCAAACGCTTTAATAAAGTTAATAAAGTTAACTAAGTTCTATTACACAAGTAAACTGCATTTGACAAATGTGTACATCTATCTATACTATATGTATATGTTTACATATACATTACATCGTAGTTTTTATAATCAGTGAAATTTCCAAGATTCGTACAAATAAGAAAAAGTATAGAGCATTTTTCATATACAAAAGCCTACATATATTTAAATATTAATTTCAAATTAAACAAACAAATTGTTTAAATAAAACATTCAGACTAATGTATCTTGACTAGAAATATATATTCTATAAGCTCTTCTTAATTGCCGAGGTTTCCGTGATACCGCACTAAGCAGGGAAAAAGAAAGAAAGAACAAGAGAAATTAGAAAAGCAAATTTAAACAATCCTGGAATTTTGCTTACTTTAAAAAATATAATATATAATATAAACACGAATACATTTCCCATATGTATTAAGAGATTTTAGAATCAGAAAATTGAATTTGCTTTTCATGAAAGAAGTTAATTTTATTATAATATGTTAGTGAATTAAATGTTGTTTTTCTAAGTAAAAATATACCTGTATTTAGCGTAATCAGTCCGTGTTTGTGAGTCATGACTGGGAATCGGTTGTGCTGTTGATCTGGTAAATCTGTAAGGGTCGTGTGATCTTGCTGGTGCACCTCCACCTTTCATGTCATCTGGAACATTAGGGCCCAATCGACCGGTTGAAGTGTTCAAACCTGGTGTTCCATAACTTGCGTTTCCATTCGTATTATTATACGAGTCATAAGAAGACACACTGTCGTAACTTCCCTAAACGTAAAGTAAACAACATAATAAGAAGAAAATAAGTAACACCGTCTTCAAATAGTTTTATATTATCCGCACATTTAGATATTTAAATATAGGGGTAGTACCGTATTGTATCAGCATAGATATTTACAAATCAATATTGCATACTTGTATAAAACCACATTATACTTCTAATTCTAATATTAATAAGGAATTTACCGCTTTTGGTTGAGCTCTTTCCAACGATGATGTAGCATTTGCTTTATGGGGTGTGGCATTTATATAATTTGCTACATCCAACACTGAATCTGTTTTATTAAGTAATCTTTCTTGCGCAGATCTACCGATAGTATTTCTTCCTGACTGACTACTAGGTTTAGCATTTCGATCAACTCGCGGTGGCAAATCAGGAGGACTATGATGAGATGATCTTGGTTCGAACGACCCACTGAAATATTCAGGAGAACCGGACTGATTACTGACTTGTCCCGACAACGAAAATCCGTACTTCCCATCTCCCATTCCACCCTGTGATCTTCTTTTCGGTTGCTCGAACGATTGCTGGAATATATCATATTTGATAGTAAACTTGTAGTACTCTATCACAGGAGACTTTGGTAAATATCTAAAAAAAAGGGGAGTTGTTCAGAATGATGACCTCAACAACATATTTCAGGCTCATTGAACTTAGCGAGGTGCTCCCCCTCCATTTCTAGATGTTTACCAAGACTTCTATGTGAAAAACTCAAACAAATCAATTAGTTTAATTACATTCTATCATTTAATCTAGAAAATTGCAATCTTTGTTACAATTCAAATAAAGTAAACAAGATTTGTTTTAGATATAACCTAAAAGGGTTTAGCCGGATAACATGGATGGATGCACAATAATGTTTGCTATAACATACAACAATAAAAAATGTGCATGTTTTTTGTATTTTCAGAGGTAGAGGAGATATTTAAGTGTCCTGTTTTAGAGAAAATACCCTGCATACTAGTCAGCTTTAATGGTTGGAAGGTTTAGTGTTAAAAGGTGATGGGTGGATGAGTTTGAAACAGTGCAAATAATTGAATATAAGTACTTGTACATTAAGAATGATGCATTTACCTGATAAGTGGTCGAGTACGGTGGTGGTGCAGCAATATCATCTTGTGTGGCAATACTTGGATCAGAGCTGCTCTTCAATCTAGAGGGTGCACCCAATGCACCCGACAAAGCTGGTGCCGGACTAAGTTCCAAGTCACTCTCCGGGGAGGAAGCATAGGAGAGGCGAGAAGTCATCGGGAATAGGAAGTCATCCGAGAGTGCTTCTTCTGGCTATCATTGTAGGACACAGAGGACAACACGTTACAGTGGCTCACGCTTTTTATCCCCTCCAGACCATTCTTCTAATTTATAACATTCTTAAAGCCCTATTCGTTCTTATATATTTTATATGATAACCAATTTTTGCTTATAAATGTTAGGATTGCTATATTCAACAAAACGAAATGATTAAATCGTGCGAATTGTGTCTGAAAGGGTTAAAATTGAAATGAAAAACAAATGTTTGCCATTAAATGAAGCGAAATCACATACCAGATTAAGTAGATTAGAGGAAATTATTAAATCAATTATAAATTAAATTGAAGAAAAATCTTTGTGGTCAAATGTATTTTTACATTCTGCAATCTTTTTCTCAGCTTTAGTTTGGGGTAGCAAAATGTTTGAGAATTATTTAGCACTGGTGATCCAATACGTGAAAATCCATAGAACATATAACACTTAATATTCGGTTAGTACTTTCAAGAAGATGTAGGATGAATGATTGAAAGAATTCCTAAAAAATGAATGTAATTAAAATGCTTCAGTGATTCCATGCCTACTAGCTATTAAGTTCTATACTTAATGTTTGCGCCTGTCCTTCATAGTTTTGATTTCAAAATGTATAGAGCATTTTCTACAATATATTATATCAGAAACTCGGAGTTTATAACCCAATATTAGAATTGTAGATACATGTTTTTGTTACATTTCAAAAAGTTTCAACAAGTTTTCCTTAACAGATATAACTGTTTGTATGTGATTACTTGTATGATTGAAAGAAATAAGTTAACTAAATTCTGTCAATGTCAAAGTTAAGAGATTGTTAACATCATATTATATTTATTGGTGAAGTGGAGTTGTTCAAACCTCGTGATTCTCGATGGCTGTTTGCACTACATTAAACATCTTACGTAATAACATTGTCCTAACTTATGATATATGATGATGAACAATGAGTTATTTAATGCAGCCATGCAAATTGAACTTGACATGGAATGCAAGGTGCCTCGAATATCTTAAAATATGGTACTGACAATAACATAACAATTTTAACAGTAAACTTGAAAACGTTTAATAGATATACATATCTGTAAATGGAACCTGCCATTATGTATTGCAACTAAAATAAACTTATAAAAAAATCATACAAAACAAAAAGGAAAATCTACCTGAGGCGTTAAAGTAACATAAAATAAAATAACATATAAATTCATCGACTAAAAATTGATAATCAAGACACCCGAAATAGGATAAGCGAGGTTCAAATGTAGCCGAAAAATTGCTCACGGACAACATCAGAAGTTAGAGACGGATAAGAAGGTAATGAAAATAGTTTGTCCGTGTGATAAGTGTCATTTTCGTTGACGTCATGAAATGCCGTCTCCTTCGAGAAGGGTGGTATGGGAGGGGGAGGTAAATCACGAGGGTCGCCGGACGTATGACATAGCTCCCACGTCATTTGTCGACCATATGATGGCTACAATAAATTATCATAAAATAATCTCATCAACGTATAATCCCATTAGTTCCCAGCCGAATAGAATTTTCATCAGTTAAGCGACAATCCAGTTCACAGAACCTCCATATTTATACACTAGCGCAGATTTCACTTAATGTTATAAACACCAATCATCATACTATTCACTTGAAGAATTACGATCAGGTATAATGGTAAGTTACTTGAAGCATCTAGCATTTAAAGTATTTTGAAATATTTGACTAAATATTACCTTGGTCTGACTCATCCATAGTAATCCTTGTTGTTGTCGGTCAATCAATTCCCTCAGCTTGCGGTACCAAGCTTCAGGCGTTGTTAACGTGATCACGGCGCTGAAAGTGTGGCCCCAAATTTTATCCAGTTTCTGACATTGTTCCAAAAGCTTCTTACTACTCTTGTGTGCTGATCTATGAACCACAAATAACGCTTTATTTGATGAGAGTACACAGCCGAACTTCGGTTGAATACTTCTTGTATTGGTCCCAAGTTCATTAATTTAACGTTATGCATTAGCTCAATGAAAACTCACTTGGGAATTCCAGCACGCATTTCCTTGATAATCTGCTTCGTTTCTGCTTTCAGAAAAATAACTATGGGATAGAATTGCGCGTAGTTCAGTCGGTCCACTGCGTTTGGAGTAATATCGAGTAAAGCATGTTTTCCACGATCCATCACTTCCCTAATGGCACTCAATCGAATGATGCCCGATGACTTAGTATTCTTACCAACGCTATCCTCCAATTGATTCTCCATTTCTATAAATGAGCCCAAGTTTTCTCAAGATTTCTCAAATCAATTTGAACAAGTCCATGTGAAAGTAACTTTTACTTACGTGGCGATGTAAACTTATCAGGGAAATCTTTTAAAAGTTTTTCTCTAGCTAGGTCCGCAACTGGTCCAAAAAGGACGACAGGTCTGACGAAACCCGGGTGCCTTAAAATAACTCTTTCATAGGCAGGAAATTTGCTAACGCTATCTGAGAACACAACATCGTCCCAGTGATCCTTAAAAAAAAACAAGAACAATCATTGCAACACAATTAGTCATATTGTTAGCATATATGCCAGCAAGTGTACAAGAAATTTACCCTTCCCAACGATTTTGAACGTCTATGGCTGCTTCGTCTTCTCCTAAAGAAGCTACCTCTGCTTTCACTTGCACTCATTTCCTTCTTCGTCGCATTGAACTGCGCGGTTGCCAGTTCTTCGGCTCGAGCTTTATTCGGGATAATTCCTTTTTGTACTTCCTGATTATTTCTACCGATGCGGAAGACTTGCCAAGAGCCAACAACTCCATTGTGTAACGTATCCACCACGTGAAACACATCTCCACTTCGGAAACTCATTTCACCCTTTTGAGGTTGTTCATAATGGAAGTGAGTCCTGTAATGTTTTTGTAGAATTATAGAATTCTTTAAAATATTGTACATAATACTCGTATGGGCAAGAAACCTTTCAGCCTTATACAAATCTTAAACTAATGTTTACTTTATGTGAAAAGAATCTCCTTTCCCTGAAGCTACTACTTGATCGTATTCTTGTCGTCGATGCTGAACAATCAAGTCGATCTGCTCTTGCAGACTCAACAAAAAAAGTACGGCTTCTTCTCTCGTTACTCCTTTCATGTCCATATCATTTATCTAGAATATGTTAATATGTTTGGTTACGCTCTTTATCCCATATTGTTTTCAGTATCTTAAGAGGAAAATAAATTTACCTTTAGAATTTTATCGCCAGGTTGCAAACCCTGAAGAGATGCTGGACTCCCTGCTTGAACAGCTGTGACAAAAACACCAGTTTCGTTTCCACCGCTTAGGCGAACACCCACTGATCCTTCTTTTTGGAACGTAATAAATCGGGGGTCGGGCCTAATAAAATATTAACTATATTGCGAGTTCTTATACCACGAAGTCATAAAAAATGCAATCACAGTAAAAACCTTTTTATGAAAACATAAACAGTGTTAGATGTAAATACTTACATTGGAAGCTTATTCCGAGACAAATCCTCATCATAGAGTTGCCTCCTCGTCCCATAATAATCTAAAACAAATAGTAGAAACTATGTAGCTAATATTGGAGCTGTTAATTGATCAAGTATCCGGGTGAATAAAAATTGCCCGACTAAAAGTGATAGTAAAATTACGTTGTGAAAAAGTAATAAAACAAAAATTAGATGCTATTAGAAATCAGTCTGACGAATTCGTCAGTCTTCACGCTATGGCTGGCCAACAACGTTTTTCATGCAAATAATGAGTATTAGAAAAAAATGAAAGAGGAAAAGTAATACTGTTTTTTCACAAAAAATATAATCGCGTATGTAATTTTTTTTTTTATGTTTACCCTACTTTTTTAGAAATGAAGGTGACCTTCAATTTTTTAAATAGAATGCTTTATATTTTTTCATGTCATACGTGTGTCAAGACAAATTCATTCATATACGACACAAGGACCTTGAAGGTTATACAAGGTCAAAAATGGAACAAACATTTTGAATATTTACTAAGGATATCATTTACGATACACCGCCCAGATACAGTCTATAGTCTTTTTTTTATAGTTGACTTTGTTTACTAAATGATGTGCAAACATGATTTTAAGAAAATTGCAATTGGTAGGTTGCACGAAAAAATAAAAAAAGCACTTTCTAAAAACTCGTAATTTTTAACCGCTTGTAGCTCGTATGTATGTTAATTGATTTCGATGAAATTTTCAGCATGTGTTATAACTAACATACATCTACAAAACGCATATACTTGAAATTTACTACGTATTTTTTTCAAAATCTTCTTTTGCATGTCATTTAGTTAACCAATGCTTCTAATTGTTAAAAAAAGTCAGGTTGTTTGGTCATACTTGAAAAAAATGCTACCAAGAATGTAAGTAATTGATTCAAAATATTCATTCATGCACAAGGAAGCCATCTTGAACATTTACTGTAGCCTCGCCCAGAAAGAACACCTGTAAACACGAGATATTCAAAATCGTTTCCCATTTCTGACCTTGCATGACCTTGAATTAGTAAATCCAGCACTGTATATATCTGAGTTGCAGTAGCGACATTTTACAGTGCATACTAATTGTTCTAACTATAAAAAATTTTATTATACCTTCTGGTCTAGGAGGCGGTGGTCTAGGTGGATCAACGGTAGGCGTTGCAGGGAGATCCAACTGACTAAGAGAGACGTCCATGAGAGGTCCTCTTGTCCGACCTCTAGGAACAAGGTTGCTTTTATCTTCTATTGGTTGTCGTGTTGGTGGTGGAACATACAAGTTCTGACTACTGTAGCTCGTTGTTCCCGAGAGATACTCTCCAGTCTCAGTCTTTGCTTGCTGTTGGGCGTGACAACAAGAATTCTCCCGGGTTACTACAATTGATAATCTGTCTTTGCATTGATCCATCAATTTTTTGGCTTCCTTGAGGCTCATGTTATCTGTAGCCACGCTACCGATTCGAGTTAATACATCCCCTAGTTTCACCCCCGAGTTTTCTCGCGTTACTTCCTTTACATAGAGCCGGCAACCGAGGACAATTCCGAAATCTGAAATAAAGGGAATACGCATTGAGAAATTGTCGTAACGATTAACACGTTCAGCGCCCACTCCACAATCATAAAAATTACACAAAATCAAAACAATATATTTAATAAAACAAAAACTAAGAAGTTTAGTTTTGTGATATTAATTACTATTTCAAACCTCTTCTATTCCTCAGATCGTAAGGAAATTTTGTACACTCAATCTACCAACGTAAAAATTAATTTTCAATCCTGTATAAATAATTCCGTCACCCAGATATGGGTGACATGGCGCTGAACGTGTTAAAGGGTTTCTCCACTTCGATATACATATTTAAAACATTGAGAATGTGTGTTGTACGTATCCATACAATATATTTCAAAACAATGAATCTGTTATGTGTCTTTACAATATATTTAAAAAATTTAATACTAGAGTACAGTACAACCGTCGATGTTGGGAGACTTCTCAAAATGTATCTATTAGATTTATTTTGAAAAATTTCTAAATATTGCATTACTATTCTATCATAAAACTAGAAAGATCTCTTAATATATATACCTAGCGGTGATTAAAAAGCAGCTGATTTTTATCGTGATTGTAGGAAGAAAGGTGTGCAGTTCTCTACTAACCGTCTTTTTTATTATTTCTCGTAAGAGTTAGTCTATGGCTCTGAAGTGTGGAGTTTCCTGTGCCCGAAGAATTCGATACAGCTCGCCGCTTGACAACCAACAGAACCGTTGATCCAGAATCCCTGAGGACGCGGATTGCGGCTCCATAGTCGGCGCCCTCCAACGATATCCCATTCGCGGATATTATCCGATCGTTTACTCTAAACAGTAGAATACATTCAGAAAATTGTTATCCAAAAAAGGCAATGCAATTCAACCACAAACGTGCTAAACCACCGCTCGCGTTCTTGCGTAATTACATTCTCTGAAACGTTCGTATGTCTCAATTCATTGGTGCTAAAGTGTAAACTAATTACTGATTAAAAGAACCATAGGGTGTACAATTTTTGCACAAACTTTTCCAACTAATTTTTCTGATCGCAACAAAGATATAAATCGTGTTACAAATATCATAAATAAACAGATAATATAAAGATTGCATTACACTAATTGTAATAAAAAAAGGATTGGTATCGGTAAGTGTGCTTCAAATTTTTGCTACAACTTTTTAATAAAACATTTGTAGGCTTTCATTTGAGTGTAAACTAATTACTGATTAAAAGAACCATAGGGTGTACAATTTTTGCACAAACTTTTCCAACTAATTTTTCTGATCGCAACAAAGATATAAATCGTGTTACAAATATCATAAATAAACAGATAATATAAAGATTGCATTAGACTAATTGTAATAAAAAAAGGATTGGTATCGGTAAGTGTGCTTCAAATTTTTGCTACAACTTTTTAATGAAACACTTGTAGGTTTTATTTGAGCAACACTGAATTTTTGGGCTGCAAATTGCATTAGTACAATTTGTACGGGCGAGTATTTCTTTTTTTATGGACATTTTTATAGAGAAGTTTTATTACTGTAATTTTCCTTCGGCGGGTCCAGCCTTTAAAACGTCGGAGATCGCTATGGCCGGATCGCCATTGGTAAAATGGGGATTGTCCCGTCCACCGGAAACTGCGATTCCGAACCCATAACCGGGAACTCTGGTAACTGTGACATGGTGGACCTCCCACCCCCTGTCTCCGTTCTGAAAAATTATCCATACGAATTAGAACGCGGAAAATCTCTGAAAACATGAACATATCCTGCAACTATAAGATCAACGTTCCATTTCCGTTCTATTATGGCAACAAATAATTCTTCGGAAGCTCTAGATACATAAAAGTCTCTAAGAATGTAATTCTCGCCAAATAGATACAAAGAATTCGAGGAAACAAGTTGGAGATGTAATTGGATGAAAATTCTAGGGATTCTCGTTAAGAGGATTGTTTTACTTAACACGAATTTAACTCGAACCCAATCTGGGACGATATTTCAATTTATAATATTTAACCTCTTGTCGTATTTTGACGAGCCAGACTCGTGATGAAGATTTTTAATAAAGTCTAACAAAGATGACAGTTATACCATTCTTTTCAGATGAAATAAAATTTTACTTTTGTGTAATCAATATTTAAGCATTGAAGTAAATGTAGTCGTGCAAACAAATAAATTTTCTTTCCTCCTCTGTGACATTTTTGGGGATGAAGACGTTATTATAATTATTGTAACCGTAAAGAAAATGGTATGGCAAGAGGTTAAGTCTACACCAAATTTAATCCGTTTGCCCCATACACTTTAAACAACAAAAGGCTTAAAACGCTTTTTAAAACACCGTTTGTGCAAATGTCTAATAGATTGAAAATATCCATTTTTCCAGTCTTCGAATTAATTTTTGCTATTTCGAAGCTCCCATTTTCGATTTATTTATGGAATTGTTACTACCGAACAGTAATCATGATAACATGTATTTAGATTATTACATAAAACATTTCGTGAAAAATAAAAAATAATAAAGTTTTACGTTGATTTGAATTTGTTTATATTTACACGATTCATTATTGTGCTTTGCGTACAGTCTCATTTATTTACACAAAATTGATTGGCTCGCACCTGTGCATCGATTCCACCGGAAGTATTATGAAGAATACCACCGTGTGTCGTTGAAGGCGAATTCGCAGGATTTCCCGAATTTCCAACGCCCACATTGTTATCACTTCTCTCCATTCTTGATGATTGGGAAAGTTCGTCTTCAAAATCCGACGTTATTCCCTTTTCAACGTCTCCGAAGAAACATATTCGCTAAATGTGCATTCCTTTCTTCATGTATTTTCTTTGCAATCACAATTGCATCTTCACTTCTTCAATTGTCGTACTTACACAATCTAAAAAATTCATTCGATATCTTTTTGCGTTAACAACGTCTATACGACGATTACTAATTCATCCTTAATATTGCATTTCTATAAAAACAGTGAGATCGTGACAAAGAAAGAAAACTATTGCTCGATCTATGTATTTAGTATTTCTTTCTTTTCTCTTTCTTGTAAAATTTCCATTGATTGTCTCTCAAGAAAAATCTGCATTTTCTTTCAACATTTTCCGCTTTAGTAAATAATGTATGTACATATCCGTTTTATCAGTTGTTCAGAACAAAAAAAAAAGTATTGGCAGAATATGAAATATTTATCACAGTTCTATGGCCTCTAGAAAAATAAAGCCGTTAAGCATTCTCTCGGCAAAGTTTTCCGGCGCATAGGCGTCGCTGGCAGTGGCGTAGGAGCGGCCAATCCCACGTGCATCCCAGATTCCTTCGATGCTTCTTTCCCCCGCTTTTACTCTATTACACATCTATCGCGCACGCAATTCTATTAAATCGCACGACCTCGTTTCCCAACGAGAGAGTTTTCCTAATCGCGTTTTCCACGATGAGCTACGCGCGCCACGCGGAGAATTTAAAGTGACCCACAGTTATGGAATTCCATTTTCCTCTCGAGTGGTCAGACCTTCACTTTCCTCCTCGTTCTAATTTCATGTTTCACGCTTGCCGTTTTTCTCGATGCCGATCTTGAATATTTCGTTTCATTTGTACCGATTTCAATTTCCGTCTGCTTTCTCTTCAACGGTGCTTCAAAATATCTTTGATTCACGTTGGTTCTCCTTCGTTCACTTCAAATTCCATTCATAACTACGCCATTCTTCTCGATTTTGTTACTTCTCTTAATAACAATTTATGACACACTAGCTTTCGTACAATTTTGATAATGAGTATATAAAGCTTGTAATCAAGTTCTTTCAGAATATATCCACCGAGCTCTCGACGATTTAAAAATTAGTGTGTTCGGCTTTGTTTAAGTTTCTTGCATATTTGTTGACTGCACCACGCGTCTCTTCACCAGAATCCATTACATTCTTCTAATACGCGGTACTGAAAATTGACAAAATGATGTGTCAAGGGAACTCATATTTACTGAAACATTCGTTTATTACATATTTACACGGATTTACGAAAACTAACAAAGGAAAGAACATATTTTTTCGTTTCATTGGATTTTCAAGTCGTTTTACTGCAAGACTCGTCTCTGATCAATTTTTCCAATGAAAAATATTTTTAGAATTACTTCTAGCAATTTCAACTTGTACAATAGAACTTTTTGCGTATGTAAAATTAACAATAATCAGTATTAAATTAGGGGATCAATGGAATTTGAAAATTGCTGAAAGAATTAAGAGTTTCAAAGTTCAAAATGGACTACTCGAAACCACTGGTTGCATAGCAATGCAAACGATATGGTCGGAAGTTTTTTTTTTGTTCAAGGTGCTTCGCGATTCTATCACACGAACTTCCCTTTTTCAAACTTGATCTGGATTTACAAGGACAAGTTCGAACCACTGTAAACACACCGGTGTGTGCTCAGCAAGTGGGGAGACTTCGAGTGAAGAGAGATCTCACTCCGCCTCGAAAAATCACTACAACGATGTCAGCAGGAAACGAATTCCAATGATCCGAGTCACCCTCGGCCAACGTCAAGAACAACTGTGAGAAAATGCATTCAGAAACTAAGGGAGCACTACAATTTCCGGATCGTTCAACAGGTAGACTCAACTTATTCACCGCAGGTACAAAACGACTAGAAATACAAAGTATTTAACTGAAAGGTTTATCCGTCTCGTTGCGAAAAATTAAATATTTACTCGTTTTGAAAAATCAAATGAAACCGCTAAATAATATTAGACAACAATTCTTCGCCAAGATGCTTCAACTTCAATTTATATAAAAAAATGAACCGTACCAAGAAAAATTAGCAGTTCAATTATGAAATTTATACATTCTACGGCGAATGTATTCGTAAATATACATAAATATATAGAATATAGATATAATAATAAATAATAAAATAAATATAGAAAATAAAGAAAAGCTATTGAGCATCTCATCTCCGGAATGAGTTGCAAAGAAAAGAAAGCATTGAAGTCATCCTTCGAACGGAAGAGAAATCACAATAATGCTTGACACTAAAAAACTATAATTTAAGAAAAAGGAGAAATATCTCACGGTTCTATGTGTAAATAAAATCTTGTCCGATAGGAGAGGCCCTTGAAATCCCAGAGCGTTTAGAATAGAAAATCCATGGTCCACGTATCGGAATTCCAAACGGCACCACACCAACAGCACAACGTTTCACACATGCACTTAAAATGCACACTGAAAAATTTCACCGAATTCCTCGATCTCTCGGCGCAGTGCATGCGCTCGAAGCGAGCGGCCCAAAACGCACAGTAAAAATTGACGAAAATGCTGGGTTACACGCATCGGGAAATCAAGAAATTTTCTCGTCCAGAGGATCCGTTCGTAGCTCCTAGCGTGGTTTTGCTACGGCAAGCGGCAGGTCGACGCAAATCGGATGAGAAACGGGCTTGGCGGCTGCTGGGAAGAGTACGGAGCTTGCTTGAGTGAACGTGTCGCAAAGAGTGGGGGGAGTGGTGGGGACCATAGACCTGCGCAAGGGGACCGGGGAATGGTGGGGGGAATACACTGCATACGCGTGCCTCCGCACCGGTTTTCGGCTTCGATAGTGATGGGCCCGATCTCGACCCGTAAAGTTCATTCGGTTGGAGTATACTGATCTCAAATTTGGTCATTCCCCAAATAAACTGTTTTAAATAATCACGTGTTATTTTATTTGAACAGATAAATAATTTTGTAATCGTCAACTGCGTCTAAAATTCAGATTATTTCTATGTAGTATCGAATATAATTCGGCTAAAATTATTCTTATACAACTCAGTTAATGAAGTTAGTTTAGTTTAACATGTTGTGTAAAATGATTTGCTATTCGATTTGAGCAAAGCATTTGAAATACAAAATTATTTGAAAACATAATTCACTTCAACACAAATAGAAAAATACTTATCTTATAAAAATAATATTTTAGACACATAGTTACTTGTACTTTACAAAACCACCTTATATTGTATAAGAAAGGGAATAGACTATTAAAAATAACTTCTTTTTGAACTGTTTGACATATTGTATAGAGAAACAGACAAAATACAATTGTAGTCGACAACCTATTTTATTGTAAACTTATATATCAGAATATCATCCTTATTTCTTTTTACTGTTAAATATTCAGTGTACAAACACAAATTAGCGCATAATTATTCTAAAGTCCTTTCCAAATGAATAAGCTCATATAAATACAAATTTGTACATCTTATTCTATCATTGAGCAAGTTTGTATGTATATAGATGTTAGCAATCGAATCCCCAAAATTATAATATAACGGCAATGGTTTAATAATAGTTATAGGAATTAAATAAGATAAGCAATTAAATTTTGAATAAATATGACTGAATACTAAAGAAAAATTAAATATTGATGTTTGCATAAGGTTTTAAAAAGCGTAGCACCATTTCCCTTAAGACACCTGTTATATGAAAGTTACAGCTGTATCTGACGCACGCGTGCGTATACATGAGTATATACTATATACATACAAGTTACAGGTGAGACCCAACATGCTCTAACACTTCATATCGCTAGGAATTTATAGTACTGTTATCATAAAGAACAACTGATTTTAAAAACTCCGATTTTGTGATGACTATGAATTTCACAATTCTATTTAACTAAACTCGAAATCTAAAATAAAAAATAACTTCAAAATAAATTATATTTGTTAACGTTAAAATAAATTATTATGTACTAACAAAAAATCATCTTCCAGAAACTTTGATTTCATTGATTCAAAGTGGTTATTTATTCACGCCGAATTGCACGGTGCATTGGTGATATGAACAAAGTATACAGAATACTTTATTCTTACTAACAAACTTAAAATTCGTAATTGTCGGTAATGTCGGATGTGACAAAAAAATGTACGTCGTTTTTCGATCTACTCTGTTACTCGTTTGTGGCATTACGGTGATAATATGAATGATCCAGTACGAAATACTCTTAGAAGTCTAATTAGACTTCGATAGGATTCGTATGAAATCAATAATAATTATATGTATAGAAGATTTATAAATTTTGCGTAAATATAGTATAAACATTATATGTAATCACGTTTGAAAATCACGATTAATCGCAACCTGTTCTGCACCTATTTCACACTACTTCAAATGTGAATTAGAAAAATTAGAATAAAGGATACAAAAGACTAGTATCTGAGCCACGCCGACACATTCCAGCTGCCCGAGAGGTGTGTCATATTCCAGTCAAAGTGGCGCTTTTCTTTGTGTGCGTTCTCAGTGATGGCTTTGAGTTACGAATCGACTCTGTATATTGGACAGAGAAGTTTCGAAAATTTGTTTCTAACGAAGTTTAGACACGTAAAATAGACTTCGTTTAAGCGTGACATGATGTTTATTGTAAATCGTATCAGTTATACCAAAATAATATAAAAATATAGCTTCTCATTTTACTAATGAAAAACTTCAATATTGCGTGCTAGATGTTAGAAAATTTGAAATCAAGTATTATTTTGAGAAAACTAATAATTTACTTACTCTGTGCCTTCGTTTGTGTCTTCTTGGTTGGTTTCCGGCCAAAAGGAAATTGTCGTGAGGTACACTGGAAACAGTGCTTCGTTTTCTCATCGATGTCCTTTTCGAGTCGCGTCTCTTCCTTTTTCTTTTTCCACTATGAAATAATTTACCGAATATTCTCATTATTCGGTTTCAATTCCTTCCCTATCTGCAGACCGATAAAACACACTGTCGATAATATAGCAGGAAACTGTCGACAAGGTTTCACAGCAAAGGTCGATAACTGCAGAAAATTCATTACAAGTCAGAAAACAAATACCCGATGTACATTCTATCCGAATAAACTAAACAATTAAAAGATTAATCATGCACTGTTACCAAAAATGAGACATGTTTTTAAATAACAAATTCATTCTGCAACGCACAAATTACAAAGATCAAAATATTCTTGCATGCATTTTCACAAATAACGGTAAGAATTTGACTATCATTTTTAACACGTTCAGCGCCATGTCACCCATATCTGGGTGACGGAATTATTTATACAGAATTGAAAATTAATTTTTACGTTGGTAGATTGAGTGTACAAAATTTCCTTACGATCTGAGGAATAGAAGAGGTTTGAAACAGTAATTAATATCACAAAACTAAACTTCTTAGTTTTTGTTTTATTAAATATATTGCTTTGATTTTGTGTAATTTTTAAGATCGTAGAGTGGGCGCTGAACGTGTTAAAGGACAAACCCAGAGTAAATTGAAGTAAATACTGGATCCTATATGTTTAAAGAATTCTACTGTGTTACTCGCGTGAATTCCGAAAACCAAAAGTTCGATAAATATACATTACCAGTTTTGAAAGCGAAGAATATCTTCGAGGGTTCAATTTGAAATAACACTACGGTCTTTTCAAAAATTCACTGTTCACTATTAAAACACGTTTCCGACAGAAGCAACGATAGTAAACGACGTTCCCAGACAAGCACAACTTGATAGAATTTATTTTGAACGATTTAACAAGAGGAACGACGACGTTGCAAGACTGATTGAACTTCGATTCATGAGGAAAGACTGGAAAATACTCGGAGGTACCATTTGAAATGTGGGCGGCTTCGTAGCGCAGCTTATCACAGCGGGTGTTGCTGATATGGGATGAGCCGTTGGAATCTCTATGTCGTTCCTTGTCGACTCTGGAGGAACGATCAATCTATCGACCGAACGAAGCCCCAGAATCACAAATTGGCTTCATATTCTCGACACATTGACGTATTTTCCTTTGCTTGCAACCACCTTGTTAGAAACAGTGACAACATAGCAATTACTTCCCTAGAAAATTGACTTTATTATTTTATAGACTTTATAATAATAGAAACACAATATAGCATCCGAAAACGTACGAAATAATCTAAGTCCCACGTCCCTGGCAAGTACGAAACAATCTAAGTCCCACGTCCGTGGTACGTCCGAAATTTATGTCCGAGGGATGTCCCACGGACGTAAAAAACGGATGTCCATGGTACGTCCGAAATTTATGTCCGAGGGATGTCCCACGGACGTAAAAAACGGATGTCCATGGTACGTCCGAAATTTATGTCCGAGGGATGTCCCACGGACGTAAAAAACGGATGTCCATGGTACGTCCGAAATTTATGTCCGAGGGATGTCCCACGGACGTAAAAAACGGATGTCCATGGTACGTCCGAAATTTATGTCCGAAGGATGTCCCACGGACGTAAAAAACGGATGTCCATGGTACGTCCGAAATTTATGTCCGAGGGATGTCCCACGGACGTAAAAACGGATGTCCATGGTACGTCCGAAATTTATGCCCAAGGGATGTCCCACGGACGTAAAAAACTGATGTCCATGGTACGTCCGAAATTTATGTCCGAGGGATGTCCCACGGACGTAAAAAACTGATGTCCATGGTACGTCCGAAATTTATGTCCGAGGGATGTCCCACGGACGTAAAAAACGGATGTCCATGGGACATCCGAAATTTATGTCCGAGAGATGTCCCACGGACATAAAAAACGGATGTCCATGGTACGTCCGAAATTTATGTCCGAGGGATGTCCCACGAACGTAAAAGCGGTTGTCCATGGGACGTCCGAAATTTATGTCCGACGGTCGTCCCACGGACGTACACGACGGACATTGGACGTATCGGACGTACAGTGCTATCTGGGATGCTATCAGACCGAGATGTTATTTAAAATACATTAAGTATTTTGTCTCGTCCGGTCAATGAAATTTTATAAAATTCGCACGTGTTTAGTTGCTACACGCCAGTTTTAGACTTTCCGTTAATTTAGTGTTAACAACGAGTTGGCTAAAAATGTTATTGACGGTCAATCAACCCTCTCGGATAAGCGTTCGCGAGCACAGTAAGCATAACAAACGAAATTCAGGCGTTGTGCGTTATCTAGTAATTGAACAGAAATTATGGATGAAGATTGTATGTACCCTTAAATTTTCAATTAAATACACAACGATACAATGCAAAAGCAACGAGTTTAAAGAAAATTTTAAAGCGTTCAAGACGGTGTCTTAAGTTAATGAAGAAGACGATAATATCCATTAAGTGAAATGTAAAACGAAGATCGACACACATTAGGCACTCAAAATTTATTAAACAACAAAATTCTTACTATATAATGATACAAACCCTAAAAATACCTTCAACAAATATACGAAATGCAACAAAACCGCGAAACGAAAACTTACATTTTAAATATGAGGAACGCTATTGGACAATGGACGTTTCTTCACTATCATCGAAGCTAAAATATCGTAAGGTATTTGAGCTACGAATCGGAACGTTATGAAAATAACGAGAAGCAAGAATGGATCAAGATCTTCATATTTGGTACACTTTCATAGCACAGTTTCGTTCAAATTCTCGATGTTCAGCAAATAACAAAAGTATCAGTTATCACGTCATAGAACATTTATAATACAATATATATTCTTCATAATTATTCTTTAGATCTAGATTTCATCTACTTGTTCCTTTCAGAATGACAGATTTCTCGTTGATTTTCATATAAGGTTCCACCACAGACCGATGCCGAACAATTTTGTTGTACGTGGCAGACCACGGAGTTCTACTTATAGTGAAATAAAAAGAAATTTTAGTCTCTATTAACTCGAGGCATATATCCTCGTGGTGACTTTTCAATTTAAAGCCATAGGGCCTCTCTGCCTCATCTATCGACAAGGTACTGTTTCTCATCTATACTAATAGAAATCAACGAAATAATACTTGTTAAAAATTAAACGATATTTATGCTTCGTCCATGGAAATCTCCTAAGCGAAACACTTTACACGCGCCCCAATGCAACCGCGTCGGATTGAATGGGTCAAAACTATTTTTTGGCTATCATTCGATCGTTCAACTCGCATAAAAATAATTACTTGCATGTATTCTCACCTATAGTTAATTACATGATTATACTTCTTTCTAAACACTCAGATCTTTACTGTTTCGAATGTAAATACAGCTACGCTATATACGAGGTGTCCCAACGAATTGGCTGAGGCTAAGCACTTAAGTCGCATATGTTAAGAGCTCGATAAAAAGAAATCGTTTTTCCTTCATTTATATTATAATAAATAATAAAAAATAGCAAAATAATCCAATGAAAAAATTATATTGTAAAAAATAAACTATAAAAAGAATATAGTTTTCTGCCATCTTAAATTGTTTGATATTTATTGCAATGAGACACCTAGTATAATCACAATGATACAACAACTATTTAATTATCGATACCACTTTTAATAAATACTCCCACCTTCTCAGCGAGAACAGTGTTTACATTGTCTGAAGTAGTAAATAGTCATTATTAAAAGAACTTAAGTTCAGGCGGAAGTTAAATATGTACCACGAAGATCTCTATTGTTATTGGCCCAAGAACATTTTCCTCACTCGGAAAAAATTGTTTACAATAACGACAACCATACACGATTATTCGAAAATGAATAGTAATCGAACGCATGAACGGTAATAGCAAAACTAACAGTAGACCTAATTATTTTGTTTTACATTGTACTATTGTCGTTATGATAGACACCAAAATTATGATACTATCAATTCGATTTGTTCTTCAAAAGAACGCAATATGACAGCGCTCCGAAAGAAGTAATAGTACAGATTTTGTCATAGAAACAGATTTTTATTTGTTGTTGTTAAACGCGACATTGCCATGCAAGCTGCTACTTAATTTTTACCGCCGAAACAGGGCAGTGAGGACAACACGAAGAAATTGAGACAGTCATGCCATTAGTCGCAAGATTTGTAGCAGGTTTCTTTTGTAACGTCGCTCCAATATTGCTGAAATGTCAACTTACACATTTAAAACCGAGTGTTTCGAACGTGACAGAAAGAGACGTAAAAATCATTCGTCAACGTTTAATGTTATATCGAAGTAAAAAATATTGTCTAACTAGGTATCCCTCAAATAACTGAAGTACAATACTTTGGCTTGGACTGAATCCATACAGGAACGCAATTCTATTAATAATTACAAATAATAATGTAGACTATGGGTGATGACGCAACAGGTACGAAACAGAGAAGTAAAGCAAAATTAAAGAAGAAAGTTCACATAAATGTCAAATAAGAAACCAATATGCAACGAAACAGGGGGTAGGGAAACATCACCCCTTGAAAAGGCGAAATCCGAAATATTCGGAATTGAAAACAAAAGAAGTAGAAATTAAATAACGAAAAAAAAAGATAAAGAAAACAAGAGGAAAACGGAAAGTTCAAAACATCAACAAATAAAGAACAAAAGATCTAGAAACTAAAAGAAACATAGTTACAGTAAGTTTAGAAAACAACTACATAAAACTAATGAAAAAAACAAAACTTCATTAAAATTTATAAATCTCTAACAAACTTGAATGTTACTTTGGAGAATATACATAAAAGGCCTGAAAGCCATTTCTTAGACGGCATACATTACAAATAATGGAGAAACTGGGAGAAGAATAATTAATTATTATCAAAGAAAATGATATTTGGCGTAAACAATTGCTTAAAGTACTAAAAATCAATTCATGCAATATGTACATTTCACAAATTTTTACGTCTCGTTGAGCGATTAACGCAGTGATAGATTTCCCAAATTTCTAAATTATTTATATCGTATTTATACACAGGATTAAACAATCTTATTCCGAATCAGTAATACCAATATTAACAAAACATAACGAAATAATCTCAGTTTTCTACTCAACTTTTAATATATGTATATTAGAATCCAATTATCTTAGTTAAAATACACGACACACCACATTGAGTTGATAGTAAAATTCTGGTATCAGTACATTTACAAAAAAAATTACTTGCAATTCGCTGATACGCAGATATGGCACGTAGCGAACCACTAGTAAAAGATCCTCTAGTAAGATCGTGTCGTGTAATGATAAATGGATCGAGAAATAAGATGCTTAACTGACTCTTAATTTCTGATAGGTCCTGCGTATCGAAGAGGTACGATCATATCCGCGATTCCTTATGAACACGATATAACACAGTAAAATATATATGTGCATGTAACTACTTAAGAATTATTACGGAGCCGCTATCCTGTATCCGTTTACATTATATGTATGTATATACGTCTTATGTATACATATATACGTGTACATATACATGGCGTTCTGAAAACGGTAATACAAATGAAAAACATAGAAATTTCTTTAAGAGTGATATCTTTTATTGCCATCCACTGGCTCGATTAAATACAGTGCAGCTGTGCGTTCATTTTAAACATTCTTGATTAGATAACGAAGCTGCGTGCGAATTGAACACCTTAATTATAAAAATAAAGAAAAAACCCCAAACTCGAGAACCAGATTTTTAGTAATACAGAATTCTTACATTTTTCACTTGTACAGCTCTATTTTCGGTACACCTTATACGTTATTTGTGGATGGTGAGTGCCCATCTTTCTTTCACTCTTTCTTTTCCCTTCTTCTGTACTTTTACAGTTCTCTCTTTTATTTCAATCTCAAATGTGTACTCAAGGGCAAAGAGTCAATTATTTCTCCTGTTTTGTTTGTTCTTTGTTTATGTTTACGCCATATTGATCTTAGGTGTAAGACTTAGTAAGTGGTCAACAATAAGAAGCACAGTTTCAACAAGTAACGTTTCTTGTCCTCCACTCAGATTCATGCATACTATGTATACTTTTACACATACATACATACTTGTTCACACAGGCATACATTCTCTGTTTTGTTGTCTCTCTCCTACTTCCTTCTCGTCTGCTTTCATATCCAACCCCCTTTGCCTTGTCCTCCCTCTCTTTCATTCACTATAATTGTCTTACTATGAAAACTTACTCTATTGACATTGCTCAATGATCTATCAAGTAATCGAAGAGTTTCATATGGAGCTTTTGTCTTCTTTTCATCTATTGATTCTTGTGTTATATCTGAAATAGAAAAAAGACAACTATTATAAGCACTTTTTATTACCATATAATGAATAGTAATAGTATGATTATAGTGTTTTATAATCAAGTCATAATTTAAACTTTTACAAGAACCTGTTTTAATAATTTGTATCTTTTTTTTTAGAAAATTCAGTAAATTTGTATATTAGTTAACTAAACATGAACTTGAGCATAACTAGAGGGATAGAACCATTAATTGTATTAGATAAACAAAATCCAATTCTCTTGGATAAATTAACAGAAGTTACATCTTTGTTATAAGTTGTAGTACAAAATGATCCATTTAAAAAAAAAAGTGTACATAAAATAGAACAGATTTAAGTTTACCAATAGTCTCAGATTATGTCTGAAGGGGTTAGTAAGCTGGTGCTTGGAAATCAGGCATCCGTTGTTGCTGCTGTTGTTGCTGTTGTTGTTGGCCAAAAGGAGGGTCTTGATACCCAGTATCAGTTGCATCAGGATAACTAGTGTAGCCTGTTCCTCCAACAGGATCTGCTTCATAACTAGGTGCAAAAGCAGCATCAGTTCCTTGCTTGAATCTTTGGAAGGCAAGCCAGGCACAGAAAGCCTATTAATATCAAATGAAATATATTAAATTCGGAATTAGAAGTATAGTTAAAAATAAAATCAATGTTCCCGTAATATAAGATAATATTTATTCCAACCCAATTGTTTGAAATCACTCATTATTTTTTTTATAAATCTTCCCTTTTAAATTGTTTATATAGTGTTATAGGCTATGAAAAAGAAATGTTTGGCCTATGTACCCAGGTAAAAATGGAGAAGAAAGAAAAGGCGATAGCACTCTCGACATTGGTCACTCCATAGTTATCATCCGGTGTATTTGATTTGTTCCAAGCGTTGGTTAAATAACAAAATCCAACGAAGTAGAGGAATGCCCAAAGACCTGAAAATCTAAACACCAAAATCGAATATTTTATGCTCTGCATAAATATAAAATATACTTACATATTAATCAAGAAGTTATCACGAAATTCGTTTTGATATTTAGATCATGAAATTAAGGTCGTTTCATTTATTTTACGAAATCCCGAAAGGAATTCATGTTAAATTCAAGTAAAACCATTAAAACTTATTTTTACTATTTACTTTTTTACATTTGTCGGTTAAATGTAATTCTATTTTTGACCCAAGTTAGGTTAGAATAAAAT
Source organism: Sphecodes monilicornis (assembly GCA_913789915.3). NCBI lineage: Eukaryota > Metazoa > Arthropoda > Insecta > Hymenoptera > Halictidae > Sphecodes > Sphecodes monilicornis. Next base: position 5,173,751 of record OU565302.1, read on the forward strand.
TGATAACAGTACCCCAGGTCAAGCAGGACGAAGTGCTTTCTGGTTTTAACGGAGGACATCTGCTCGAAGAGGTATTCCCCGATAAGAAATCCGATGCTGGCAAGGAAGGCAAGAACTCCGATTCCAATTCCATAATTACAAGCGTTGTGGTCCTCATTGTAGAGGCACACTTCTTTTCCGTCTTGTTTTGTAATGTAGCCCTTGCTGCTTATGCATCCGAATACAATTATCGCAAAGAGCTGCAAAATTTAACGATAATATTGCGAATTTCTTAATATAATACGAATCAATGTTCTATCAACATTCAAATTTTCGCGCCATTTCCTCTATAATATTCGAAAAAAAAAAAACAAATGTGAATGTTAAAATAATATACACACATTATAATATATTCTATCCTGCAAAAGAGACTTCGAATTAATTCGTTTGACATATTTATTTCCCCAACAGTCTTGTTCATATCAAATTGAATCTACGTCTTTAACTAGGTCCATATCCGCCTCAACGTGAGAATGGATCGAAGATGACAACTCTGAGAAATATTCATGTTACCAGAAGTAGAAAGAAAATTCAGTTACAAGACGGGAGATACATGATAAACGTTATTTATTTATTTGTTCATATAATTTATAGAAATAAAAAGCGATTTATTAAATCCATTGCTATAGCTAACATAGCAACAATAAAATACCTCATTCTTAAAGAAACGAAATATAATAATAATATGTCTAAAAATTCAGAACAATTGCTCAAATACTACAAAAATTCATTTTAGGAAACAAAATACAATAATTAAACTTCCATTACGAATGCATTAGTTATCATGTAAATCTCGAATTATCTTTAAGAATTTTCGTTAAATTTCACACTTCCAAAATAATTATGATCAATAGAATTCATTACTTCTGAATGTTTTAATTCAGGTCATACGGAAGTGTGTATGACAAATTAGTTAACAGATCATTCTTTCTTTTGCAATGAATTTCTGCATCTGGGCTGCAATTAGAATGTCGTTAAAACTGTATCGAGTTATCAAAAAGAACGACGCCCGCAATCGATTCCGGTATCTCATTGATGTCATTTACTTTGACGGCAAAATCGACTCAATTTAAAAACCACGAACAACTTTCGCGATCTAAATCATTCGAGATTAAACTTGCAAGAGAATCATACAGATAACACCGAAGACACTTGGAATACATATAATCAGTGTTTCGACTCGTCCGAGATGATTAAATGTCACAATGGGGGATAAACATGAACTAAACGATTATTAATGGACAATTGTACGGGATTAACTATTATGGGGTGTATTACGAGAATTCGCGAAAAATCAATAGAACCCCATCGTGTCTCGCTGGTGGAGGGGGTAGTGGTTCACCGTTTAAAATCAATGCTCGTCGCATAAAATCGACATTTCCTTGATTTAGAAAGACGTCATCTATAGACGGCGGTTAGATGTTTGATTTTTGATGATATAACTCACCAGGCATACTGCTCTTACGATGACTTGAGTCCTTTGGACGAAGGCAATGGGATCGAAAGGGGCACCTGCCTTTCCTCCACCGTACGCTCCACCGTCCATCTTAGTACGACTGAACTGAAATTTGAAAGCTCGAAGTTGATGGAAGCGCGCATGCGCCAGGAAAGGTTACCCTTTTTCTTCTCCCACCGTCGAGCTCTTTTGGGGTGGATCCTCTTACAGGGGCGCTTCGCGCGGATGGAACGTCAATTAATCGAGAACTCGATCACTTTCGATGCTTTCGATCGATTCGTCGAATTCCATTATCGCACATACTATGAATTTGTTTGATTTATCTAACACATGTTTGCTTTCACGTGCACACGCGTTAAATCATTTTCCTTATTTCGTTTAAATCTTTCCAAATAATATGTATATATACAACTTAGAACATAATCAAATTAAGAATAATATTGTTCAAAAGATATACAGCATAATTGATAGCACGCATTTTAAATTAGAATAACATTTTTATAAACGGACCAAATGACTTCAGTTTCTCTGTCAAGCTAGATGGATTAGTTTACCAGATGACGTGTAATGAAAATTTTCAAAAAAAGGTGTTTAATCGGAATTGCAAGAAAAATAGTACAAGTTGCCGTTTCCAACATTTTCATTTGTGTTTGTAATGAAAACTTAAAAAACGTATTTTGTAGATTCATAAGTTATACATGAAAATTTCATCGAAATTCGTCAATTGGTTTCCGAGTTATAAACAATGAAAAATGGTGAAAATTACATTTTATCACGATTTTCAGCCTATTTTTGCTATTTTATTCTATTATCCGTCGATTTTCATCATCTTTAATCGTTTATAACCCGTAAACCTTTATACCTTAACCTTACGTATTTACCTTACAAAAATCTACAAAACACATTATTTAAATTTTTGTTACAAGCCCACATAAAAAAGTTGTAAAAAGCAACTTTTACAATTTTTTTCGTATGTCAGAGATCAATTTAAAATTTAACTAATACAGGATCAAAGCATAACTTTTTAAGTATCAGTATTTTAGTAATAAGAATATTATTAATATATAGGATTATTACTTGTACGATCGGGATGGTCATCAATTTGTAGGGGAGTACTAATCGAGATATTCGTGAAAACGAATTTTCTTTATGTCAATCAATTTTTCGTTTAATTATTTATTCCAAATAAAGTTATACACAAGTAGAAAAATGATTCTACAACTTGTAAGTTGTTGGAATGTATAGTACCATCAAATATTTTCTGAATTAAGTTAAGTATGTTTTTAATACTAATGTGACTACGCCCATTGCACTTATCAAAATACAAAGTCTTAGAGTATTATTATGTTTGGACTTTATTTTTGCCTGTGAAAAATTATATGAATCTAATTATGTTTATTCAATAACATTTTAATAGTATGCTGAGATAAAAACTATTAAAACATACCCTTAGAATTAATTCTTCTAACTCGGAAAGATTCTTTTGAGCTTCTTCTAATTCTGCTAATGTTGCAACAACAGAAATAGGTAATATTTCAGAAGCACTTAAGCCTTTGTCGGGTTCAACAAATATATTAATTCTTTGATTTACAAGTCTCAATCGCCAATATGCCATAAATGCTGATGTTAGGGACAACTGTTTCTCACCAGATGCAATTATTTCATGAAAATCTTGAAGTCTGAAAATTTGTATCATACTCAAAGATTTTAAAATACACATCAAATACTTTTCGTGTTGCAAAAATGTTGTTGAATAAAAATAATATACCTATCTTGAATACTTGTTACTATAAAACCAGAATTTCTTTTCACATTTAAAGCATTTTTTATTTTTTCAGCTTTCTGGGAATCAGCACCTATGTTTTATTGTTCGGATTAAAGAAATTTCTATAACTATAAATACTTTTCTGAGTTACCTAATATCATAAACTCCTGTGCACTGAGCTGATGCAAAACATCAGTTGATATATTTCTTTTCTTGCATTCAGGTATTAATTCAGGTGCACCCAAGCCTCGTAATAAAGAAGCTGTTTGTTTAGTGAAAGCAAAAGGATCACAGTAATAATCCATGACTTTAAATAATACTGGAAATAGAAAAGTATCCTACATAGTAAAAGTAAGCAACCAAGTTATTTATTGTAGAAACAATTAAAAACATAAGGACTACATACATACACTTTAATCAATAGATTTTTACTACTGCAGTTACATGAAAGAGGAAGTAAATATTTAAAATAGTTCTTTAACAATTATTACTTAACTTTAACTATTAATATTAGAATTTTGAAGATGTTAAACATTGATTTCAATATATGATATTAATATTAATAATTAAAATTAAAATTCCGGTCAATTCTTACCTGCTATTTTGTGAAATTAGAATTGTGTTCGTTCTGTAAAAAAAGGCTTATTTAAACAAATAATAATTCCTAAAATCTTTGTTAGTATATATTTAACATTCTAACGATTTTAAAATAGTTTCGTTACACAATATTTTGATTTTTAAATATTCTACACCGGTTTATTTACATGTGTTCAAATCTTTGTTGTTTGAGATTGGTTAGAAGCATGGAATATCCATCGTTAGAACAGAGAGGAGCTAGAAGTTAGAATGAATCAGAATGAATACAACTTACGCCTTACGCCTTATTTGAGCCTATATAGTAGCTGCTATATATATATATATATATATATATATATAGTACATATATATTTAGTAACGTCGCACGTTTTTATCCCCACCATTTCCTAACGCATCTAAAGATGAATTAGAAAGAGAAACAACGACTAGTAAAAGAAATACATACATATGTAGATCTATATCTAGGTGTTGCCATAGTTTTCTTCCATGCAATAAAATGGTAGGGATAGAACATATGACATTAGAGAGGTTATCAAACGCGACGTCACGGAGGGAAAACTGAAGCTTGTGACCGCGTGGGACACTTCTATGAGGAGTGTACTGGAGTGTACCTACATATACATATACGAGATATACCTATGCCACACTAGACTTTAAAACCAACATTCACGTCATACAACTAAAATAACTCCATTTGATTTCGCGACATGTAGTAAAAAGAATCGATTTAAATCGAAAGGGGGATTTTCAGAAAGAGGGCGGAGGATTGTTAAATTTTTGTAAAACTGATATAATATTTTTGTTATATTTTTCATTGAACACGTTGCACAAATTGCTAAAATTGTAAAATAATACATGACCATTTCTCGTTAATCTATTTATATCTACAACAGTTCACTCTACTCATCAACTCTACATAAGTTACCTTATTTTAAGTTTAAAGCTGCAGATTTGAGTATTCTAACTAAATATATAATAACCTAAGCATAAAAGCTTGTATATAATGAAATAATAAAAATAAGATTTTAATTCGTTAACATATAATGAAGTGTTGATATATGCACTGTTGTGCAAATAGAATGTATACAGATGTTTATTACATTACACATTGCATTATTAATTAAATTATTGCATTATGAATTAAAATATTATACACAGTAAACAATTCGTAAATTATTATTTTAAATTACCTTAAAAGAAAAATGGTCTATATGTTAGTAAAACTGAACGAAAGTAAACTTCAGAATTTAAGAAGTGACTTGTAACATCTGGCTGATCTTACTATAATGAGTATAAGCTTCATTGATTTCCTATTGTCTGCATACAAGAAATTTTTGTCAATGAACAGCACGAAAAAAAATGTTAAAAACACTGAATCATTCAGTTTGGCATTTGATTCACAGTTCTACTTCTGTTTATATATGTATAATATCCTAACATATTTATTCGTTGTTATTACACATATTTACAATACAATATATAATCTGGAGTAACACACTGTAGTTTAGACGGCATCTAATCGTCTATAGCTAATTCGGACGAGCAATTCTGTGTCTACAAAAATATGTGTTTCTTGCTATGGGAACTATTTCTGAAAGAAAATTAAATTCGATTGTCTAAACGATGATCCCTGTCACCGTAATACAAAAAATATTCGTAGTTTTTACGTCTGTGAATATTTGAATAACAATTCATATTGCCCATACAATAAAGGAATATAGTAATATGTAGTAGTATAGAATATTAATAACACGCAGAATTGGTATCAAAGAAAATAGAAGTATAACTTTTAATGCAACCATTTATAGAAATATGTAATAGGACATATAATTTAATAAGTAAAGGATAAATAAATTATTTACAGTTCTAAATATAAATGAGTTCACACTGGCTATATTTGCTAACTTTTTTCCTGAAAGTATTCTCAAAATGAACTTTCAGTAATAAACTTTATAACAAACAAATTACAAAGCTATAGATGCATTGAGCTAAAATTTTAGGATTTAATCATTTTTCTATGACAAAAGCTTAAAAATAAATTTTCTCATTACTTAACAAAGAAAAAACTTATCACAGGATATAACAATTTTTATACATTTTATAACACATTTAATATATTTCATGAAAATTTATACAATGACATAATAAACTTTATGAAATACTTTATGATTTTAATTTAGAATAATACTTTTAAATTATTAAAATAACTAATATTAATCATTCTGCCAGTGTGAAAACATTCATAATCTGATTGAGAAATTTCTTATCTAATATTTATAGCAAATTTTGTTCAGAAAATAATTTATGAATTACAATATACTATTAAAAATCTCTTCAAGATATATAATATCCACAAACTATAAAAATCAAAGTTATTGCACATTCATTTAATAGTTTATAATAATAATTTGGGTCTATACTGCTCAGCTTGATATTCTAAATCTTTTTTTAGTCATTACACAGTTTTCATGTTCAACAACTCAAAAATATTAGAAGCATTTTATTTTCTTGTAGGAATCACTTGTATCTAATTACACTGTTATAAAACATCTATTAACAAGATCAGTTGTAATTTTACACATTCGTCGGTACTAAATTAAATGATTTTTCAGCTCATAACATATACAAAAAAATAAAAAAATTGTCGTAAACAAATAACTTGTTAATTAACTAATTAAAAGTAGTAGTTACTTAATTTGAAGTATAGCGTTATATAAAATTAACGATTTCTTACAAAATAAATAATTAAAATAATATGAAGTATATAAATGACACAAAAAGAATACATATTGTAATTTCATTAATGAATTGAACACAGTAGATCCTCCCATATATATGAAACAAAATGAAACAAAAAGATGTGGTTCTAAGTATTGAAACAAAATATGAAATAATTGATGAGCTCACAAAGTGGTAAAAGTGCGACAAAGTTGGCGCAAGAATATATGGTGTTGGAAAGTCTATAATCACAAGCATTAACAAACAAAACCTTAATATTGAGATTATATGCAGTGTATAGATTTCTCAGATGCTAGTATATTACACACATAAATTGTATTTCACAAGCTGAAATTGCAACTGAAGGTAACAGTGAGGACATTCCTTTTTTTATCGAAGCATTCAAGCACTTGAAGTAGGACTTTCATAGTTTGAAACAGAAAAAAAAAAATTCTACACAGTTATTTACATTGGAAAACATGTGATGTAGCAACCAAAAAGACTTGCGATCCTTAAATTACTATACAAATTGTAAAGTCTCTATTAGTTCGGATATGGGAGGCTCTACTGCATCAGATAACTGATATTAAAATAAATAATAACAACTTATTGTTTGAATATTAATACCTGATAATATCTGAAATGTCAATTAAACATTAATAATCATGTTAGTCTTCATATTGCATACTACAGCACCGATGTATATCCGTAAAGTACTGTAAAATTGTCATGACATATAAAGAAATCTATACTTTTATTTTTAAAATTATTATCATTTTTTTGTACAATTGTAAAAACGAAATGAGTAGTTACCATGTTAAATTTTGAAATAATTGTCAACTGTTACACAGACGAGTATATAAAAACTGATTAAATACTCTTTAATTATTAATTTGTGTATACCTGTAATTAATTACGCAATTAATTACCTATATATTGACACTAACTTCGTTGTGTAATTAATTACAATTTTTTTAGAAAACGATGAACCAGTCAGTTAGAAAAATTAAAAAAGAGTTTTTTAACTATCATAAGAAAATAAATTCTATTGTAAACAAAAAATTTGAAAGAAATTAGATCAATATTTTAATAATTCATAATATTGTTTTTTGCAGTCCTCATTATCTAGCATAATTTGCAGTATCATTTCTGTTCTGTTTTATCACAGGACGGCATGCACTTGTATCTAACATCAAAATTAATTTGTTCAGAAAGGTAAGACATGTTGTCGTCATCCTTTTGTGTATTCTCTTGATGTTCTTCTTCCTTCTTCATTTCCTCTTCATCATTTTCATCTTCATCTTCATCTACAATTAATTGTCTTCGAGACATCTGAACCACTTGCCACTCTCGATAATGATGTTTTCTTTTTGCTTCAAATGCTTTCCTTTTTTCTGAAATGATGACAGATAAATAGATATGTTCTTACACTTTTAGCTATATAATATAGCTATTATAACTAACTTTCTATTTTCTGATTACACTTCGATTTTTGAAAACTGTACATTATACAATATTTATGAATTCATAATACATAATTAATTATTTACCCCTTTCTTCAGGTGTTTCTTCTTCATCTTCGTCGTCACTTAATTCTTCAAATATTTTTGGTTTACTGCTACCTGCCAACCTATAAATATTAATTTAAATGTCTATTATTGTTTTCAAATCAGAAAATAAAAATTAAATTATCAAAGTAATAGCAATTGAAATTCAAATTTAATGTGTTTATTAATATAATTGAATACTATACACTTATATACAAAATTGATACATAAAAATACAAGAAGTAAATTATGAATTTATCATTGATAAACTTACTTGGCTGCAACTGCATTAGAATCTAATTGATCGAATTCAAAATCACCTTGCAGGCCTTCATAGTTGTATGGGGTTTTTGGTTCATCAATTTTCATGTGACCATAATCTTTTTCTGCTGGATGCAATGTTGCTATGATATTCATTTCGTCCCATTTTGTTTCTTTAGCTGGTCTTTAATGACAATTATAATAGAACATTATAGATCTTGTTCAGAGCAATACAATGCAATGAATTGATATATTATTCATACATTTTTTTTAATTATTATAAAATTTTGCAAACTATAAAAAATGGAATAAGTTCAAAAATGTTCTGATATTACATAATTAAATGGAATGAAAGATTTGAATTGTTTGAATATGCTTTAACAGCATCCTAACAAGATCCTGTTCCTTCAACATATTCTGAATGACAGCTATAGCTTTTATTAGTTATTCAATTCTTAAAAAAAAATTGTAACAAATGTATAGTAATTTACGATTATAAAATCACACTGATTAAATAAATATGTACGACGTTAAGAGTACTTAATGTTGGCAGAATTTACAATTTACCTAACCTTAAAAAAACAATTCCAAATTCAACTTTAACTAATTAATTATTAATTATTAAATAAAAGAAGAATAGCCTTTGTTGCACATTTCTTTATAACAATGAAGATCAAATTATAATTTCTACGTGGCAACATAAATTAAAAACAAATAATTGAAATACAATTAATGTTCTTACCTAATAGATGTATCTGGATTGTCGAAGCTACTGGACGATTTTAAAATTCCTTTCGTCGGTCGTTTCGAAAGATTTTCTGCCATTTTGAGATGAATTGATGAAAAGTTGATTGAGAAGTTAATTTTTCGTTCCAGCGTTTTCGCTCAAATTAGAAGACAATCAGGCTGACAATTGTTTACAAGTGATGACAATTAGTCACGTTGAAATTTTCAGTTTAGTTCATGAAATTACGTGCTGTGATTGGTGCCATGTTGCACAACACGTTGCACACCGGAGAGTGCTTCGAATATATGTATGTATTATTTTATAACAAATTGAGAAATTTGAAATGATTAACTGGAACATTTGAATCAATTCCTTCATTAGTATAGCAGTTTCACTATGAAGGTATTATAGTTCGTGTATTTTCATTATACAATTAGTCAATAATGAAATTAAGAATTTTCTACAATACTGCGAATCTTTAGGTACATATAAATAGATAATGTAGATGTTTAGAATGTGAGTCACTAAATAAGTTGTAAAACACGTAAAAGGATTATTTTATTGCCAACACAAACAAGAAACTTTTCCTTTACCGAATTGCTAGTAAATTTTCAAGAAAATTTTTCACACATGTTTATATACTTACTTATATTTAGTTGCATTTTTTAATAAAATGTTTTTTGTATGAATAGTATTTTTGATGAAAATTAATTACTAAGAGACAATATCAGGTTGATATACACGTTTGTACATAACAAACGTATACTATATATATAGAGAGAGAGGGTAAAGTATACGCAAAAGACATAAAATATACGTATTGACTGGTATTGAATTGTCATTTTATTGCATGTTGCATCAAATTGATTCGCCAATAATCTAATATATTGGATGCGGTTTCTATAAAAAGAATACAAATATATATGCATTAAAAAATAATAGTACATAATGTATTACTGACATTTTAGAATATTTAGTATATATATTGTTGTTATTACAAGTACATTAATTTTTAAAGTATCGATTTTGTTTCTAATCACAAGTTGAAAGGTGACTATAATAAAAAACGTAAGTCAGAAATGTTGTGTCTTCGAAATTGATTTAAAATTTTACTCACCTACCCCTTTTTAATGTAAAACATGAAATATGTTATATATCTATAAAGTCAAAAAATGATAACTCACAAATTTTATATATAGTTATATTGATTGAGAAAATGTATAAATATACACTTCGTGTTTATGTACTTATTATTTACTTGTATAATTTGAATTAGATCGCGTAAATGTTTATTTCAACTATTACAATATAAATTTGATTATGACCTCCATATCTAACGATGGATCGTATTTCAACGTATCGATGTATCGAATGAGAAATATTTATCGATGTATCTACTTCGCTACACATGCCACCTAAATGTTAATAAAATGGAAAATATTGAAAGAGCTTGAGCTCCAAGTTTGAATAAACACTTGAACGTGAGAAATACGCCCGGTAATTAAATGTGCCCTGAAACTAATGTGATGTCGTCTATGTGTGATGGCGGGTAAAGAGTTATTAGGCCATCAGCAGCAATTTGTTGAAGAAATTAACTACGATGAAATTGAAACAGAGCAGGTACTTTAATTTACAGTGACTTTCCCGATTTATCGAAGAAATTTAATCTTAATCTTTCTTATTATTCGTTATAATGTTCACAAAATATCAACCTATTTGTATATTTGAAATTTTTACAGTGTACCTTTATCAATAAAAATGTTCACGTTTGAAACATAACCTAAATAATTTTTAAAGACTTTTCAAGTAAATTGTTGCTATTGATAAAGACTACTTGATAATAATATAAGGAACATATCAGTCGTCGAAGAATGAAAAAAACTAAATAAGTAATATTCATACTTTGGTTTAGTTAGTAGATTTCTGATTGTTTCAAATTTAAAAAATTTTATAAAAATCTTTATTGTTACATAAATTCAGTTTTATTTCATTTTATTCTTTCTTATTACTTATAGGTATGCCTTTTTGGTAATTTCATTTTACTAATTTCATTAATTTTAATTACTCTTTATTTAAGAAAGTAATACTTAATTCTTGATTTCAAGAATGTCGAATTCAATTTTTAGGATAAGTCACTTTTATTATTATTAAGTAATATTAAAATATGCGGAATTTATACATTATCTTTGAATTAATCTTATTTATGCAGATAGTTGGAAAAGGTTCTTTTGGAGTAGTGTGGAAAGGAAAATGGAAGGGGCAATATGTTGCTGTGAAGTACATAAATTCAGAGGGTGAAAGGAAGGCCTTTACAGTGGAAGTTAGACAATTGTCAAGGGTTGTGCATCCTAATATTGTTAAACTATATGGTGCTTGCACTAAAAATCCAGTCTGCTTGGTGATGGAATATGCGGAAGGAGGGTCCTTGTACAATGGTGTTTTTTTTTATTTGGTATTTTATTTTATTTAACACATTAAACGCCAAGCCTATTTTGCTTGACTTTCCATTTATGCCACACTCTAACGTCCAGTGGGGAGAGCTGCATAAGAAAGCCCATAAACAAAACCTGGTGCAGCGGTGTGGCATGAATTCAAAGTCTATGGCCAGCCCATAGGGACGATGTTGTGTAAACAGAAAGTCAACATCTGGATCCTAGGGACCAGCATGGCATTTAACGTGTTAATAATACTAGGTTTCTATTAATACTTATAACTTCATTTATATCTTACAGTATTACATTGCAATCCTCAGCCACAATATACTGCAGGTCATGCAATGAGCTGGGCTTTGCAGTGTGCACGTGGTGTTGCATATCTTCACAATATGAAACCAAAGCCTTTAATTCATAGGTAAATTAAATAAAAATTTTAGAAAAGAGATGAATCTACATGAACAAATAAATATAAAGTTTGATGTATTGCTCACAACACATGTTTGGTTGTTTCATTCATATTATTTATATTATTTTTAGGGACTTAAAACCACCAAATTTGTTATTGGTAATGGGTGGACAGACCCTTAAAATTTGTGACTTTGGCACAGCTTGTGATTTAAATACATACATGACAAACAACAAAGGCTCTGCTGCTTGGATGGCTCCGGAAGTATTTGAAGGTTATAAATATACAGAAAAGTGTGATGTATTTAGTTGGGGTGTTATCCTGTGGGAAATATTGTCACGAAAGAAACCATTTGATCAAATCGGAGGCTCAGCTTACAGAATAATGTGGGCAGTGCACATGGGACAAAGACCTCCTTTGATCGAAGGCTGTCCAAAACCAATCGAAGATCTCATGACCAGGTAATTATTACAATTGCTGCAAATGAATTTACTGTTCCATGAAATGATATTTCAAATCATTTATGAAAGCAAACTTAATTTCTTTTTATTTATTTCACGTTTTGTTAATCGGATATAACGAATGCTGGATTAAATATGTTATTCACTTTTCAATATGATAGATTAATTAAAGTATTTCATAATTAGTAACTATATTTTTGCAATATGGAACTGTTGTATTATTGATATAGTCAATTTTATAGTAGTAGAATCAATATAACAGATTGAAATAGTAAATAATATATTTATGTTTACATAGGCAAACAAACAACACTGTATGCTCATACATTAATGGACATTACATTTCAGAATGAATGTATGAATGAGATCTGATCTTCTTATTTGACTCTGCGTTCAAAGACTGTTTATATTATGATTGTTACATTGTGGTGGTATAGTTCATCTGTCAATAGTGTCAAATTTATAAGTTTGACACTTAGTTTATCTTCCAAAGATCAACAGTATATATGTATATATATATATGTATATAATATACACATGTAACAATATAGATATGTTGTACTTCTTATTTTGATTTATCATTGATAGGTATACAACTAGAGAAGTTTGGAACAGGAATAGGAAAATACGTGTAGAAACAGACAATTAATTGAATGATTTAAGAGATATGCGCAAATACGAACAGATAGGTACTAAACGACATTCCTTGATTTATATGTTACTACAATTTCAAATTTTACAATATCTAAAATGCTATAATACCTTACAAGTATTCTCCAAATTTTTTTCGAAGAAACTTGTTGTCATTCAAAAGTATAGTGCTGATATACTGCTTGATATACAGTTTCTTCTGCAACTCTGCATCTTCTTTACACAGTTCGATAGTTCGCTTATTACTGGTGATGATCAAACCAGTGTGCAGTATCATTACAATTTTTACATATGTATACTGTGCCCATGTTGCTATTAACAGAATATTTGATTACATTCTGAAGGGACGAATGTTTTTCTTCACGAATATAACCAATCCAAAATTGAAATCAATCTTCACAACAAAATAGATATTGGAAATGGAAAATCTTTGTGGCAGGTTTTAATACATTTTCTGTTTGCCCACAAAATATGATTGTGGAAACTTCATTCGCTCCGAGATTGTTCTGCATCTTTATTTAGGGTTTTCTAAATTTCTTCTTATGAATTTTAGGTTTTGTCCTAGGTGAGGGTGAAGATTGGGGCACATAGTTCATCATAAAATATTCATTAAAGAAATTGGGGTCTTTGTAGCAACTGTGGATTCTCCTTTGGAACAGCGATCTACTCTTTCATCCTCTTCCATGTTTAGGCACTGGGAGCAAAATTTAGTGGTAAGTGAAATTGTCTTCAATGATACTTGTCCATTATGGATTTCATCAAGTCTAATGACTACTTTCCCTTTCGTTTTTCTCTTGATGATTGAATGTTAGATAGAATAACATTCTTTCTTTAATTGTTATCCACGTCGGTGCAAATGGATTTATTGTGTGAAATTTTATGATTGCTCCCAGTTAGATTTCTCATGAATTTTTATGACAGTAAAATATGGAAGGGAAAGTGTTACATTTAGGATGTCAGAGGAAAACACTTAAAAAATAAAGTTGGAAAATATTTTAGGGTATATATCCCTTGGTTACAATGATAGATAATCATTTAGGAAGGTATTAGTTATTAATTACTAGTTATTTAGTTACCAGAAGATATTAGAATAGATGCTACTATTTTATATTGATTTCATTATTAACGTATTAATATAAGGTACTTTTTAGTAAACTGTTATTTAGTAAACATGTTATTCATCTGGTTTTGCTTCCAAAAACAATTATGGATTAATTGCAACACGTAGTAATATTTTAAGGGTTAATTGTAGAAAGTAAAATAAAATGAAAATTCTACAAATTTTTTACAGATAGTTCTTAATAAGTTGTATACCTTTTAAGTTATTCTCTCATAAAGTGATATATTTTTTTATATTTCAGGTTCATCTATGTATAACTATGTATAACCAATTACAATAATTTTTGAACTATACTAGCACAATGTAAACTATTATTAAATGTATGAGACGTTTAATAAATAAAAAACATATATATTTGTAGCCTAAATAACAAAATAAGTTAACACAGTATAAATTGTCTTTTATTCAATAAAAAATAAAGGTTTTGTCTTTTCAGGTGTTGGCACAAGTCTCCTGAAGAAAGACCATCAATGGACGTTGTTGTTGAAATAATGACAAAATTATCACAATTTTTTAATGGTCATTTAGATCCTGTCGAATATTCTGCCAGTATGTATATTTTAAGTATGAAATCTTTAAGCATAATTAAGATACAACTTGATTTCAAACATAGTAACAAGAATAATTTTACTTAATATACAGGAAGAGCGATTTAATATTGTAGGTTCCAGTCTTAAGTGACTCACGTTTTATAAACGTAATTGAACAATATATATGTGTATATTTTATTTTGAGTGTTTTATTATTATTTAGGTATTGAATCAGAAGAAGTTAATGATAACCGTGCCCCTAAAGATGATACTTTGGATGTGACTGGTACTCTAGAGTCTCAAGTAAATGGATACACTCCTAATGGTACAATCAGAGCTAATACTCCCAAAGAAGTATCGAAACTTCCAAATGGAAAAGATAATATATCGAATCCCTTCCGTGATAGCCGTAAAAATAATTCATTAGACAATACATGCAGTAAAAAGCTTCAAAACAAGCCTTTTCCACCGCTTCATATTGAATGCGATCAGGTTAGTATCTATTTTATTTAATGGATTAACTAGTACATATAGTAGTTGATAAAGTAACACTTCGTTGAACAATTTTCAAAAATTTATCAATGCACAACTATTTAGAATAATATATTTACATAAATTAATCTATTATATACTTCTAAATTTATATGTAAACATTTTTATACTTGTAATTACAGAATGCTTGGGAATTAGCATGCCCTGATCCACCATTAGACTCTCCAGTACTGAGAACAAAAAAAACTGATCGGAGTGAGTACATTGTTTTATACTGTTTATGGTAGTACTTAGATTTGTTATAGTTTCTTATCCTACAACCCGCTATTGCTAATCTTACATAATATATCGTTATTAATGAACATTACTTTCAATATTTTTATATGTTATCAATAAGTTTTTGTACATCATAATAGTATCTTGAAATTGGTACCCTATTTTGGTGTGCAAGGTTACTTCAAGGTTATAACCCAGGCATGTTTGAAACAACTTTAACACCTGTTACAATACTTAATGGAAACAATTCCATACAACAAAATATAGGTTTTGAAAATGCGAAAATAATCTTCCAACAAATTTTTTTCAATCGTTTTTCAAATATTTTCTTATATCAATAAAAACAGAGAAAATAGTTACGTGTTCAGGTTTTAGTGGGGTGCCTCATATCCATTCAATGAACAACTTTTCTTTACATATTGTTTAGATGCAACATGGTAGACATAAGGTGATTGTTATTTATTAATCAGTTCGTGGTTGTCGTATAGCCATCAAGGAAAGAGAACTTGTTTGAAGCGAGAGCTCCCGAATTTGTGACTCACCGCAATAGTACTCTAATCCCAAAATAACGTTCTCCGTATGATCCACAAAACTTTGCTTTCAGCAGGGAATGTGTATGCTTAGACCTATTGTCGCCATTCAACAACATTTGCAAATACTTAACACAAACGATCATAGCTATTTTGGTATAAACCGTGATATAAATATATGTAAAAAATAATTTTATGTAAGAAAGCTTCGATACATAAAATATAAATCTTTATATATTTTATTCTCATTTTAGAAATGTTTTAGATATAGGAAGAGAATTTGTAGTATCTAGATGCCTCATTCATTAATTGTAATAAATACCATTAAATATTAATACATAAATAGTTCATAAACGATTATATTTTTGTAATTGCATTTAAATGAATTTTCGACCGAATTAATTAATTTCCAATATGTATTAAAGATCAAAATTGTTTTATTACAAATTTCATTGTTGAATAATTTATTATTTATGAGTATATACGCGTACTATATTCACACTGATTGTAAATTTATATTATTCATATTTTAGTATCATTTCACGTTTGTATTATCGAATTAATTCGAACCTCGGAAATGTCTACTCCGAATTCTTTGTAGGAGGCATTTATATAAAAATATTATTAAAAAAAATGTTAATGTGCTACCTGGCACGCTGCGATTTTCCCGTGACGAATTCCTTTGGAGTTCGTCGATCGGCGAAGTCTACCCTGGCAAAGGGCCCGCGAAAACAGCCACATTGTGCGACTTCACTAAATTTAACTGCCAACTAATCGCCAGAACTTGTTCCTGATTGACACCTATTGACAGTGATAAAGGTCACACTTTTAAATGCTCTAAGTACGAAAACGAAAACAAAATAGTAAATAAAAGCAAATGAGTGATTGTATACACTGAAACTGTCATTGAATTAATCACTCCATTAAAATAGGAAAGAATGTATTGGATTTTGGTTAGAGAATTATTTTGGCAATGTGAACAATATTTCTCGCTAATTTAAAGTGCAAGTTTCATATAGAATATCCAAGTATTAAATGTCCTGTTTTCAAATATGCATAGAGTTGAATAATATTTAGGATATTAACATGAGCAGCATGAACAGTTAACAGAGAACAGTCTACCAATTTATGAAAACAGGAAGAGAAAAAATAAAGTATAGGAAATCTAAGTAATGAGTTCGCTGGGTTGGATGATGATGATGAGGAGAATATTTTTGGGTATAATGGGCTTTCTTAACATTGACATTATTTTTCTATGGAGTGTCCTGAATTGTCTTACTTAAAATCTGGTAACCGCATCTAGGGTGCACGTGGCGTACGTTCAGGCATCAATAAGTACATCTTCAATTGTTCACCAGGAGAATCGAAATATTGACCTAATCCAACCCTGAAGATGAATTAAGATCCGAAGAACCGTATTTTCTTCTTGGCTCGTGATTGCATGTCTTGTCTGGTGGGGGATACCTCGAAGCAGGTGTGGCTGAGTCACCAGGCCCAATATAGATGCACGTTTGTTTAGTGCTCTCCCGACCCACCACCAAGAACGACGGTCGATCCTTCTATTTCTTTTTTTTCCCTATCGTCCGCGTTATCGAAAATTACGGCTTCTATCTAAAAAATCTTATTCCGTACTCCGTATTCTCGTCGTCTTTTGATCGATCATCTTCTTGGTTCAATTTCGTGTGACTCGTGGATGTTGATCAGTGTGACATCCTTCATGTGCGAACCTTGCTTGATTTTATTATGAACAAAGCCTCCTTAGGCTTCAACATTTGGAAATGTGCGAGGAATATCCGAACATCGTCACCACGGACACCCTAAAGCGGTGCTGGGTTTTATTGCGTTAGTACTTTTGCCTATCTTCTTTTTCACTGTCAGGGTAAATAGGGCAAATAGGGTGTTTTGGAACAGGATGAATGGCTCAGTGAAATTTTCACTGAACTGTTTTATATATTATCCACATTGGAATAATTAATTCAGTATTTGGTTGAAATTAATCTAATTAAGATAACATTAAGAACAGGAACATAGTTATATATTTCCCATTAAATACATTAATAATACAAGTGCAATTCAAGTACATTTTTCTTGGTTTGAAAGTAGTCGATGAGTAAATACAGATTAGCCAGATTTGTGAGAATTTAAAAAAAAATAGTCTTGAAGGGATTTATATAAACTGTATTGTTCATTGAAGCTCTGTAATTTGATTGTAACAATTAAAAAATGAGAAATAATTGAGTAATTCTAAATTTAATTATTCTATCATCGAGAACCACTTGGCATATAATAAAGGAATTTAGATTTAATAAGAATTGTATATTATACCACATAATAACCAGTACATCATTATTTATAACAGATTTATTTAATAAATTTTTGTTTGATAAATTAGAACCTCGAGTATAACATTTTAGGTTTACAAAGTTACAAAGTTCAAAGTATTCGAAGTTATTGATGTATGAGTTTGAAATTACTTATTATTGATTGTTAGGTAACAGCACAACCAATGAAGATTTGGACAATGTTTATCGCCTATTGGATGCTGATCTGAGACCACTCACACCAGATCAAACTTGCGAAAGATCAAAAGAAATTTTTGAAGAACATAAGCAGCTTGCACAAGAGTATTTGAAAGTTCAAACAGAAATAGCTCTCCTGGGACAACACAAAAACGAAATGCTTAAAAATTTAACTTTAGACAGCCTAAGGCAGCAGGAAGAACTTAGAAAACTTGAAGATGAGAAGGTGTGGTAATAGAATCTGTATCTAAATTTACCATAATAAACTTATTTCAATGAATTCAAAATGAAGGATGCTAAATAAATTCTTTGAATTTCAGGAATCTTTGATAAAGTTGTATAGAAATTTAAAACGACAACTAGAACTAATGAAGAATCAAAGAATGAATAATGCCTTGAATGCACAAATGGTGGGTCCTGCAGTTTCAGGGAATAATGGATGGTTTGTGATACCTCGTCAAGATCCTTCGAGACACTCCTGAACATCCATATTATGCACTCTACATATACGTACATATAAAAGCAATAAGATCTTCCCCATTTTTCAATCAACAATAAAAGGAAGTAGAAATGATAATTTGTAAATGTAACAAGAGTGATTGCAAAAGAGAGCAAGAATGATCAACTAAAAAGAAAGAAGTTATTAGTTTGCAGTAGAAAATGTCCAAACAGTTCCATTTAAATACGAAATTACTGTTCTTCTGCATTTGATTGAAACTACCATTAAGATTTCAAAAATATTTATGGGCAGATCTAACATTTTTCATAACAACATTATGGAAGATAATATATATAAAATATTATATATAATAGTATTCATTGTGATTATTCCAATTTTTTAATCGATTTGTGTCAGGCTAACGACACATAAGCGTTTCAGTGAAACACGTTTTACAAACTTTCCAACAAATTTTATGAAGAATTATATTTGAAATAGAATTATAATGAAAATTGTAATATCTTTAAAAACTAATAATATGACGAATACCCATATTACATGTACAATCGAAGTTGTTATAAAGTGCTGTGTACATTAAATAAGTAATAAAGTGGCGCTTACGTGTCTTGTGCCTGACTTTGCACAGTGTATGTCAAATATGTGAAAATAATTGATTTCGTGCAATACCTGAAAAATTAGTACCTTATTGCATAATTGATAATTCATAATAGTGATTAACAGCAATTAGTTAACAGCCTTGCGAAATAGTGAATAATACAGGTTACTTATATAAGATTTAACTGTGGTAAAACTAAGTATGTATTTTATCGTTATTGTAATATTTAATTATTACTGACCGACAATTCAATCTTGTCATTACAAGTAACTTATACAGTCATTTGCGTATCGAATAGCTGATATAATTATAAAGTATTAATAATTATACTTAATTATATAATTGTATCTCAGCTACTCGTTTCAGACGAACAGACGAATTCGTCCTTTGCATAATTTATTTTGAATTGTTTCTTTAATTTAAAGAACGCATGTAATCTATTAACTAAATGTGAGTATAATTGAAGACTTGAATTTTTGTCCTCCGTTTCAAATAAATGAATCTTTTTTTATTTTATAATTATTCTCAATGTAAATTCCTATTATCTTAAATCTAATTAATAACGGTAGGTAAAATAATGATTAAAAACTCAAACAATTCGTTATGAAACTTGTAAGCAATTCATTCATATTCCTTCAGTATCCATTGTTTCAACCTTTTGAAAGAAGTTTTGTTTTTCATTGTTACGTTAAAGAAAATGTATGTTTCATAATTGTTTCATCGTACAGAAATTTTTACTAATGATTTTATCTTTCTTCTATCTCTGATGATATACATATATGTCTTTTTCTATTTCCCAATGAGCTTGATCGAGGTTCATAAAGAAAACTATTCGAAATGTCACAAATACTTTTTCTATTTTTTATACGTTTATACATCTTCAAGATATTCTTAAACAATTTGTAAAATTAGTTACATCATTTGTACTACGTATATTGAGCTTTCTGTAAAGACTGACTCTATTAATAAACAGTGTGATTATCATAGAAGTACTACTTATTCTAATCTTTTGTTTAGAAAAAATCGTTAACAAGTTGCAAATTATTCATTAAATAATTAATAATCGTAGAAGTGAATAAACAACTTACACTTGTTAGTATGTATGCATTTGCATTCTCCGTATCACGAAAATATGAAATAACAATAAAAGAAACTATTGCAATTAATATACGATAATTATGAATATCGACGAAATGTTATCCCCTTTTACCTTTTCTGAAAAATAACAAATTCTTAATAAATAATCATTAAATTGTGTAAATATTTATTATAGAGAAGAATAGATATTTAAGAAACGCTTAAATGAAAAATGCATTTAAAACTGCGAATAAAATGCACTCTTATTAAAATATCGTGAAACAGGATAATACAACAAAACAATGCAGAAAATAAGGCAACATATATATATATATATATATATATATATATATATATATATATATATATATATATATCATATATAGTATTTCTTATATGTATCTCCAAATAAAGAATATTTATTTCTGGTATATAAATATTCTTGTAAACAAAACTAAAGAAGGAAATAGATCTTGAAATACTATTGAAGTAAAAGTATTCCAATCACTATTTTCAATATATTTAATAACCAGACTGCAGATTCTTATGCAAAATAAAAATAATCTAAAATAATTGCAATAAACATTTCTTTATTTTCTTAATAATTTTAATAGGTTGAAAATAATACAACAGTATTTTTAAATGTTTTATACATTTTCACTGGTATTTCAGTGGTATTTGGATCCACCTTTTTTTATCACAAATGCATAAAATCTGCAGTCTATTTACAACAAACTGTACTCAGCTTCGATTATAAGAGATTATATCAGAGTTCTGAAACGGGTGATTCCAATCTATCAGACAGTTCCACTGCGTACCACTTCGGTGTTGCGATGAATCGCGGACAGGTGTAACCTCTGGTGCTCGACTAAACGACTGCATGTAGAGCCAATCTGTTGATCTCCGTTGGGGAACGGTAACCGGTAGTTCCGGCGTGAAAAGAATAATCAAGAAATGTCGTAGTGGAAGGGTGAAGGAGGCGTGATGAGAGATAAGCGTCTGCAAAAGACAGCACAGCCCCCGATGATAACGTGCAAAAACGTGAACATACGATGCGCACGCACCCGTCGCAGCCAAACTGTACGTGCATGGATGCCCGGAGGGGCAAAGAGGGTGGAAAACGGAAACTCGCGTAGATAGGGAGGGTGCAGGCGCTTCAGACTTCTGCTAGGTCCTAAACACTTTGCGTCAGACCTTCCCTTTAAGCTTTCCGTTCTCGTTCGGTTGCACCTTCGATTATTCTTCCCTTCGGCGACCGTCAACGATGGCTCTCGATGCCACCGAGAAAAGTTACATCCTGGACGCGAGGAACAGCTACGAGGATGTGAGTAAGCAATATTCTCTTTCGAATCGTTCCCGAATCGTACACCGATCTCTTGCTCCCGTACGACAACACACCATCGCGCTAAAACACCGACTGCCAAATTCGAAATTCCCTTACTCGATCTTCTTCGATCAACAGATCGGAATTGACAAATCGACGAATCACTTCACGACTGTCTCAAAGACGAACGGAGGCTAATTTGATTATCGAAGATTGTCGGTTGTCGGGTTAGTGGACTTCTGCAATCGGATGATCCATTATTATACCTCTCAATGGTTGATTAAGTTGCGTACGGTGATTGAATGAGGTTAACACTAGATTTACGGGGCCCGTCAAAAAGACAGATTCAAAAATTTTTAATTTACGATTATTAAGAGTGTAAGGAGTTTTATTTTAGAGATTTATTTTTTTGCGTACATATTACAATAAAAATCGCTGAAGATCTAAGTAAATACAATTTTATTATTTTTATAAAGTAATTTAAAATAATCAATTTTAGTGCTCCGTAAACCTAGTGTTAATGAGGCCGGCCGTGTGGGGGACAGAGTTGGAATTTATGGAGGTGTTAATAGCGGTGCCGGTGGTTGAAATTGGTATTTGAAGAAGTTGTGCTTCTCAACCCTTTCATGAATATCTCAAAATAAATTAATACCGTAGAAGATGCTGAACCGAGAGTTATTATATTTATTTTTTGGATTTGTCGAGCTTCTTCGTTAAAAGATTACACATAGTTTAGTGTAGAGTTTCCCCGAGAATGCGTATTATGTAATAAAGGAGAAGCAGAGGAGCTTGGAAAGTTTTCACTATTTATTTAGTTCCGAAAGTTGTTACGACGAGGACGGAGCAAGATGAGAATTTCTTCCGTTTCAAAGTGTCTCTGACTATACTATTGCAACAATGGAGAAAAATCTATAACTCATCATACGTGTATATAATATATACAGTGGCCCACAAAAGTGTTCGTACGCCATTTAAATCAGAATAACTTTCTTCAAATTTGACCGAACCACTTCACTTTTTTTTAGCAATTAGAAGCATTGATTTAGTAAATCACGTACAAAAAAGATTTTGAAAAATTTGCAATTAGTAGGAATTACATGAAGAAATAAAAATGGCACTTTTTAGAACTTCTTTATTTTAGCCAATAATGAAAATTCAAAATATGCCTTTTGTAGATCTATGTTAGTTATGCTTTATGCTGAAAATTTCATCGAAATCGGTTCACGCAGAAAAAAACTACGCGCATCGAAAGATGTAAGAAACTATGGATTTTAAGCAGAAACTGACCAAAAGTCGTGAAAAACTACGTATATCACCAGTTTTAATCGCTTGTAGCTCATGTGTTTGTTAACAATGAAATGTTCAGCATATATTTAAATAACATAGATCTACAAACCGCATATTTTAAATTTTCATTACGTGCTGAAATAATAAACTTTTGAAAAGTGCCATTTTAATTTTTTCATGTGACTCCTACTAATTGCAATTTCTTCAAAATCTTTTTTGAACATTTCAAAAGTAAATCAATGCTTCCAATTTCTCAAAAAAAGTCAAGTGGTTTGGTCAAATTTTAAGAAAGTTATTTTGATTTAAAGGGCGTACGAACACTTTTGTGGCCCACTGTATATATATATTTATATATTGTATTTATACTGTATTATATACAGTATAGTATTATTATTATATACTAATGTATTTATGTACTAATTAATGTACTAATATATTAGTATTATATACTAATGTATTTATTACTGTATTTATATATATATATACAGGGTGTCCCACATAAATGGGAATACCTAAATATCTGTCGTATTTACAGTCGTGTCAGAAAACTTCAGAGTACAAAGTGACACTATTGCAGGGGGAAAATGTAATGGTAAAGAAAAAAATTTTTTATGTCGTGTTTTTTAATGAAATTTCAAGGTCATTGATGTTTTTTTAAATGGAATAGTATATTTTTTTACTAGTCATGATTTACTTGTCATGATAGACAATAAAAAACTATATTTAGTGGATACCACCTTTTTGACCTTGAAATGACCTTGAGCAAAGAATAATCATGTTGGAGCGGATAAAATGTGGAAGTTTAAAACGTACGTGTTTCAGCAAAGATTACGCGTTGTTTACGGCGGGTTGACCTTTACATATCATAATAAATAAATAAATAAATATATATATATATATATATATATATATATATATCTCAGGAATCGTCTCAGGAAATCGACAATGCTCATTTAATGCACCATTTAATGCAAGATTGCAATATTGCATAAATGAGGATGGTCAAAATTTCGAACATTTATTACGATATTTAAAGGTCAACCCTATATATATGTAAATGTTATCCGTGTATGCGTTTTTACTTTCTAACGATAAGCAAAATCTGTGAACTATTGAATTGTCTACATGTCATTAAAGTAAAAGAAGCTTAACGAGATGTTTTATCGTGGTAGAGGTTTGAATGGAGAAGGCAAATATTTGTTTCATTCAAGTTTCTGCATATTGGCTACAGCAACCCGTGTTTGTTTGAACCCCTGCAATCTGATTATCGCTTGCGAAGTTTAATTACACGTCTGTTTAGATGTATTACGTACGGGTCACTTTTATTCCGCATCGTGTGTATCTCGCTTTGTTCGTTTCTAATTATTGAGTATTATAATTCACGATGGCGTGTGGAAAAAACAAGGATTCATAAAATATTTACCCACGCCAGGAAGTAAAAGTTAATAAAATATGGATTTGTTATTTACAAGACGAACAGAAATAACAGAATCGTTAACCTTTGGTAATAATGTTCGGATTAAATCGACACCTTTAATTACAACGCAATTAAGAGTAAACAATAATCTTCGATTTAACACTAGATTTACGGGGCCCGTCAAAATGGCGGATTCAAAAATTTTTAATTTACGATTATTAAGAGTGTAAGGAGGCATTCGTGAGGAATTATTAAATAGATTTATTTTTTTGTGTACATATTACAATAAAAATCGCTGAAGGTCTAAGTAAATACAATTTTATTATTTTTATAAAGCAATGTAAAATAATCAATTTTAGTGCTCCGTAAACCTAGTGTTAATAAGATGACCTTTCCTTTTATATCGACGAGCCAGATTTGTATGAGAAATTCAAAATAAATAGATTAATTTATAAAATGATTTTTTAATTAAAGAATGTTTAAATATAATACCTAATACAATATAATACGAGGACAATGTACAATAGGATAATATTTGTTATATTAATAATATGTATTTCGAAAATACTTATTTCTAGAAAGTGCAGAGGGTATTATCAATCTTTTGTCTAGTTTATTTACCACTTTCATAATAGTATCGTAAATTTCTTTTTCAAAATTGAGATGATATCACAGAAGGTATATACATATATGATAGTGCAGAAGGTAAACACTGTTAATTTTGATCCTAAATAGGGCGGCAGTCTCGGTTCAGAGGAATCTTATGATGATATGAGACAATTAGTCGGGGTAAGAGACAATGAATTATCTACCTACCTAGAAACCAAGAATTGCTGGCATGAATCTGTTGTTTTCGCACGTCTAAGAAAAATACGATTGCATGATTTAATATTATAATCTATTTACATTCGTTAGCTTTTTTGATAAAATATATACGTATCAAACAATTCTATATTAACTACAGTACTAACTACTTATAAGCAAAAATAACTTTATAAATATTCTTTTCTTCCCTAGTGCAATAAGTGCTATTACCAATTTCAAACGTTAATTTCGTATCAATACACATAAATATATTAGGTCGTCCCATAAGTTCGTGCCGTTTACTGTTTTACTATTTAAATTAATATTTGTAACATATTTTCAAAGTCAACGAAAAAATATAACCACCTTCTCTACAACCTCTTCCCACTTTTTTGGTAAAGATATTATACCGTCACTAAAAAATTTCTGTTTTTCATTAAAATACTTTTCAATCTGCGGAACGAACTTATGGGACAACCTGATATTAGCGTGATATATTTATTAACGCATTATAATCTGTGATCTCACACTTCTTTGTTTTACGCAATTTAATACAAAATCCGCTTGCACAACCAACATTTTTATATTTTATAATTTGAGTTTCATTGCTCTTTTATTATGTTCAGAGTTGATTAGAGTTTGAAATTGCCCAATTCTGTGGAACGTTTTTTTTTTAGGCACAATAACGAACCGTGATGTGTTAAGCTGAGTTGTTACGCTGTTGTCACTTTCTCAATATCGTTTCCGTATCCTCGAACCCTTTATTATTTCTGGATTTCATGTAAAATCTAATTCCGTAGGACAAGAAAGAAGAGTCTGGAAAATTCAATAGTCTACCGCTGGCCAGTTTTAATTTTATCAACTCCATTATCGGCAGTGGTGTTATTGGTAATTTGGTCGCGCGTTCGAATAATAATTCTTAAACGTCGAAATTATATCGACCGTTAAACAAACACATCAGGTTATTAAAAACTTGTACATTATATCAAATGTTTACTCATTATTCTATGCAATCAAACGTTATGCAATACAATATGTACATATACAGTCACTCCCATTAATATTCGTACACTCTAAAAGACGATCACGTTTTTAATATTGGATCATGTGACTTGGATTTTTTTTTTTTGAGAAGTTAGAACAATTAGTTTACTACACGTTGAAAAAAAGAAATTTTGAAAAAATTGTAATGTAATTGTAATATATTATATATATTATATATATATCAAATCTAAAAATTTCAATATCTAAATCATATATCTAAAAATTTGCTCATATTTATATGGGAAGATATAAGATAGTTACCAAACCACAATTTAAATAATCAGTTATCAATTTATCAAGTAAACGTATAACAAATATTTGGATAACTCTGTATTTTACATTTCAGCAAAATACAGGAAAAGAGGATTTTAAAATTACCAGATGTACACATTTAATCACCAAGGAATAACAAATTCCAATATTTCTTTAAACTATTTAACTTCTTAGTTCATGTTATAAGGTATTTTGTATCAATTACATTTTTTTATTTACTTATTAAAGTTCTTTTGTTATTTAAAGAACAACGGGTGGAAGGTTCAATTATTTTGCCAGCAAGTAGAATAGGCGAGTATTAGGCAGACATATGTAGTAGAAACGCAATACTCGATGATATCGACATTGTTCCGTTCTCCAAAAAGTAAACGCGATAAATCGTAGAAAAAGAAATGCTAACATTAAATATTTTTAACTTCAATTTTGACTGTTAGCTGTCCAAAATGATATCAAGTTATAAATAAAAGATGATACAGCTGGCGTATGGAAGATTAACAAATTTTCGTGATAATAAACTAGAAAAGAGAAACGAAGGTTGCTTCCGACTCAATCTATCGTCTTTGTCCTCTTTTTATTTGCGCAACACTAATGATTCACTGCACACAGTGAATTTAATTGTTACAAAAACGAGATATGTACTTTTCGAAAGGATAAAGCAAAAATTGTTTAGAATACAAGAAAATAATTACATTCTCATAAAAAACAATAATTTCGACGTTTAAAGAGTAACTATTAATTTATAAAAAAGAATAATGGACTTTATAACAAACATTTTTAGGCATACCCTACGCCCTCCATCAAGCTGGATTCGGTCTTGGTATTGCATTACTGATAGTGGTAGCTGGCCTGACTGATTACTCTCTAATTTTGATGGTCAGAAGTGGTCACATCTGTGGAGAGATGAGCTACCAAGGTTTAATGAGGGCCAGCTTCGGTCGTACCGGATTTTATATTCTGACATCTTTACAGTTTTTTTACCCGTTCATAGGTAAATACAAATTTCCTCGCACATTCATTCACGTTTTTCAAATGAACCGTTTATTAGATTGCTGCATATGAAATGTCCGATTTTAGAATGCAAATGCTATGAAGCTTTTTGATCAAGAAATACTACTATAGGTTTATTAAGTACATCATTCTAAGGTATAAAGCTGATACTTAACATGTCCTATTTTCAAGTCTTATTTAGATATCTAATCAAAATCAAAAATAGAGCCGCTCAATGTAAAAATGACGCAAGTCAAAAAAGGTTAATCATTGGATAATGAGGATTTATGTAATAATGTCTGGAAGGATGTTACCTTGGTTTTGTGCATGCCACCTTAACACTAGGTTTACGGAGCACTAAAATTGATTATTTTACATTGCTTTATAAAAATAATAAAATTGTATTTAGTTAGATCTTCAGCGATTTTTATTGTAATATGTACACAAAGAAATAAATCTATTTAATAATTCCTCACGAATGCCTCCTTACACTCTTAATAATCGTAAATTAAAAATGTTCGAATCCGTCATTTTGACGGGTGCCGTAAATCTAGTGTTAAATTATATTGTAATTATTTAATGCTACTGAAACCCTTAAGATGCGATGTTAACCCCTTGCCGTACTATTTTCCTTGCGGTTAGAATGATTAGAACGTCTTTATCCCCAAAAACGTCGCAAAAGAGATAAGAAAATTTATAATTTATATAAAATTTTCAAAATAAATATTGATGACAGAAGAACAAGATTTTATTACGTCTAAAAAGGAAGGTGCACACTTCATATTTGTTAGACTTTGTTTAAAATCTACATCACGAGTCTGACTCATTTTAATACGGCAAGGGGTTAATGTACCAAGCACAGAAGCATAACTAATATCAACTACAGGAGATTTAATTAATATACAAGGAAATGTTGATAAAATTAATATCTATACTCCGGATCTTTATACAAAATAAAAATTTTGCGAATCAATTGCAAGGTACTGGAATCAAATGAAAATTTGTTTTTTTCGTTTAGTAATCTCAATATTAATTGAAAGTAATATATCAATACTCTGAAATCCCTTTTATCTTTCTACTGTTTCATGTTTCAACTACTTATGTTTGTTATAAATATCAAATCTGCAGTCCAGTTATACCAGTCCCACTTGATTGTTCCATTTGGAGAGTTTGAAAAATTCTGTTATAGAAACAACAGACTGTACATACTACATTTATCGCTAAACGTTGTATATAATAAATAATAACGAATCAATTCACAAGGTTTCCCCATACATTTACTGGCATAGAAAAGTTTGAACTGATGGCAAATGAGATTAGTCTTCACGTAAACAAATAGAATATGAATGTATACATATCATAGCTTTGTTTTTCTGTAAAAAAAAAAAAGAATAAGACGAAGTTAAAACAAGATGGTGCGCGTATTCACGTAGAACAGTGGTGGGCACGGTTGGAGCCCCTCAACTGATGTCTCGTGTCTTCGTTGCCCCATTGTACCGCGCTTGATGGAAGGGGACAGAGGGCGCTACGGTGTGGACGGTTTTGCCTAAATTGAGGCAAAATTGCCCATCACTGACGTAGAATAAGAATCGTTAATGGTCTGTATTATGATGGCCTCTTGTTCGTTCCAGCAATGGTCTCTTACAACGTCGTTGTCGGCGACACGGTCACGAAAGTTCTAATCAGGGTAACGGGGATGAGCGAGACGAACATCTTCGCCCACAGACAAGTGGTCATCTTCTTTGCCACGCTCTTCGTTACGATACCGTTGTGTCTTTACCGAAACGTTGCTCGTTTGGCCAAGATCTCCTTCCTTTCGCTCGTCTGCGTCGGTTTCATTCTGTTGGCGATTTTAATGCGAATGGGCACGATGTCCTCAATTGTGTGAGTATCTCCTGAGTAAGATTGGCATACTGCAGCTAGGTTCTCGAATTTATTGATCTATCAAATACATCCGGCATGTCCAGAAGTAGCTCACTTGGACGCAAATTCGAGGGAGACGCCTACTTCTACCGCCCGCGCGACCCGGCTTCAGATAACGTCCTATGTTCCAAGATTAAAAGATGACGTAGGAGGCCAAGTGCTATAGTCTGTTGAGAAATCGCAGTACCTTGGCGGTAAAGTGCTAGAGGGGAAAGGGGAATCGTCATCGCATCTGATTCTGTTATAGATACTTATGGAAACTGTAACTGTAATATACATACATTTATTTTATTATTCGTTCATTCCTACTTTGCTCTAGTTATTTTAAATATGCCAAACTCATTTTGTTGATTATAATTGGGAAAAAGATCAATTTTAATGTAGAAGTTGATAATATGAAATCTGTATTTATTTCCTCACAACTTTATTTTAAAAAATACTAGTAAGAACGATATTATTATTATTTAGATAAATAATTATTCAAATAACGATTCGCGAATAAAAGATACTTTATCTTCATTCGTTATTCAAAATCGTTTATCTAGCTTTTATATGCGTAGCTGCTCTTCTCTCTTTGTTACTGGTGACGCTTCTACAGCAGTACGTGCATCGTCTCATGCGCTATCCGCCATTTTGAATCATCTAAGAGGCCACCAGTATATGGTCTAAGCTCAGACCCGTGCCTACCGCTTGCGGCACGTACTGCGTGTGGCGCGTTGCGGTGATTCCCGGACCCACAGTAGGCACGGGTCTGAGGAGCTCGGAGGACTACGGGCGCCACGGGAAACGAGACGCGCGGGCGGGAGAAGTAGGCGTCTCCCTTGAATTTGCCTCCAAGTGAGCTACTTCTGGACATGCCTGAAATACATGTACAAGGCGCAGCAAAAGTATTCGCACGGATAGAATGTGGAAATAAGAACAGCTATTAGTTTTAAATTATTTACTTACATACAAAATATACACGTGTATCCACTGTCGATTTACTTTTAAATAACAAATCGTTCTCTTACTACTCTCACTATAATCAAACACGCGATGTATGCACGTTTGTTACTATTAATGTTTAAATACAGTCAGGGACAAAACTAACAATAAGTCGACCTTTAAAAACCAATAACTTTTTAGAATTCGACTAAACGACTTGAGTATTTTTTTTTAAGATGTTAGAAGGATTACTTTACTAAGAAAATGTAGTGTTCAAATACTTTTTGGATACACTGTATCTACTTTCTCTGCCTGAAACTTTTCAGACTAATAAACGATTATGTTGAAGTTGATAAACCAGGTGTCTCTTGAAAATATTATCAAACTTTTTGTAAAAGAAACGTTGTAAACTTTCAAAGAATTTATAATAGTTTACAAACTACAGAAGTCTCGGTTTATGAACCGGTTAATTATAACGTCCGATATGAAAACGTGTTTTGTTCAGGATCGATGGAATATCGATGGTTTTCCAGGCCAAGCCAAGAAGATAGCTGGCGATTCGCGAACTTCCCTGGGATAGTACCATCCGTCGGGATTATGGCATTCGCCTTCATGTGCCACCATAATACGTTCCTCATCTACGAGTCTATAGAGAGAGCTACCCAACAGAAGTGGGACGTCGTCACTCATTGGTCTCTTTTCACCTCGTTCTTGATTGCGGCAGCGTTCGGGATCATCGGGTACGCCACGTTCACTTCATACGTGCAGGGTGATCTTATGGAGAACTATTGCTGGAATGACGACTTAATGAACTTCGCGAGGGTGATGTTCAGCGGGACTATTCTGCTGACATTTCCTATCGAATGTTTTGTGACGAGGGAGGTAAGTTACTGAATTATGTCGATATACATTTCGAATGGTAGATTAAGTCCTACCCTAGACTCAAACTCATCGATTTTATGCATTTGCAATACATGTATGATATTCAAAATGTGATATAGTACTGTCGCGATAAAAGCTACAAGGTTGTGCACGATAGTCTACACCGAGCTTAACATTTTGACTGCCAAAGCAGCGACCTCAAAAATTTCATCAAATCGAAACAATATATTTAATAAAATAATGATTACAGAATTAAAATGTGTGACACTGAGTAACGTTTTAACCCTTTGCACTCGAATGGTGAATCTGAGGCACCAATACAAATTCTTACACCATTATTTAAAATATTTTTCTGGTTATTAAATTTGTATTTAATAAATTTCTGGATATTTAAGTATTGTGTGTGAACATTGGGTCAACTTCATATACATAAAAGGAAGGATTGTACAAAATGGACATATTCTAAATTAGAAAAAAGAATTTCCTTTCAGGATTAAAAGAACTCCCTAACCTTCTTGCATTTTCCAGATATTAACCAAATTTGATACAATGATTACATTAGCGTAATAATTCATTTTTAAATATGGACAAATAATTCCGTCACCCATATATGGGTGACACGGCAGTCAACGTGTTAATTGACACAGATCTACAAAACGTATTTTGTAAATTCTCAATATAGGCCTACATAAAAAAGTAGTAAAATCCAACTTTTAGTATTTTCTCTGCACTTCCGGCCAATTGCAATTTTTAAAAAAAAATTCGTTCCCGTCATGTAGTGAACTAATTATTCTAAGTTCTACAAAAAAATTCCAAGTCGTATGGTCCCATATTAAAAAGTTATTATCTTTTCAACCCTCGTACGTTTAACCCCTACATTTTAAAGAACTACATCACACAAGACAGACAAATAGAAATCAATTGTATTACAATATCTAAGAAATGTAAATGGGGGTGAATTTTCACCCTGAGAAACTTACAGTGGACGAAATTGGTATAAGAACACTACTGTACGTCAGGTCATATACAGGGTGTCTCACATAAATGGGAACACCTAAATATCTGTCGTATTTACAGTCCTATCAGAAAACTTCAGAGGACAAAGTGACACTATTGCAGGGGGGCAAATATAATGGTATAGAAAAAAATTATTTATGTCGTGTTTTTTAATGAAATATCAAGGTCACCGGTTTTTTTTTAAATGGAATAGTATATTTTTTAACGATAGCATGATAGACAATAAAGAACTGAATTTAGTGGATACCACCTTTTTGACCTTGAAATGACCTTGAGCAAGGATAATCATGTTGGAACGGATAAAATGTGGAAGTTTAAAATTTACGTGTTTCAGCAAAGATTACGGGTTGTTTACGGCGAGTTGACCTTTACCTATCATAATAAATGTTCGAAATGTTGACCATCCTGATTTATGCAATATTGCAATCTTGCATTAAATGATCTGTAGGCATTGTGGATTTCTTGAGACGTCATTGAAGCACATGCTGCAGTAATTATTACGATTTTTAGAACTTACGCTACCGGTATTTTTAAATTGTTTTTACAATTTTTTACAAGGTTACAAACCTGCAACTTTGTAACGAATTTCGTCCACTGTACGAGGGTTAAAAGTGTACGAATATTATTGCCAGTGGCTGTAAGTCCTTGCTTGTACATAGACTATCCAAAGTTTGAAATTAGATCTTCCTCTGTATACAAGAGACACGAGGGATCATCGTAATTTTGTTTCGCAGGTGATCTTAACAGCGATTAAGGGAACAGACGAGATAGAAGATCATACAGCGTACATTCCCAACTCGGACCGGAAGTACCTGATCATCACTCTGACGATCGTCGTGGTGGCTTACCTAATCTCGATGTCGACCGATTGCCTGGGTTTAGTCCTCGAATTGAACGGTATCTTGGCGGCGGTACCCTTAGCCTACGTCCTTCCGGGCCTCTGCTACCTCAAACTTGAAGAGGGACCAGTTCTCTCCCCCAAGAAACTTCCTGCTCTCGGTCTGATGACTGCCGGCGTGTTCGCCGCCGTTTCCGGTCTGTTGCTGTTGATCTTGAACAACACTTCTGGCTCCTGCCTGCACGGAAAGGTAATGCCATATTGTATCGAGAGTTCAAACAGTACGAGCTCGAACACGACCGTCAGGACTACCGATTCGATCTAAGTTCCTGGACGTTGGAAGGGGTGCTGTTTCGTTACTCCCGGAGCAGGTACATTTTTGTACGCAAACAAATCGGGTCCCAGCACCGGGAATGGGATTTTCGCGAGTTTGCGAGGGCTACGTCGAAACTCGGTTTCTTCCTTACGCAACTCTTCACGAACCACGGGGAGACATGTTCCCAGATAGCACTCGGTCGTCCAATGTACGTCCGTACCGGACATATGTACGTCCCAGGGACGTACGATATGTCCGAGATATGTCCGATTTATGTCCCAGGTGTGTCCGACAGAGGTCCCAGTTACATCCCAGTACGTACATAGGACGTCCCGCGCGGACGTTAATTGGACGTTTGTCGGACATATAAAAGCGTGTTTGCAACTTAAAAAATTTTCTAAATATGTAAATATTGGTTTAAAAGAATTCTACAAAAATACCATTGATTATCACATAGCTAGAAAAAGAGGAATTGATCAAATAAAAAAGAGTGGACTTATGCCGGGCGCGAACCTAGTATAAGCATATTAACAGTCGAGCACCTAACGCGCTGACCCAACCGAGTTCTTGGTAACACGATTAATATTTCCAGATACTATGCGCGCTGATGTACGAGGTAATCGTAATACTAATCAAGTTAATTTCATTTTTCAACTATTTCTGTGAAATGTTCAAGTTTATCAGTGTCCAATAGACTTACAGAATAAATAAAATCTAACAATTTGAAGATTAGCTCATTTTTTCACGGAAGAAACGTCGAAAAATTAGTTTTTTTCAAACAACGGCGCCGCGAACTTAAAAATCTGAAAAAATTCATAAACTATATTTTGAGCATAATAATAGAAACACAATATAGCATCCGAAAACGTACGAAATAATCCAAGTCCCACGTCCCTGGCAAGTACGAAATAATCTAAGTCCCATGTCCGCGGTACGTCCGAAATTTATGTCCGAGGGATGTCCCACGGACGTACACGACGGACATTGGACGTATCGGCCGTCCCATGGACGTACGGTGCTATCTGGGGTCCGTGGTACGTCCGAAATTTATGTGCGAGAGATGTCCCACCGACGTAAAAACGGATGTCCATGGGACGTCCGAAATTTATGTCCGAGGGACGTCTTACGGACGTAAAAACGGATGTCCATGCGAAGTCCGAAATTTTGATCTAAGGGACGTCCCACGGACGTACACGACGGACATTGGACGTATCGGACTTATCGGACGTAAAACGGACGTCCCATGGACGTACGGTGCTATCTGGGGTCCGTGGTACGTCCGAAATTTATGTCCGAGGGACGTCCCACGGACGTAAAAAATGAATGTCCATGGGACGTTCGAAATTTATGTCCGAGGGATGTCCCACGGACGTAAAGACGGATGTCCATGGGACGTCCGAAATTTATGTCCGAGGGATGTCCCATGGACGTAGAAACGGATATCCAAGGGACGAACGAAATTTTGATCCAAGGGACGTCCCACGGACGTACACGACGGACATTGGACGTATCGGACGTAAAACGGACGTCCTATGGACGTACGGTGCTATCTGGGGTCCGTGGTACGTCCGAAATTTATGTCCGAGGGACGTCCCACGGACGTAAAAAATGAATGTCCATGGGACGTTCGAAATTTATGTCCGAGGGATGTCCCACGGACGTAAAAACGGATGTCCATGGGACGTCCGAAATTTATGTCCGAGGGATGTCCCACGGACGTAAAAAACGGATGTCCATGGGACGTCCGAAATTTATGTTCGAGGGACGTCCCACGGACGTACACGACGGACATTGGACGTATCGGACGTGAAACGGACGTCCCATGGACGTACGGTGCTATCTGGGTTTACGCGAAGCATTCAGAAAAGCACAGACTTGGGGAATTCGAATCAAAATGAAAATCAAATTTTTTTCTTACACTTCCGACTATGATTGCATTTACCCCTGGCAGATAGTACCTGGCGAAACGAATTGGAGAAATGAAAATAATTCGTCAGTTTTATTCTAGAAGGATATTCATATGAAAATACACATAATCGTTCATTAAAAAGAATTCAGTATGAGAGGCGGAGCTGTGTTCGGGTGATCAGTAACTTTTAAATGATAGAGAAAGGCGTCTGAAGTTCCCTACCTCTTTCGTTTGAACAGATAAGAGTTTAATTAGCTGGTAACGTTGCATGCTTTTATCATCCGTTAGGGTTTTATGCATCTTTGACAAAAATGAGTAGCTACAGTTTGGAATAAAAGAAAGATTAAAAGAATTGAAGGGTGTCAATATTCTAATTCCGACATACTGTAATTATTAAAGAGAGAAAGAAAATTTTAAATGGTTTTTGCAATTTTTATTTTGTTAGAAGACTCACAGACTAGTCATCATATTATGTTCTCATTTCAGAAGAGCACAAGAATATTTTTAATAATAATTCTTTCGAATATTGCTGACTGTTGTATTATATTTCTTTAATATCGATAAATTATGTATTTTACCTTTGGATATCGCTCGCAAGGACTGCGTAAATTGCTTGAATATTACTTTCTGCCATGGATAATATCATGTTCATCACATCAAAATTGAATCGGACAAAATAGAAATAGAGTTGTGTGTTGAATACAAGTAAAGTTTATGGCAGAAGTTTAGACACAATGTACCTTAAAGATTTATAGGCATTTATCTGTTGAATTTGCCAGCGTTTATCTTGTTGAACGTGTGAAATTGAATATTTTTTTAATGAAGATTATAGACAATATTATATTATATAACCTCTGTTAAATCGATTGATTTCCAATGAAACGTGATTAGTTCGACGGAGTAGCTTGTTTGATAATATTTTTTAATAAACAAACGTAGAACGTATTGGTAAACTCTATCGTTCTTACAACTGATTTTAATAACTGTACTAACTTCTCTCTTCAGGCTGACACGATTATGTCCTCCAATTAAAGCTTCCTTCTAATACACACCATCTTATAATATTTAAAAACGATTTGTTCGATTCTGAAAAAAAAAACAATAGATACTTCACAGAATCTGCAAATGTTCCGATTTATAAATTGCTTAATTGAATGTTGTTAACTGGAACTTACGCGTACCTGGAATGGAATGTTGTACAAGAAGAATACGTACAATTAACCGAATAGAGAAATAATGAGATATTCGACAGGCTGCAATAAACGTATGATCCGGAATTGAGTAAGAATGAGTTGTTTCGTGGAATTATAATTATTGACGAGATTCAAAAAGAAGTCATTTAACCCCTCGCCTTATGATTTATTTTACAGTTTTAGTAATTAGAATTTCTTTGTAATTCACAATTTCGTAGAAAAGGGAGAAAATGTAAATCTATTGCATGTCTATCTGTTCTCCAATGGCTTTACATTAACAACAACAAAATAGAATTATATGTGGGATTAGGACCCCCCCAGACCACAAATACCGTAGGAAATTACGAAGAAGGGGGGAGGGTTCCGTCGGTGAGCGCGTTAGTCGATCGGCTACCATCGCGAGGGCCTGGGTTCGATTCCCGGCGCAGTGCCTTCCTTTTTCCTGAGATCCTACATATATTTCGGTTTAAAGGAAATTAATAACATACATCTTTATTAGACTCTGTTCAGAATCTTCATCACGTCTCTCAGATGATATTTTAAGCGAAGGGGTTAAAAGGACTTACTCATGATTTAAGCGGGCTAACTGCTTCATTAGAAAATCACTAGATTTATCGTCGTTCCTTCTTTGCAGTACTAAGTTCAATTGTATTTAACATAAGCATAATTAGAATTAAATTCGAGAATTGACATCCACTTTCTTTCCAAACGAATCAACAAACGAAAGTTTTTGACGAATTTAAAGAAAAGAAGAAAGTATTTGTTTCTGTGATCGACTACGGTTTCAACGGGATAAACTTAACAAATACGGAACTTAGAACTCTATTCTTCGGTTTCGAGGATGCTTACTTTGCGTTGATAAAAAAAAAAAAAAAACAACGGGGCTGAAAACCGTGAAATGAACTTAATGTAACCGAAAATATTATTTGTTGATAAGAATATTCATTATGACTAAATAACAAATAATATTAAGCTGTTACTGACACTATTTTTCGAATCTTTATAGTAGGGGCATATTGTATAATGTGAAAAAGGTACCGCGATTTTGTATTAAAAAAAAAAAAAACAAATAAGGACGATTATTTCGTATATTGAATACAGATTATACATCTAGTCCTCGATTTCCACGGTTCCTGCTTAACACGGTCGAAAGAACGTGAACAAACTTTATTGGTACGATGAACATTTTACTGGAGATTTTCTCCTACATCATAAACAGATATAACTCTGAATTAGGTGTACAAAAAGAAATCTATAATTTTTTACTTGATTCAATATTTGATTTTATAAAATGCTGGATGATATTCTGAAATTAAATAATCATGTTATCATCGGTATAACGAAAATAGTGGATTGGTACACCTAGTTTATGTAAACGTGCATATGTTTTTTCAGACTAGAATTTAATTAAAGATCAACTAAGTGTATTCCGATAATTGATTGTTCACTGCATTTACTTGTTATTTAATTAGATAATTATAATTGTAATATTTATGTTAATAAACGTGTACTTCTTTTTTTAATACAAAATCAAGTTATTTGCTTTCTGAAAAGGTTTAGGCGTAACAAAACACGTGTAGGATAAGAATGTTTCATTCGATGGTGCAATTTAGAAATGAGGTATTTGCAAATCTAGAATAAGATTATGCTTTTGTTGTTCGAACGCGTGATGGTTATTGAACATGTTTTCGCAGTGTAACATTTCATTCAATGATACAGAAATGATCTTACATCGGATTTAAGAATGCCATACGTTTCTGTGCCATCGAACTTTAAGAAACGCGATGTATTAGGCCTAATAAGTATTCATTAATACAAACGAACGCTAATTATTAGAAGAGGAAATGAAGAGAAACAATCAGAGACCACGATAACGAAAGTATTTAACTAAAGTATAATAAACGGAACGATGTATTTATTTAACGTTCCAGTTGATGTGTTTATGATAAACGGATCACAGAAAATCCTACCGGGTGTCCGTACATTTGTATATAGTATGTTTATGAGTGTGTCTATATGTGTATTTAAATCTTTGCCTATCTACATATGTATATTACATATATATATATATATAAAATACTCTATCACAACGTGAATGAAGACATTACATTTGAGAAGGTGTTCTAACATACAATTATTAGAATCACAAACAAGCAACTCATAATTTTGTTGAACGAACACACAGGACAGTTCAAAATGAAGAAATCCTTTGATTTTCCATTTAATCAAAATCACGAGAAATCTTGTACGACAACGGTATCATTGATTTAGGATGAGTGATTAAATTTCGGTTTATATTCTTACAAATATTGCTTGGAATTCATAAAAAATGCTTCCACATAAGCCACGATAAGAAAAGTTTTGTTTACGAGTAACACTCCTACAATTAGCCGAATCACACTGTATATTTTGCGGACACTTGGTAATCTTTAAATTGAACTGAAAATAAAATTGAAAGTCGAGAACAAATCAAAAGAACGACATGGAAATAAGCCGTCATTGTTGACAATCTTGAATTGCAGACCAAGAACCAAAACGAAAACTGCGGAACAAATAAATGAAATTCCGGACGTTCCACAAGGAAATTTAAGCGATCGGAGACACGAAACATGTTCCTAACTCTATCGACACTAGAGTCTTTCATTTGCAACCGCGACTATATTTATCTGCGATTGATTTTCGATTCAATTTTCGATTCAATTTTCTATTAAGTTTTCGATTCAATTTTCGATTAAATTTTCTATTAAATTTTCGATTCAATTTTCTATTAAATTTTCTATCAAATTTTGTATTGAATTTTATAATTAATTGCTGATGCAAATATTACAGAACCAATTCGGTACTTTTAGATCCCTTTAACTGTCAAATGGCGGATGTCTGACAATTAAATAAAAGACAAAACTGAATTATTTTCGATCTACAATGGACTTTATTAACCATAGACAAAAATATAACCTTTCCTGACATATTACTAGACTGCAGATTTTATGCATTTATGATAAAAATGAATAGGTGAAATAGGGTCATTAACCCCTTGCCGTGCCATTTTCCTTGCGGTTAGAGCGATTAGAACGTCTTCATCCCCAAAAATGTCGCCAAAGAAAAAAGAATTTATATTTGTTGAATGGCTACATTTCCTTCAATGCTTAAATATTGATGATAGAAGAACAAAATTTTATTTCGT
Source organism: Sphecodes monilicornis (assembly GCA_913789915.3). NCBI lineage: Eukaryota > Metazoa > Arthropoda > Insecta > Hymenoptera > Halictidae > Sphecodes > Sphecodes monilicornis. Next base: position 5,213,735 of record OU565302.1, read on the forward strand.
CTAAAAAGGAAGGTGCACACTTCATATTTGTTAGACTTTGTTTCAAATCTACATCACGAGTCTGACTCGTTAAAATACGGCAAGGGGTTAAAAAAATCTAACTATCGCAAATATTTCAAGAAGAAACACATTGCTATTCCGCTTCTGTTCCTTGCAATCAAGTTAAACAATTTTTATTCTGCATAAAGATCCGCTGTCTAGATATTACATTTTGATATAATAGTATTCATTTCTATTTTTGTTCTTTTAACAAAACGAAGAATTATAGTTAAAGATTGACTCAGCTCCGCCGTTGGACGATAAAGCATGACTTTCTTTTTATCGATATATTAATTACTTTCTCCCCGTTTTTTGTAGTTTGTGCATCTTCTTCAGACATCTATCTTTTCAATTTGAAGATTCTTTTAATGCATATACGGACTAATACACGCGCATACACGGAATATGCACAAAAGAGAATACGCCAAGATATATTTACCTTGTACATAGCCGGTCATTTTCCGAATTAATCACACAGTGGAGGAATTGATTGAGATGTAAGCCAATAGGCGCACAGGATTCCTTCGGACACGTATTTTTCTTCCACAGAATGAGAACAGAAAGCGGATGCTTTATTTTTTACCGAGACGAAGACACAGAGATTCATTATTTTTCACAAGACTGTAATATACAGGGTAATTCAGAAATGATTAGCACTTAATTATTTTTTAAACCAAAGGAGGTAAAAATAGACGAGAACTATCTTAGATAACTATGATCAACGTATCAGTGAAATTTCATATCTGTTGTATTAGTACATTCGATATATTACAACACTTTTTACAGTGTCGTATATGTACTGCACTACAGGTAATTATCGATTTTCTGTTCTTGTAAGCTAAAAAATATAAACAAAAAAATAACTTAATTACTAATTTACGCAGAGAATTTTTATACATATATGTTAGAAATTATTAATCGCGACTCTGCTCTTTCACGGTTCTGGGCTAAGTGCTGAGCGGTCTAACACAGTCCTCTTGCCAGAAGGCACCCCCGGGACTTCCCCACTCCGTCGCCAGCTCCTTCAGGGCAGAGTCCCAATCTTTGTGCAACCCTTAGACCATATATACTTATAGACCCGGTTTCAGATAACGTCCTATGTTCCAAGATTAAAAGATGACGTAGGAGGCCAAGTACTATAGTCTGTTGAGAAATCACAATACCTTGCTGGTAAAGTGCTAGAGGGGAAAGGGGAATCGTCATCGCATCTGATTCTGTATAGATATTTATGGAAACTGTAACTGTAATATACACACATTTATTTTATTATTCGTTCATTCTTACTTTGCTCTAGTTATTTTAAATATGCCTAACTCATTTTGTTGATTATAATTGGGAAAAAGATCAATTTTAATGTAGAAGTTGATAATATGAAATCTGTATTTCTTTCCTCACAACTTTATTTAAAAAAATACTAGTAAGAACAATATAGATACATGTATATGTCGAATACAAATCAGAGTTGGGCATTATTTAGATAAATAATTATTCAAATAACGATTTGCGAATAAAAGATGCTTTATCTTCATTCGTTATTCAAAATTTGTATTTAGATATAAATTTTGCTCAACTCTATATACAATACATAATATTATATATAATATATATATTATATATAATATATATAATATATATGATATACAATACATAATATTATATATGATGTATATATTATATATAATATATATAATATATATGATATACAATACATAATATTATATATGATGTATATATTATATATAATATATATAATATATATGATATACAATACATAATATTATATATTATATACAATACATAATATTATATATTATATACAATACATAATATTATATATATCACGGTTTCGTCGTTCTCTAGAATTTTTTATGCAACAAGTGTGCACCATTTTTCTAAATTTTTAAGAAATACCTGAACAAATATAATCGTTTATCTCGCTTTTATATGCGTAACTGCTCTTCTCTCTTTGTTACTGGCGACGCTTCTACCGCAATACGTGCATCGTCTCATGCGCTATCCACCATTTTGAATCGTCTAAGAGGCCACCAATTGCATTCAATGCACACACTATACCTATGCCGGGTCTATAAGTATACATATGGTCTAAGGTGCAACCCACTCATTGCTATCTCTCTCTCTCTCTCTTTCTCTCTTTCTCATAAAGTTATTAAAAACTTTCACTCATCTGTTTCACATAAACATCCCCGTGAGGGCCGATAGCCGGAAGTCCCAGCACGGTCGCCTGCCATCGTCCATCGACGGTTCTGTTTAGTCTCAAGCATCCCTCTTTAACACTAGGTTTACGGAGCACTAAAATTTTACATTGCTTTATAAAAATAATAAAATTGTATTTACTTAGATCATCAGCGATTTTTATTGTAACATGTACACAAAGAAATAAATCTATTTAATAATTCCTCACGAATACCTCCTTACACTCTTAACACTAGAACTACCGGGTTCAAAATCACACTAATATACATTGCTTTATAATAATGACAAGATTACAGTTATTCATATCTCGTGAAATCTTTAGGTTAATATGTGCTTCAATAAAAAAGTGCATCGAAAAAATTCGCATCGAAACATTCTTATAATTGCAATAACCGTGGAAGAAGAAATCAGTAACAAGTCACTTTGACCCGCCTGGTAGTTCTAGTGTTAATAATCGTAAATTCAAAATTTTTGAATCCGCCATTTTGACGGGCCCCGTAAATCTAGTGTTAAGGCCTCACGCAGGCCAAGATCCTGCCATAAATCCTTCCAGATCTAAGAGTCGCCTCGATACAAACTCTTGGCCTTGTTTAAAACACATTGACGCTAACATATACGTAGTTCAATGCAGAGAAAATCTTTCCGAAGAGATAGAAACATTTTCTAACGCGAGTATTTATGTTAAAAAAAAAACAGAGAGAGTTAAGAAATAATCTACGCGTCCATTGGCTATCTCTGTTCGCAAGAAAGATAGTGTATCATATGGTACTTGTATTCGCTTCCTAGATCATTGAGATTTGAGAGATTGATAAGTGGTAATTATTTCTGATTTACCTTATCTATAGGTACGTTACGATCTAATAAGTTAACAGTGTATCTGAGTCTCCATCGACTATTCGTCCTACATCTGTGATACACTGTTTAACGTCGACGAGACTTACAAATGCTCTATTACACCACGATAATGAATAATCGCTCGAAGACGCAATATATTAAACTACCAAATAGCCAATTAGATGACGATTTCCGATTTTTCAAACACTATCGCTTTGGCGGTGAAAGAAACCAAACACAAGATTGTATAAAATCGCGAGTATTAGCAGAAAGTACAGAGTACATAGCATTTAGTAGAATTTTTGCGAGAGACTTCGTATAATTCTCATTCGAGTATATCGGACAGAACGCAGCATTAATTATTCTAATTATAAGAGCGAGTACTTCGAATGGAGAATGTAATTGAGACCAGAATTTCATCAGTGATATAAATGTAATAGATACGAACTATTAACGTTACTGTTAACAATTACCAGCGTAGGACGCAATTCTTTGAGATCCACCGATATCCGTACAATCATGATTAGTATGCGGTCGTTTGTGCAAACTCCTATTTTATAATGATCAAAATCAGATTAAAATTGACTTTGCACAAGGCCTTTTATTTACGTGTGAATATTTACGATGAATGCATAAAAACCGCAGTCTAATCATAAGTCTGTACATTTTCTTATTTCTTGAAGATATTGAATTGTGTTTAAAGAAAGAAATATTATAAATACATAGTAAGTAAAGACATCAAGGACATTTGAAGGTCAGCCTATAGGTCTTTCAATTTATTTATTAATTTCTCTATCTTTTCGTTCTATTCCTGAAGCTAATCTAAGAACAGTGTTTCATACATGAGTAAGAAAATGTTTATAATGCTACACATTGTCAAATGAGGTTCAGAATATAGATGGGTTATTATTTTCCTGTTTAAATCACTCAATAAAGTAAGATGATATAAAAATGTTTTACTACGTGAAAAACCTTTATGGATTATTTAAATCAATCTGAATCAAAATGGAATCAATAATTAACTTTTACAAATTTACAAATGAAATTTATATATATCTTGTATTATTATACATTATACGATCCATTTATAAGCAAACTTTTTACTATTTAACTCTATTTCGAATGTGATTTAGTTTTGAAATATATCAGCGTGATTAAACTGTACAAAAATTGTAATAAACCTTACATGATTATGATGAAACAAAGACGTTTTGTTTGGAATTGTTCCTTGTAATCGAAACAGTTATTTGAATATAATATCAGGGTAGAACAAATTGCAATGACCTTAAAATATCCTTGATTATTGGTTTTGGAATTTTCGTACACACACAAATTCCATTTTTTTTCAATATATTTTTTAAATAACGTTCGCTCGAATTTAAAGTATATTTGAAGGTTTATCTTTATCCGTTTCCTGAACGACTCGTATAACCCAGCAAGTTTATTGATCTTTATACATATATTTTTATATTACAATCTTTGTGATCGAACTTAATTCGAATTATTTGCAATAATTTTTATATTGCAGTAACTCTGTACAATGTGACCATTGAACTTCAATTCATTTACAGGTGCTCGAACAGTGGTGTGCAAATTATTACACATGAACTGTAAAATAAACGCAAGATATAGGAATTTCTTCATGGATAATGTTTTATTTGCAATATTAGCATGTCAATTTTATGTTCAATATTCAATTCATCTATTGTTTAGTCAACAAAGTAGTTTTGTGTGACACGGTTTTGAATATAACTTGAACAAAGTGCAACTGTATGATCGGATTAAATATAAAATAATACCGAATAATGCAAGTAACAGAATTATACAATAACAGAAAAGCTATATGAAAATACAATCATTTATAAAAAAAAAAAGACAAAAACGGGACATTTAGATATAGGTAATATTGAATTCGTTTAATTATCAATATTTTTAATGACAAATATTGTCAAGATTACAGATTATGTTTAATAATTTGCACACTCTGTAAACATGTATGCTAATCTTAATTTGTAGAAAGTACTGATACGCAAATTACATTATATTGCCTGATTCAAAGATACCGCAAGTATCGATACTCGTTTGTATAAGTTTAATATGTAATAAATACATTTTTATGTTAATAAAATAAATTATGTTTATAGACTGCGGATTTTCATATATTTATACTTGATAAAAATCCTAAGAATCCAATCAATTAAAAATGTTAATAGAATGCGGTACTCTCTATATTTACTTTATTAAATTCACTAGCAGATAATGTAAAGTTCTATCGATTTATTTTTTTCAATTCGTCAAGAATATTTTTTTTATTAGTCAAGAATATAATTTTTCCAGGACATCCGCAGTCTATTGATTTATCATTCTAGCACGTATTACTAATGATAATGATATGATTTACACGTTGATCCTTAAAGCTATGTCCACACTGAAGCAACATCAAGCGAGTTTCTGTTGCCTCCTGTTGCCATCTTATTCTTTCTTATACTCTGTAAGAGCAGCGACTTTTTCAAGATACATGCAACATCAACTAAAAGTTACACGTTATTGCTTCAGTGTGGACATAGCTTTACTTTTCGATCTGAGTATCCGAGTGAATTTACTATAACTTAAATCAGAGAGGATATCCTCTCTGCTTAAAACTAAGAAATGAAAGTTTCATCAAAGATCAATCTGTTCATCGTTTACACGCTACATTCTATAAGAGATATGGTTAGTAATAATTTCGATTCAAATATTGACTTAACGAAAAATTACAATTTCCACATTAGATGTGCCTGCAGTCAAATATGTGCACATTATACTTTAGAAATTTAATTTGCAGATGAATTTTTATTTCACGATTTCAAGAGAGAAATGTTTAATGTTTTTGATTAAATACATTATACGACTAAAAAATAGAAAACCATGTGTATAGTGTATAGTCGGTGAAGAATATTTAAGTTTAAATTACGTGCGCATGCGCGTCCGATGTGACTGTCCAACGTGATAGCATTATCATTATTTAAAAGTATGTATACGCGACGCACATCGACAACATGCACTAGTTTAATGTAATGCAAATTATTGTATTTATTTTTCCGAAAATCATTCTGTGTTTGACAGATAAAGTTTGACTATTTATAATCTAGGTTTACCAATTTTTTATTATTTAATCATATTCTGTGTCGAGACATACTAAATGTACATATAATTCTATCGTTGAAATATTCAATTATTGATATCGTACAAGTATGTGTTAATTTAATTTTATATCGATCTTAATTTGAATTTCGCCCGTATTACAGGAGCATTCAAATTGTAATCGAAAAATTCTTAAACAAATGCAACTGTATTTACTCTGTGATACGTGTACAGACTATACTTGTATGCATATGTTTTGTTGAAACATGTCTATATTCAAAACCTACTGTAACATTAACTGCACTTGAGTAATAATAATTCTAACAATAAAAAATGAGAAGTATTTCAAATTATAATATAACATTTGTTTATACATATACCTTCATTTCCTTACGTTCACACCTGTCGCCTTCCCATAGTGCTTATCAATTTTTATGTTTACTTCTCAAGATGAAAAAGCACATTATATTAGTTCTTGCAGACTGTGCACGGAGGTTAGGAGAAAAACGACAAATACAAATTTATTTGTATATATAATACTAATTCAGCACTATTTTAAAATGACTTGGATTTTATTAACTGATTCACACTAACTTTTCAAACCAACTAGTATAACATTATGTGTATCATCCTCACTTTATTTTCTATCGATGAAATTAGTCTTTATCAATTATATTACAAAAATATTATTTGTTCTAATAATTCGATTTTAGATATTAAAAATCAATGAATTATCAAAGGCCTTTATAACAAAATTTTACAGCTATGGATAAAGCTGATTTCTAATACCACTCGTCGGTGCTAATACATAATTATAAGTCTGTTCAGCATAAAAAATGTCAAAAACATCCTCGGCTTCCGAGGAGGGGAGTTCGAGTCTTAGCTTGACTTCCAAATGCATTAAAATGGAAATTACGGAAAAAGATCAGCTAGTTGACACGTATGAGAAGATCTACGAAGATAAGTGTCGAATTTGTTTAAAAAAGTCTGTTGAAATTTGTGAACTATTTCGAAATGGAGATGCTATTCCTCGTAAACTTATGGCTGTTGCTTCCGTACAGGTTAGTTCACCACTCTTTTTATCATAATAACAATACGAAAACAAGTTTTTCTTAACTTCAATCTCTTTGTTTATACATTTTTTAATGATTCTGATATTGTACATTTTATATGATTATTGAATAAGTTTTTAGGATTGATGTAATTTGCGCTATTTACTCCAAATGACAGAAGCTAACAAGAATGGATAGCAACTAATTTGAAATTTTGAACAGATGCAATTTAAAAACCACTGTGTTTTCGAATTAGAATTCACTGTATTTCTTCAGCTGTTTTATTACGAAATAATTATTCATATAATATGCTGTAAGCAAACTTCTGTTTTAAAACTTTTTACTATTTATTGTGTGTTGTAAATATTAATCTATTGTAAAAACCTTCAGAATTTGTATACTATTCTTATTTATGTGTCCAAGTGTAATATATATTAAGTTTTTTACATAATAATTTACTCATGTTTACTACTTATATTGTTATAATATCTGTGGGATATCTTTAGATAAAAATTTAATTATTTACACTAGAGTAGTTGACTTTGATAATTGTGATAAAATATATAATAATAAATTTCTAATTTTCAATTATTATTATTACTATAAAAACATTTCATATTTTTAGGTAGAAGAAGGAGATGGTTTGCCACCAGTGATTTGTTTGCCTTGTCATCAACGATTGGATGAATCCTATGATTTTAAATGTCAAATACAAAGTACAGATGAGAAACTCCGTCAAATTCTGAAATTAAAAGTTTCTTCCAATAACTCGAGTAGCAGTGCCAGTATAGTTACAGCAATAATTGCTGATGTGATATCTAGTGTAATATCTTCTGAAAAGGAGAATACAGAAAAGCAGGAAGAGTGTCCTACAAACTTTTGTCCTGAAAACTTTTGTTTCACAAAAGACGATACCTCTTTTTGCTTGAACACAGACAGAAACTTATTTTGCTACGATAGAGAAACACAAAGTCAATTATGCGACGCAGGAGAGAAAAAAAGCTCTGAGGATGTAAATGATTATAAAACTCTTTTAGAGAATCCTTTAGAACAAAACAATTCAGTTAAACAAGAATTATCTTTATACAATGAAAATAAGGAACACAATGAAGTAAATAGTTCTGTAGAACGTGTTAATAGAGTGAAACAAGAAGAATTACACTTGTTTCATGATCAAGTGGAACAACATAAAAATAGTTCTTTTAAAGATGATGTAAATAATGCGGAAGTATCAGAAGATCAACAAATGTTGGACGAAGCATTAAAAACAGATAATGTACAAGACGATGAAGAAAAGCCTCTTATATCACGCACAACTAGAGTACGATGTACACAATGTATTAAATCCTTCCACACAAAAGTGGCCTTACAGAGGCATGTCATGGTACATAAAAAAAAAACTAAATTACGATATGTTTGTTACATATGTGATAAACAATATTCCACTCTTGCAAAAGTAAAAAATCATGTCACAATTTGTCATAAGAAGGAAGATATTGATGAAACCAGAGTTAGCTGCAAACAAGAAAAGGAAGAAACAAATACACAAGATAAAAGAACTAATAATATTCAAGTAAGTATATGTCAATTTTATTAGATGTTACCACAGAAATTTATACAGTACTCTCTCCCAATAGTTCGGTATATGGGGCTGTAGGGGAATATTTTTCCATGAAATGAAGTATCTGTACCAATTGTTTTCGGTACATAAAAAACGAAACAAACAACGAACAGTTGCCTCCGTACCTACTAGTTGCCTCTCCCAACTACAGTTCGCGAAGCTTCCTCGTGCATAAACGTGGTCAATAATCGTTTGATATTTACTTATGAATACGTAATAAAGAAAATGATGACACCAATTTTATATCAACATCTTACGGTATTTTAAATATGTAATTAATAATTTGAATAAAATATGTATGTACCATAATAAAAGATGTGTATCATTTTTGGTATGTATTAAATAAACTATTCGGAGGATTGCTTTTGAAATACTAAGACAACAGTTCTTGCTCAGTAGTGAGGGAACCATTTATCGAGAAGGCGAACTATTGAGCGAGAGTACTATATATTATTATTCTGTGTTATCTTTACTACACTTATTTTAATATTAACTTGGCAGCACTAATTTCTTATATTTTAGGATAAAAGAATAAAAGTGCAAAGGAATGACGAGTCCTTAAAAGAACAACGAAAGAATTTAAAATTTACTTGTAATGTGTGTTCAAAACAATTTACTTATCAGAAATCTTTTATAACTCATGTTAAAAATCACCCAGAATATAAATCGGAAGAAGTAGATGATACCGACCAGTGTTCAGAAAAGGAAAAGTCAGTAGAGAACATTGAGGAAGAAGAAGATAATGAAGAGGAAGAAGATGAAGAAGATGAGGAGGATGAAAACATTCCTGCTGAAAGTCTACAATGTACTCAGTGTGGAAAGTTATTTGCAACAAAGAGAAATCTGAAGAGGCACCTTTCTACACATAGCGGATTGAAGTACACTTGTGGAACTTGTGGTAAAGGATTTTCAAGGGTAGACAAATTAAAAGATCATGAACAATCAAAACATAAGGCTGAAATATTTGATAGTTCCGATTTAGACGATAAAGATGATTCAGACAGTATAACTAAGGGAAATTGTTTAGAAGGTAGAAAGAAAGTAAGTAACTTCATTTTAAGATACTTATGTATATATAAAGTTTAAAATAGAGAATTCTTATGCTTTATGTAAAAATAACTAATATAAAGAATAAAAATATTTTAGGACCGTCACAATCGACCACATAAATGTGCAATGTGTCCTAAATCATTTGCACAGGCTCAATCTCTAACAAATCATATGGAACGTCACACACGTGTTAAAGAAACTCAAAAAAGGTTCCTCTGTGAGGTTTGCAGCAAGTGTTTCGCACAAAGTGGTTCACTTGTTGCACATATGCGTACACATACAGGGGTCAAACCGTATGTTTGTAATGTGTGCAGTAGGGCTTTTACAAAAAGCACTTACTTACAGTTACATCTGCGAACACATAGCGGCGAGAAACCTTACATTTGTCAGTATTGTAGTAGAGCCTTTGCACGTGCGAACACGTTGGCACGACACATAACAGTACACACGGGAGAAGCAAAATATCATTGTCAAATTTGTACAAAATCATTTAGAAGACTGACATCGTTGAATGAACACACTTATACGCACACTGGTCAGAGACCTTATGCGTGCAAAATTTGCGCAAAGAGATATAACAATGCTGGATCACTGTATGCGCATAGAAAAAAGTGTAAGGCGCAGCAGCTATCCAATACCGGATTTGCGGTTTCTGTGGAAAATTCTGTACCCCAACAAGATGTAAATGTGTCACAAGTTTTGATCTATACACAGAGGAAGCTGGTGGAAGACGCTACTGTTGGACAAGTTACTCCTACTCCACAGTACATGATTGCAAATGTGCACAATCAGAAGAATTTGGGAACGAACATTATTCAACCATTTGCAATGGACGATCCAAATGTTTACGCAATTAATTCAAAGCAATTTAAGAATCCCTATTACACGATCTATCCAAATATGTAAGATAATAACGTGTGCGGAAAATTGATTAAAGAATGTCTTTTTTAGAGATGTTAGTCTGATTTATACCTTACTTTTAAGGAGTAATAAAACAAATATACAAGTGAAAATTGAATAACTTAAGGTAACTACTGAAATAGGTAAGTAAACAAATGAATCGCTCATGGTGAAGATCATATAATTTTTTAAATTTCTGTTTGTACATATGTATATTAGGTGTTAATCTAATTTTCTAATCGCACAATTACTTACTTCCAATAATATGAAAATGTGCAACTTAATCAATGTTTAAAGCATTCATGAATTGACATCTTTACTAGATGACAAGAACTACTATGCATTTCTATTTTTCGTTACATTAATTTGACTGAAAGTAGTATCACATTTACGCATTTCTAATTGTTAGACTCACTCCCCTTTATCGAAAAAAGTTGTAGGATCATCGTGTGTATCTTCCGTCGGTTCCTTTGAATTGTCACCTAAATGTTTTAGATTCGGAGAGCTCTTTGTTTCGAGTATTATCGCTTCGAAAGGAGGTGTATCATCGGTTCTTTTTAGTTGTGTTCTCATCATTTGCTTCCATTGAATACGTTGCTTTTGGGGGGCTTCCATAGATCTATGTCTTCTCATAACATGTCTTTGACTTTTAGTCTTCAACGTTGACTTACCCAATGTAGATAAGTCTGTTTCTGGCAGTTGTAAGTGGTGTACCGGATGGCACTGGCTTTGGCTTGTAGTCGGGCGAGGACTATCTTCTGTACTGACTATAAAACTGTCGGAAAATGTTACAGGGTCTTTTTGTGTCTTCACTTCTGGAGATTGATCTGAAGTTGTTGCTTCAAACACAGATAGATTAAAGACATTTGGAGTATATTCTCTCCATGGATTAGTATCGCCAGTATATACTATAGGTGTATCTATGATTTGTCTTGTAGCCTGTGATAAGCTAGACATACTTGGTGAAGACTGTAAAATGATATTTGGACTTTTTGTTATCGAAAAAAATGGTTTTCGATTTGGGTCGATTCGCGATGAATGTTTCGTCAATTTCGAGAATTTTTTGACAGCTTCTGTTACAACCCTTGGTCGTTGCTCTGTTTGGTCGATCTGTGGCAACGGGTCCTGAATATCGAATTGTAAAACTGTTTCAAGACAATTTTGATCAGTCTTCGTAGATGTTTCAGGGTCCAAGCTGATCTGGCTGAAGCAAACGAATCTAACTTAATGAGGCTTCATTGCGCTGTTTACCTCCATATCGTTAGAAAGTTGTTTTATTAAAATTTACCGTCTTTGGCACACTGGACTATCAGTATTATGAGTAGCTAGACTCATATTTGACATGTGTAATGATTGTTTTAATGATTTTGTTTCTTCCTCGTCTTCTTCTAAAACATCTGGTAAAAACATTGTTTGCTTTGCTTCTGGAACTCTGTATTTCAAACATAAATTACAGCACTTTAATATGTAAAACATCTTTATATTTTAAATAAGTTCTAACAAATTGATAAAACAGATTTTCCATCCAAAATTTCAGTGCTGTTTTCAATTCTTCAACGTGGAAAACAGCCGATATAAAAAAATACGAGTTCTATATTCTACTAAAATGTTCATTGTAAAAATGATTAGAAATACTAACGTCATGTTTGCAACACTGCCACGGTATGTTTTCTTTTTATATGCGGCCGCTGCTTCAGTATATGGTAGTGTCAGATTTTCAGCATCAAAGTAAATATCTTTGACTAATGGTGGACATCGATTCATGAGAGTATCTACTCCAAGATACGATACCTATATAACAGATCAAAATACAAGATATATTAAAAAATTTTTATAATTTTGGGGTTGATTAAGAAAGTGAAGAATTTATTGTCACCTTCGTGTGACGATCAATAATCCAATTCAATTCAAAGTCTTCATCATCATCTCCAAATGGATTAATTAATTGCTCTGCTACCTGAAAGTGATTTAGACTTGTACATAGTATACATATACAATTTTGCTTGTTCTGTACGAAGAAAGAGATACCTTTAATAATCCCATGAAGAAGAAGAATTGTAGAATCGTGAAAACTGGTACATAAATGTCGATTGTTAGTTGAAATTGTTTGTCTTTACCTTCTATGTATTGCCGAGCTATCAACGCCACACCAAAGAAACTATATGTTGCCAATGTCACTACTTGTGTATAAACTAATGGAATAGATATCCAATCGTAACTCCATAGGAGTCCACATTTTGTACGAAATTCATTAAATTCCTATGATCATTGAATGCTAATTTAATAAATTAAATTTTTTATCATACATCATTGAATAATGCTGTTTTCATGTATTTTCAAATGATATGGTACCTCCATAATTAATTTTAATCCTTGAGCATCAGGAATTCTTTGATTTACACGTGCTTCTTTTAGAAGATTAATGAACCATGTGCATGGAATCCAATAAGTATTGAACTCCAGACTTGGTACTGCAAGAAACAATTCCAATTCTAACGATGTCATAAATCCTGCAAGGTACAAACTAATGTTAGTGATTATATTATTGATTTTGAATTTTATACAGAGAGGATAAATTTCGTACCATTTGTATTTTGTAACTAGTTGTTAATACAATAGTATTAGAACATTATTAATAAACTAATTCATATGTTAATTAAGTTATTTCTATTGAAAAACTTAAATTCTGATTATTTTAATGTTCGAAAATTTATAGAGCATTGTATTTTATCTGTAAATTTTGCAACATATTTTTGTTTTAAAAACATATAAAACTAATAAAAAATTCTAAAAAAATTGAAGTATACCCAATGTGCAGAGTTTTTAAAGATGTAATTAACCAGAAGAGTGTGCATCTTGATTAAAATTAACTTTTTATTGGGATTCGATGACAATGAACATCTTTATTGTAGAGATTTCTTATCATGGATTCCATCAATTTATCATAGGTTTTGTCGCATCACTCTAATTTTCTTCGATTCAAAACAAATATAAATGCATTGTTGCTTCAACACGTGCTATGGGTTAAAATTAGTATGCTTATGTTAGAAAAAAACCTGTTTTATAATATATGTAAGTTTTGACTTCATTAGTTCAAATATTTTACCAGAATCAACAACGTGTTCAAGTGTTGGAAATCGCTTTTTCACTGCAGAACTAATTGACCTTAACACGAGTATTAAGGAAAGATTTAAATAACGCATTAGTGCTCTTCGAAGCATACGAGCATACTCATCGTTTCCCGTAACATATAATGCAATCAAATGCATCGCCCTGAAAGAACATATTAGTATGAAATATTTTAGTAGTTCATTGCATATTTATATTTACCATCGTAACTTACTTGTCTGGCCAAGGTATTGCCTGGTACTGTTGCCACCACCTCTGAGCGACGTAAGATACATAAAACCCAAGAACAAAACTTAATGGAATTAAATTAATAAATTTGTCACAGTAAATAACAATCTGCTCAAAGTCTCTGAAAGAAAATTTTATTGCTCAACTCTTTTATCTCTTGATTTGTCTGTGCAGAAGGTTACAATAATTGTTCAAATACGAACCTCTTTTGCGAGGCACTAAGTAAATGTCGATAAATGGCAGAAAGTGTAGCAAAAACAAGTAGAAACAACAGAAGTTCCCTATAGATAAGTTTATAAAGAGAACCTCTCCACATGAAAAGGAGCCTGGTGAATCCACCTCTCGTGGAATTGGCAACTTGATATTGATATGTCACCGTCATCCTGTCTTCGTTTAGTACTTACACATTTTTTAACGAATGTTTAATCCAGAACAAAATAACTTTGTCGTAAAAATAACAATTTCCTCCTTTTCATTGTTAATGTAAACTTCTCTCTTGGGACCCTAATAATACAGTTGAATACAGCAGCGGTATAATTACTTCGCTAATTTAACACATGCAGATATCATTGTATAAAAATACAATTATATACCTCAAGCACAGTGCAACACAAATGCAATGCAATAAAATATTCTATTAAATTAATACCAATTTAAACAGTTCATCCAGACTGTGTTGGTCAAGAAAAAGCACAGTAATTTGAAATCCATTGTACGTCTCTGCAAATAAACATAAGTAAACTTAATTTCTTTAATATGTAAACATTTCGTTAGAAGTTTCGAAAATACTAAGAAATTGGGTTATTGTAAACGTATACATAAAACCTTGATACATGTATCTACATCTACCTGAGTAAAAACCAGAAAAATAAAACGATTCCTATATCGTAAAAAATATGACATCTTCATGACGAAAGTGGTCGTCGGGAAGTGTCAGCTTCATAGTTTTTCGGACTATGCACCATAAATAATGTCGAGTAGTCTTGGGAGTTACGCCAAAATGCATCGCCGTTAAATATAACTTTAGACATTGAAATACCGTCTGAGTAAACATACAATTTATTGGAGGTTTCTAACACTCGACCGAAGTGTTGAGCTATATAGGTATTAATTAACATGTTAATATTTATTAAGTGAATGGTGACCTATAAACAGTTTTAATCTTTCGTCGCTTGAACGCGAACCGTCAATCCCCATAAAAACTTTGTATATAATTTACGGTAAAGATTAATTATCGCGTATGCAATCTGTATATTTTTTAAGCGTGTGTTATTACGGCATGTTCATGAAAATTAGCAAAAATTGTTTATTCTAGAATTATTGTATTTGCGGCGTCTAAAATTCTCAACAAGTGTCCAAAATATCTCTCAAATAAGTTGGTGAAACTGTAAAATTTTGTTCGTATATTCAATTCTGTGGGGTCAAAGAAAACTTGAACATACTTTGATACTTTTGAAAAATTATAAACGTGCCTAACAAGTATAATTAACAAGTAGAAATATTATTTTGCTCGCAGAAGTACTTATTCATTTTATAAATGTTTAATCAATAAGTAATTGTATATAAATATCCACGAAAGCGTCTGCAAACGTAAGTAGACTGCAGCAAGAGTGAATGCGCTAACTAAACGTTGGCGCGAACGTTGCAGAGTTACTATTTTTATCAAATTTGTAATTATATATAGACTTTTTAAGTTTTCGAAATTATATAGACGTTGTAGTAAATTTTAACGAAATAAGTAGAACTATAACTATAACAGATAAATCTACGTACGAAATAAGTGCATATCATTATTGTGTCTGCAATATCCGCGCCTACGCTGTTAATAACACGTGCGCGAAGCGTCATCATTGTCTAACAGTCTAACAGATTGTCTGACGGCCACGGGATGCTCCCCGAGGGAGCAGTCTAAAAATATGTTGGTAACAAACATGCGACATTGGCCGAACTACGAAATACTTCCGTTCAAGCTTTAATCTAATGTTATACATAGTTTTAAGTCAGCACAAACTAACTAAAAGCGGTTTGTTCTACCTCACAGTCTATTTAAATATCTGTTCAAAATAAAATCTCTATTCAATTGTATACAAGAAATAATACTTTCAGATCTGTATCACTAGAAAACTTTAATAAGAAGTGTGTTACAATCATTCTTATGTTAATTTCATGAAAATTTCATAATTAATTCTAATGATAAAATGAAAAGTAATTCGTTTCACGTTTGATAATAAATTAAATATTAAATTATCATTATACAGGCACTACAATATAACATTATAAATTTAGATACTGTTACAGTGATCTATAATAAAATTGCAATGTTTATATAGTAACACCAACACAGATTATTAATATTTTATTAAATAATATAGGACAAAAGTTTATTTGCATATTTTCGAATTGGCGAAGTATACATTTACACAATGGTGGAACAACCTTTTATAACATGCACTTGATGCAACTGCTCGCCCTCGTAAGTTTCGAAGTAATAAAACAATACTATTGATAGAAAAAAAAAATTAAAAATTCAAACATTGTCTTACAGTATTTTCATTATGCTGCCGACGTGGAGTATATGTTACATTCGGAATATCGGTGGCAGTATTTGTTAAGCATGCTCGTTAAATATTTAAAAGTGGTATATTATAGACAACTGTATTGATTTACTAATTGTTCATATGTTCACGGTTTGCCAAATATACTGTACAGCCTATTACATTAACACATGACACTCGTAAACAATATTCTTCTCGGCACGAGCGTAGATGTGTACCCGAAGCTTATTAGCGACAAACTGCACCGCTAAGGCATCTGCATCGTCATTGTCGATGCATGTTAACATTGAAGCTGTTCAATTTCGAATTGATGGCAGATGCCCAAATCTAAAAGAATTTGAATGTCAAGCTCGTACCGTATATTGTAATTCTTCATTCTGCTGAGAATTATATTTTTTTTTTGTAAAAGATGAAAAAAGGTGACAATTCAAAACTTTTCGTTCGACGATGTTCTCGCTCTAAAAATATTTAAATTATACTTTTAATATTTTTCCTCTAATTATAATTAAAGGAAATAATTGGGTGCACATACACTTTTCAAAATAGTAATATAGAAAGTTATAGCAGAAATCTGGTTATAGCAAAGACGAAATAAGTGTGCCCACGCCCGAAGTTTCAGCGTTTTCACTTTTTCAATTTCAACGCTTTAGCATGAAACAGAACCTAACTTATGTCCATTCAAGATTATGTCACAGACGAGGTATAAGCACAGACGAGATATAGGAATAGACTACGTTGCATTTGCAAATGCAATGCATTTTTCTGTCTACGGTTCTGAATTACCGACTCTGTAGAAAATGCCCTAGTACGATAGCGGACTCTATCGAAATGGAACGGTCAGTTGTTGAACCACATGAGGTTGGAACACATAAAGTGTATGTCTGAGGTGGCTGGATTTTACAGCGTTGTCAGATTGAAAAAAAAACGACACGCATTGAAAGATGTAAGAATCCGTAGATGTATTACAGTTAGAGTTAAATGTTTGTAGCTTCATTACAACGTTGACCGATTTTGATGAAATTTGCGGAATAGGTATGTACCTATTATCGACACAGACCTACAAAACGTATTTTTGAAGTATTCAATATAGGCCCACATAAGAAGAGTTGTAAAATACGATTTTAAAGATTCTCTCGGCAATTCCGATCAATTTGAAATTTTTTCAAAAAATGTCTTTCGCACGCCATGTAGTAAACTGATTGTTCCAACCGTAGAGGCAGATATTAAAAGAGTTGTCGTCTTTTTAAGTGTGTCCGAATATTTATTAGAGTCGCCGTATGTAGGGGTAGCTAACCTATTCCCCACTTACATACACTTAAACATACAGACATATACAAAATATGTACAATGAATTAATAAATAGTACATGCAACACATAAGACAAACAACACAAACATGCAAATACGGGCATATAACAATTTACACAACCAATACAATTTTGTATTACAACTACAAACGATCCAGAAGTTGAAGGCGTGTGAAATCTTGAACTTTGCTGTCATGGGGTTCGGTCTGCAACGAGCAAAGTATATATAATAGAAAGTCTGTATTTGGATTGTTAATTGAAAAGAAATGCTGAAATTGGGACAAATGAAAACGAAGAAAATATTAAGTCTTACATTTAACTATTAAATACTTATTAAGTAATATTGAAGATGTTTGGGGATGGTACATGTATTCTGAAATAGAAACTCTGTATTTCGATTGTTAATTGAAAAGAAATACTGAAATTGGTACAAGGGAAAACGAAGGAAGTATTAAGTCTTACATTAAACTATTAAATACTTATTAACTAAAATTCTAAATGTGCAGCTATTAGCTCGATATTATCCACTACATGCAAAATGCTATAATTTATATGTTATAGCATTTTGCGAATTGTGGATAATACCGATTGCCCAGGTCTCACCACGAGGAGGTTGCTGCACAAGAGACCCGAAAAGGAGTCAAAACGAAGTCTCTCTTCGTTTTGGCTCCCTTTCTTACAACGAAGATTCTTAGAAACTAAGTTTCGCAGGTCGCTAAATGGAAAAGTAGTCTTTTTCATGGAAAAGACTTCTTTTCCATTTAGCGTATGTCGAGTAATTATTGCGGGGCAAAGAGTGAATCGGAGAAGAAGTCTCCGATCCACGAGGGACCAAGGGCGAATCAGGCGAAAGGCTCTGATTCTTTCAAAGAGAGAAACAAGATCGAACCAGAGCAGAAGGCTCTGGTTCAAGGGTGACGCGACGCGTTCAGTGCTTACAAGTCCTGAGCCGACCAGCCCGATACCCGCCACTCCATCACCAAGAAAGATGGCAAAGAGATGCGCTCAAACGGTTTCTGGCGCTACTGGGTGACATGAGAACATGGCGTGTCCAGGATTACGTTAACACAGAGGATCGTCAGAAGACGAGTGAACGAGTCTCTTAGACATCCCTCTCAATGACTTCACGCCGGATACCGAAACTGGACCGGCTCAGAACCTGCAAGCAAGGCCGACACAGCAGAAGGCTGTGTCGGAGTCAGAAAACGGAGCGAGCAAAGTCAAGTTACGGCAATAATTACTCGACATAATTACAACGACGATATACAAGCTTAATAACTAACGCACGCACTAAGACTAATTTATAAATAATCTGGAGTCTTCGTTCGATGATTCCTCTTCGATCGATGAATTTTCTTCTTTCGATAAATTTTCTTCCTTCGATGAATTTTCTTCGTTCGATGAATTTTCTTCTTTCGATGAATTTTTTGAAAACCAGTTGACACAGAATCGAAAACCAGTTGAAACAAAATCGACACCAAATCGAAAACCAGTCGAAACCAGTCGAAACAAAGTCGAAACAAAATCGAAACCACATCAAGCCCAAATCTAATGATTTGTGGACGCAACGACCTATAGGCGATTCGGGTGCCCCCGGGGACGCGAGTCCCCGTACCCACTCACGGGCCCCATCCCGTGAGTGAGTCCCTGAGGGAACTCCGATCCGAGCAATATTGATTTCAAGATAAAAATATCAATTTCCAGAAATAAATATCAATTTCCAGAAATAAATATCCATTTCCAGAAATAAATATCCATTTCCAGAAATAAATATCCATTTCCTGAAATAAATATCCATTTCCTGAAATAAATATCCATTTCCTGAAATAAATATCCATTTCCTGAAATAAATATCAATTTCCTGAAATAAATATCAATTTCCTGAAATAAATAACAATTTCCTGAAATAAATAACAATTTCTTGAAATAAATAACAATTTCCTGAAATAAATATCAATTTTCTGAAATAAATATCAATTTTCTGAAATAAATAACAATTTCCTGAAATAAATAACAATTTCCTGAAATAAATATCCATTTCCTGAAATAAATATCAATTTTCTGAAATAAATATCAATTTCCTGAAATAAATATCAATTTCCTGAAATAAATATCAATTTCCTGAAATAAATATCAATTTCAAGACAAATATAACAATTTCCTGAAAAAATATCAATTTCCTGAAATAAATATCAATTTCCTGAAATAAATAACAATTTCCTGAAATAAATAACAATTTCCTGAAATAAATAACAATTTCCTGAAATAAATAACAATTTCCTGAAATAAATAACAATTTCCTGAAATAAATATCAATTTCCTGAAATAAATATCAATTTCCTGAAATAAATATCAATTTCCTGAAATAAATATCAATTTCAAGACAAATATAACAATTTCCTGAAAAAATATCAATTACCTGAAATAAATATCAATTTCCTGAAATAAATAACAATTTCCTGAAATAAATATCAATTTTCTGAAATAAATATCAATTTCCTGAAATAAATATCAATTTCCTGAAATAAATATCAATTTCCTGAAATAAATATCAATTTCAAGACAAATATAACAATTCCCTGAAAAAATATCAATTTCCTGAAATAAATATCAATTTCCTGAAATAAATATCAATTTCCTGAAATAAATATCAATTTCCTGAAATAAATATCAATTTCCTGAAATAAATATCAATTTCCTGAAATAAATATCAATTTCAAGACAATTATAACAATTTCCTGAAAAAATATCAATTACCTGAAATAAATATCAATTTCCTGAAATAAATAAAAATTTCCTGAAATAAATAACAATTTCCTGAAATAAATAACAATTTCCTGAAATAAATAACAATTTCCTGAAATAAATTTCAATTTCCTGAAATAAATATCAAGTTCCTGAAATAAATATCAATTTCCTGAAATAAATATCAAGTTCCTGAAATAAATATCAAGTTCCTGAAATAAATATCAAGTTCCTGAAATAAAAATCAGTTTCCTGAAATAAATATCAATTTCCTGGAAAAAATATCAATTTCCTGAAAAAATATCAATTTCCAAAAATAAATATCAATTTCCAGAAATAAATATCAATTTCCAGAAATAAATATCAATTTCCTGAAATAAATAACAATTTCCTGAAATAAGTAACAATTTCCTGAAATTAATATTAATTTCAAGACAAATATATCAATTTCCTGAAAAATATCAATTTCTAGACAAAAATATTGTATCAATTTGGTAAAGTTGAACTTTGGAAGTCTTACAAAATTAAGTATTACCATTCTTACAAATTACATAAGAAATTTAAAACTCTAAGGTTTAAAATTCTAGATCGGTACTTCTAAAACTACTTTAAATCGCGGCTATTTATTCGCAACATTAACTAGACATTAAGTGAACTTTGAAAATTAATACTATTACAACGCGTGTTACAATTTGTTTCGCAACGCTACTTAAAATCGCGAATGTTATCTCACAGTTGATCGTTGCAACTGGAGCATGGGCGCCTGAAATATCGAAAGATTCTATTGCAAACGCGATTCTTTTGATGCGCAACGCTAATTCAACAAATCGAAATTGAAAATACTATTTAAATAAGAAAAGAATTCTGACGTCTAAAATTCTCTATCGGTGTCTCTAGAATTAGTTTAAATCGCGACTATTTATTCGCAACATTAACTAGACATTTCATCAACTTTAAAAATTGATACTGGTACAACGCGTGTAACAATTTGTTTCGCAACACTACTTGAAATCGCGGATGTGCCCATCTCACAGTTGATCGTTGCAGCTCGAGCATGGGCGCCTGAAATGTCGAAAGACTCGAAAGCAAACGCGAACTTTTGGTGCGCAACGCTAATTCAACGAGCAGAGATCCAAAAAAGATTACTCTAAATCAACAAATCGAAATTCAAATTGCTATTTAAATAAGAAATTTAAAATTCCGACGTTTAAAATTGTACATCTGTATGTCTAGATTTACTTTAAATTGCAACTATTTATTCGCAACATTTACTACACATTTAGTCAAGTTTTAAAATTGATAGTAGTACAACGCGTGTGACAATTTGTTTCGCAACACTACTCGAAATCGCGGATGTGCCCATCTCACAGCTGATCGTTGCAGCTCGAGCATGGGAGCCTGAAAAGTCGAAAGACTCGAAAGCAAACGCGAACTTTTGGTACGCAACGCTAATTCAATGAACAGAGATCCAAAAAAGATTACTCTACAGTTTCTGCAAAACGAATCGCGACTATTTGTTTCGCAACGCTATAGTTTAAACAAGCTATATCGCTGATAGAGACTACTATTATATTCAGAAGAAAGGCTAACTTTGATCTCTGTTCAAAATCGACTAACGCAACGCGTACTTTTTTCGCAACGCTAGTGCAAATCGCGGACGTTCCCATCTCGGCTGATCGTTGGGGCGGCGAGGCCTGCCCATGCATGCAACTAACTACTTTTACATTCTACTACAACTCTATTTCTACAGACGAGTATAACGACAAGGTAGTAATAAAATGACTCACTCGAAGATGCGAAGACGTTGCAATGATTGTCCTTTTGAATGACAGTTTGTCCGGCATCTTTGGCATAAAACCTCGTCTGCTCCTTCGGCCCCATCCCGACAATTTGTTTCGCACCGCTACTCGATATCGCGGAAGTACCCATCTCCTCACAGTTGATCGTTGCAACTGGAGCATGGGCGCCTGAAATATCGAAAGATTCTATTGCAAACGCGATTCTTTTGATGCGCAACGCTAATTCAACAAATCGAATTTAAAATGCTATTTAAATAAGAAGTTTAAAACTCTAAGGTCTAAAATTCTAAACAGGTATCTTCAGAACTAGTTTAAATTACGACTATTTATTTGCAACATTAACTAGACATTTCATCAACTTTAAAAATTGATACTAGTACAACGCGTGTAACAATTTGTTTCGCAACACTACTTGAAATCGCGGATGTGCCCATCTCACAGTTGATCGTTGCAGCTCGAGCATGGGAGCCTGAAAAGTCGAAAGACTCGAAAGCAAACGCGAACTTTTGGTGCGCAACGCTAATTCAACGAACAGAGATCCAAAATCGATTACTTTAGATTATATGTAAAACAACAACAATATGAACTTTAAAAGCGCAGTTATCAAATTGAAATGTAATTTTGAACCGCGACTATTTGTGATTCGCAACGCTACGCTCTAAACAATCTATACCGTAATGTTAGCTTTAATCTCTGTTCAAAATCGACTAAATTCAACGCGTGGTTTTCTCGCAACGCTAGTGCAAATCGCGGACGTTCCCATCTCGGCTGATCGTTGGGGCGGCGAGGCCTGCCCATGCATGCAACTAACTACTTTTACACTTTACTACTACTCTATACTACTACTTCTACAGACGAATATAGTGATAAGGTAGTGACGAAATGACTCACTCAAAGATGCGAAGCCATTGCAATGATTGCCCTCTCTGAACCGATCAGCACGGTACTGACATCATGCCGGATACTGAAACTGGACCGGCTCAGAACCCAAGGTAAACGAAGACAGCATTGAAGAGACCATGGCCCCCCCCGAGCTAGCTTAAAGTAGGCCAAGGAAGTTTTAAATAACCCTTGGACTACCCTAAGCTAGCTAAAGGTAGGCCATGATAAACAATGGCAGGCCATTGGTGAAGGACCCTTGGTTAACCTTAAGCCAACTGAAGGTAGGCAAGGTAGACTAGAGTACTCCTGGAGGACCACTGGTCAGCCTCAGGGTAAGCAAGGGAAGGCCCGAGTAGCTCTGGATGACCACTGGTCAACCTCTGGGTAGGCAAGGGTAAATCAAGGTAGGCCACTTGTGAAGGATCCATGGTCAACCCTAAGCCAGCTGAAGGTAAGCAGGAGTAGGCTAGGGTATCTCTGGATGACCACTGGTCAACCTCAGGGTAGGCAAGGGTAGACCAGGGCAGACCACTGCTGGAGGACCCTTGGTCAACCCTAGGCCAGCTGAAGGTAAGCAGGAGTAGGCTAGGGTAGCTCTGGATGACCACTGGTTAACCTCAGGGTAGGCAAGGGTGGACCACTGGTGGAGGACCCTTGGTCGACCCGAAGCCGGCTGCAGGTAGGCAAGGGTAGCTCTGGAGGACCACTGGTCATCCCCAAGGTAGGCAGGAGAGGCCAGGGTACCGCTGGAAGACCCTTCTGGTCCCGGAGCCCATCCGCTCCTGCCGGAGGGCCCGGCCCGACTGACTGACTGAGCGCGCTCCGCGGGCTTAGGTAAGCAGTGATGCGCAGCGCGCAGCGAAGCGCAACGCTCCCCTCCCCAACTAATTTTGGTAGATCTCGATCGCAGTGATAATAATTGTTGATAAATGTATTATTTCTCGCTGTATAATGTTTATAACAATTCCTCTTGCCAACGATGTCGACAAGCATCCTCTTGACTATCTACCGTCTTATTTTTAAGTAAAAATTGCTAATAGTACTCGAGATACAGAGTAACTTTTAACACATGAATATTACCAAACAATATTATATCAAGCAAATGTAATTAATAAAGTTACTATCTCTGGCTGTTTAATGTTTATAACAATTCCTTTTGCTAATTATGTCTATAAGCACTCCCTCGATTATCTGACCATCTAATTTTTCAGTAAAAATATGTAATGGAACAGGAGATATTAAATATCTTCTGACACATGAATATTCACGTGCATTAATTTATCGAACACAATTCACTGATAAATTTATTATCTCTAGCTGGTTAATATTTGAAACAATTCCTTTTGTCGATGATGTCGACGAACACTCCGTTGACCATCTTGCCATCTAATTTTTTAGTAGAAGTAAGTAATAAAACTCGAGATCCAGCATAATTTATGATACATGAATATTACTAAGCATAACTATATTGAAAAAATGTAATTAATGAATTTGTTATCTCTGTTTGTTTAACGATTACAACGATTATATGTTTGGTAAAAAAAAACAATTTTTTTAGTAAAAATAGCTAATAGTACTCGAGATACAGATTAACTTTTATGCATGAACATTTGGAGTATACAAGATATTCAATTCTCACTAGTATGCACAGTTTCATTAGAACAAGAGTAACAAAAATTATTTATAACTAATTAATCTCTTCCAGAATCGAATTGAAAACTATACATGAATGTTGCCGAAGGTCAATTCTATATTCTTCGAGAGCTAATATTTATAAAAATTATCTGAAGTAATTTATCAACAATTTTTGTGGAGGTAACTTCTATCTCCTATGCCCGCAATGAGTAAGACAAGGAGAGTCCGAGTATTTGTCAAAGGTAAACACACAAATCGTTGTGTCACCTCTCTGGAAATCGTAAATAACTAATTAACTAGGCGTCGAATCTACATAAAACTGCAACAGAAATGTATCTGAGACATCATTCTAGATCCTCCGATCACAAGGAAGATTATTTTTTATCAGAGATTCGTTAAATTATTTGAGTTTATTTTAGAATGAGACATAGAATAATTGTAAACAATTCCTCACAAGTGTGTTACTATTAAATTTTCTGTCGAGTGTGCACAGTATTCAGCAGCTCTGTGTCTGTCTTTCTTTCTCTTCTTAAATGTGCATAAGTTCGTCCTTGTCGGATACAAACTTCTTTATCATGTTCGCCAAATTTTTACCAGGGGGTACGAAGTCCTGTAAAAAAATAGGCGGCACAAGTGAATAATACGTGGAGTATTTTTGTACGAATACAATTTCGTTTTAAAGCTGACAACGCTGTAAAATCGAGCCTCCTCGGACACATACTTTATGTGTTGCAACCTCATGTAGTTCACCACCTGACCGTTCCATTTCGATAGAGTCCGCTATCGTACTAGGACATTTTCTACAGAGTCGGTAATTCAGAACCGAACTGTGTCTGCTCATATCCTCTCTGGCACCCACTGGCACTGCTGGCACCGCTGGCACCACTGATACATTATCAGTGGTGAGCACTCTCATTCTTCTCTGTTATTGGTTATAGTCTATGCGAGTCTATGATACACCGCTGTACGCCGCATACACTATATGCTCGGAATCAAATAGAATAAGAGATCATTATTAATTTGTATATATTTAGTAGTGTTTATACGGGAAATTTAGATTTAAATGGCGTTTCTGAAACAATTTACTTTCCCATACCTCAAACACACACGAACGTTTTGTACAAAACATTCTCCACGCTTTGGATCACTGCATCGTCTGAGGATTGAGGTCTTGCTCAAATGCAGACAAAACTATGAGAAATTGTTGTCACAACCTGAGATTTCGGAACCTGTATGGGAAGAAATAAAAAAAGACATGCTAGAAAAAACATATGTGAAACCAGAGGCCCTTGATACTTTCATTATAAGTACATGCCAAACTGAACAATTTGTGCATGCAGGAATACAATATTATCATTTATTACAAGGGTATAAGAAACCATCTGTAGTGACTACTGCAGAATATTTACTTTTATATGGATATAAAACGGATCCACTCAGTGATATAGAGAAACAACATGTTTGGAAAATATATAAAGAAATTACAGAACAATATAAGGTATTAAATTCAGAAATTGCTAACACTTGCCTCACAGTGTTGGCAAAATTGGGTAATGTGGAAGAATGTATTAAAATTATAGAGCAATTTGAAAAGTATGATTCAATGAGTTTCCTTAGAAAGGGATATGACGCTTTAATTATTTGTCTACTAGAGCAGGAGAAGATAGAACTTATGTACAAATATATGATTATTTCTTTCACAAAATGTGCAGGACCTACACCTAAAGTGTATAGTAAATATTTAGAATATTGTTTAAAAGATATGCAAAATTTCAATACAAGAATTGAAAAATTATTTACATTATGGATGGAGTATGGAATTACACCGCATCTGACAACTGTGGAAGAATTTATGAATGTTTGTAATAAACTCCAATGGTCAGCAAAACTGACATCGCTTGAACGGTATCTAATATTTGTCCACATTATTATACTATATATTTTACAGATGGTATTAGTTTAGATATATTTACTTTTTGTTATAGATCAATATGTACAAGATGTAAACTGAAAGCACACCAATCAAATATAACAAAACAAGAATTTCAAATTTTAAAAGAATGTATCATGAAAAAACTGATTGTAGAAAAAGGCTATCAGATATCTAATCCAAGAGAACGGGTTAATTTTGTAAAGTTTATAGAATCAAGGAAACCGTATGATGTTGTCATTGATGCATTAAATGTTGTATATTCAAGGATTGCCAAAAATAAGTTTCTATATGTTGATGGCGTAAGTGATTTTATAAAAAATTTAAAATATGCCGTAGCCCTTCCAGTAATATAAAACATGTTAATACTTAAATTTAATCATTTCTCAGTTGATTTCAGTTATTAATCATGTTCGTTCGCTAAACAAAAAAATACTTGTAATTGGAAGATCACATATGCAGAAGTATCAAAATCTCAACTATATGGAAAGTATAGCAGATTTTTATTTTGTAGAAAATATGTGAGTATTATAACAATCTATGCTTAATTATTTTCATACTCTGGTATATTATGTAACTAATATATTCTCCAAACTTTAGATCAAATGATGATGAATTTATATTGTATGCAACAGTATCGAGCGGACAAAACACTATATTTATATCTAATGATTTTATGCGTCAGCATAAATTTGCTTTGAATGACCCAAAGATTTCTGTGCTTTTTAAAAGATGGCAGTATTTTCATCAGTATACCTATATTGTCACTGGCAGTCGGGTTAATATAGTACCACTAAGTGGATCCGCTATGGATCTTGATCACTATATAAACTCTGGTGTTCAAAAGATGGGAAATTATTGGCATATACCATATCATAGCACTACTTATATAAATACACAAAGAGTGAACATACCAGGCGCTACAAAATGGTCTTGTTTCAGAATGCCTGAGTCTCAGACTTGACAAATGTAACAAATATATTTCTATTTCCATAGAAAATTTTGCAACTGTATCATTTCTTGAATTTTAGTTTGAAATACACCGATGAATCGCTTTGTAATGACAAAATCGAGACATTCTGATGTCAGAACCAATATACAAGGCTAATTTTGGAACTTTTTGCTCCAAAACTACAAAAACCTGCACTATCGAGTTTTTGTGTACACCTATATATATAGTTTAACAAAGTACACGAATTTTTAGACAATAACTTCCAAAGTTGAGTTTGCTGCAAGTGGTCGAATATATCCATGAAAGAAAGTATTAAAATTCCTGTCATGATTTCAGCAGTTCTGTGCATCTACCACCAAAAACTGATTTGGTTCTTTAGTGTTGTATTAGTGCGGTACTAGATTTAAAAATTGTTTTTCTAAAGTTTGTAAAGAATAATGGTATTTTGAGAATTGAGTACCGATATTTTTCACGAGTTACATATAACTGCGATTTGAATAAAAATTAATTTTTTTGAAAAATTTCTAAAAGGACTGTCCTTTTTTATTTCTAGAATGAACTATTTTCAATCAATACCATTAGTTGCAAATATAATCTCTTGATATACAAGTAGATACATATTATCATTTTTCAGATGTTCTATAAAACCACTCCCTTCAACTTATATAGAAGCACACGAACGGTGTGGTCACAGACTTACACTTAGATATTCGACTTCTTTACAAGATGGCAGCACACGTGCAAATTGAGTCCAGGCTCGATAAAATTTGTGTCATACATTCCAGTTTGTGCTTGTCAATGCAACAGGTGTTACTGACTGTTGAATTCACGCGTGAGTTTTTAATATTTCGTGTTACCGGTCGTTAATTCGTACGTGTTTTCATCCGCGACGGGTACTTCTTGCAAATTCGCCTCGATTTTTCGCTCGAACCGGAACGACGTTATATCTTTCATTGAAAGTGCGTGTACTCGGAAAGTGATTTATGAAGCGTGAAACGCACCGTGTTTGCGAGAAAGGAATGGTGTGGAACCATCGAGGTAAGGAATATTTATTGTTTACTCAGGATCAGAAGTGATCGGCGTATTATTCTGTAATCGCGCTATTACATGCTTTAACGCGAACAACGCGAGTTATTCACCGTTTAATATAAGGGGGTGACACGTGCGCGAGCGTGCACGATTTACATAACTGTTGTTCTTTAAACGAGACTGCCAATGAGACTGCCATCCGTTGCAAGGAGTCACGCGTGTTTCGTGTCATTCGATACCAGTTTGTGACTCAATCCGAACCGATCAAGGGGGAGGATTCATATGGCAGAACAACGAACGTTACGTACACTCAGTTTTTTTATCGCCGGTGTCGAGTGATTATCGAGTCTTATTCATTCCTCGTACGATTGATTAACTTTGAGCGAACATTTTTCTTCGCCGGGTTTTAATATCGGTTTTTGCAAATGTCATATCTTTTGTGTGTTTAATCGCTAGGAACCAAGATTGTTACTAAACGGTCAAATCCATAGTCAATCTAGTTATAAATATACACTGATCACTGACTACAGTAGGACCTCTATTATCCGATCATCCGATGTCTGAAGTCTTTAGTATCCCACAATGCTTTATCGTATAAATGAATAAAAATTCAATTTAGTGTTATAACTTATAACGTATGCATATAGATTTATATATGCATATTTATAATAGATAATATTATAATATACAGGGTGTCCCACATAAATGGGAACACTTAAATATCTGTCGTATTTACACTCCTATCAGAAAACTTCAGAGGGCAAAGTGACACTATTGCAGGGGGCAAATATAATGGTAAAGAAAAAAATTTTTTATGTCGTGTTTTTTAATGAAATTTCAAGGTCACCGATGTTTTTTTTAAATAGAATAGTATATTTTTTTTACGATAGCATGATAGACAATAAAAAAACTGAAATTAGTGCATACCACCTTCTGACCTTGAAATGACCTTGAGCAAGAATAATCATGTTGGAGCGAATAAAATGTGGAAGTTTAAAATTTATGTGTTTCAGCAAAGATTACGCGTTGTTTACGTCGGATGGACATTTACAAATATACAAATATGTTATGATGTATATAGATTTTTGTTCGTGGTCACCATACATTTTCATTTCGTAGTTCTAATTTCGAGTATGCGAGTTTTTTCTTTGCCGACAATGCGCGGCGGAACTGTGTACGAGTATCGCGGGATTGTAATTAACAATGTCGGCAATTTTTCTAGCCACGGCTAAGTGAATGGCCTGGCATTCATACGCGTCCAGACAAAACCCGTTTCTACACGTGGGTGGCGCGAAAAAATGCCGGAACCTACGCGAGTTTCACGCATTTGGCGCGTTTCAACGATCGAACGTCCTGCGGTCTTTATAGGCCGATGATTACAGGTTCTTCAGGCAGGGAGAAAAGATCCGGCAACGAAATTGTCCCAGTTGGGATCAGTGATGGGCAGCGTCGAATACTTTAGTAACTGAAATACGTGTAAAATGGAGTATATGTAAAATCAGATAGAAAATTGATAGTTTCTTTAAAAGAATGAAACAAGTAAAGGAACTAGGTGGACAAAAATAAGTTTAACCCTTAGCACTCGAATGGCGACTCTGAGGCGCCGCTACAAATTGTTACACCATTATTCAGAATATTATTTACATGATTAAATTTGTTCATATGTAATAAATTACTAAACATTTAACAATTGTATGAGGTACTATATCAGTTTCGTACGCATATAATGAAAAAAAAATTATGTACAATGGAAATATTCTAGGTTGGAAGAAATGTTTGATTTTTTAGTTGAAATAGCCCCGAGTGTAAAGGGTTAACACTAACCGTACCGAACGTAGAATATGACTGGTACACGTTGTTCCATAAAGATTGCAAGAATGAATTTATTTAGATTTTTCACCAAATCGAAGTGATTTATTCAATGAGATAAACATTAAAGAGTCAAGACTTATCATGACTATTGTTATTTATATTTCTTTACATTTTATAGGACCTAATTCAAAACTATTTATGGGACCTATGCGAAAATTAATTTCTATATGAAAATAAACAATTCTCTGGATCGTGTATAAATCATGTGATAGTTGATATGTTCATAGCCGCTCGAAATGATCATATGTTTCAGTAAACTATGTACATTACATATTAATTACTATTGTTTATCGTAAATTAATTACTCATTTATCGTAAATACAAAATTAAATATACTAATACATAAACATAAGCTTATATTAATTTAGCTTAGGTAGAATTGGACCGAGTTCTTTCTTAATTTGTTTAATAGATTGAAAATGATATAACAGTATTCCCAAATTCTGCTGTTTTTATTGTTTTAAATTATACATACTCAATTTCGTCATAAATGTATAGAATCCGCTGTCTACTTATAAGTAAATCAAATATTACACGGCAACGCGTTTATTCGCGGGATTCGATCAGATCGTTGATAGATCTTTTGTTGCATATTGTGTCGATGATTCATGCAGTTGCCACCAGATGGTTTTATACTAACATGGTCGGATTGGGTTTAATAACAGTCTTTATTACTCACTGATCCGTGCTGCGTACTACACTTACTTCTTGTTATTTACTTTACTTTATTTAATTATTTGTTTCCTTCTTCCTTTCTTTATTTGTACTTACTTCTATTTACATTCTATTCCTCCCTGCTGTCCAACATTTATTTTTACTTCACTATCACCTTGTTCTATCGTAATAGAAATTACATTATTATTATTATTATTATTATTATTATTATTATTATTATTGTTATTATTATTGTCGCAAGTGCTTGAACTTTCTTTCGGTCGTCAACGTAACAAGAGATTTCACAAAATGTCGTATTATAGTGTACTGGGTATAGTAGACAAGTTTGTTGAATCGTTCAACCGACAATGAAAACGTGAACTTTCCAGCGACAATAGTGCAATTGTTCTCGCGAATGCAGTATCACGAAATACATGCGTTGCGGAGGCGATAAGAGAGATAGGTTGGATGTCAACGACTCAGGTAGGTCGGATAAGATTTCTCTTATCCAGATATGTGCCTACCAGTGTTGACCTCGTCATTTCACAAATTTATCTGGCCTCTTTTTCGAAGGATTTCCTGACTTCCATTTCACTTGATTATTTTATGTAAGGAAATCAATTCGAAGTCTTTTTAACCCTAGATAACCATCAAGCACTTGTTTAGTTTTCGTAAAATTAAACGAACGGTCGTGCAAAATAAAAATCGTATGAATTAATTCCAAGTTACAACGAGGGGGGTGGGGAGGTGTGGATGAGGAGAGTGGAAGAATGGAGAGAGGGGTTATACGAAAAGAGTCGGGAAGGGGTATAAGCGACCGGAAGAGGGGGTCCAGAGGGAAGGGGAGGGGGGTAAAAATGTAAAAATTGTATGTAAATATTGTAAAGAATAGTATAGTAAGATTCTGTTGTAAATATTTTCGCTCTCTGTCTCTATGTAGTTTAAGTTAGAATTAAGGTAGGTTGTAAGATAATATGATAAGGATAGTTTCAAGTTTTAAGGATAGAGTAAGAGTGGTACAATGATGTAAGAGCGCTGTAAGGAGGGAAATGGGAAAGGATTGTTAACCCTAAGGGGAACAATAAAAGTTACATACAATGATCCATTTAATAATTAGATGAGCAAAGAGGATCTAGTTCTAGCCATGTCGTTGCAGACTATAGAGGATATCGTGTGGGAAACGGATGACGAAAATACTCAGTTTCTGGAAGTTACGGTGAATCCACTCTAGGGATAGAGGTCCATGCCCTGTCTGTACTCTCTGAATCGATTTTAGGCGCGTGGTCCACCATAGGCGTATATCCCATGTAGAAAGCGATGGGAGGAATCCCATCGTCTGCTCTCAGGCGTGTCTCGCGACGAACAATACCAAGAGAAAATGAATTTTTCCGAAGCTCGCTCGCGACGATTTATGCTATGAAGACGAGAGTATAGAAAATCGTTGAGTATTTCACTAGTACGTACTTCACTATTTAATGTATCGTTGAAGGCTGTGATAACACGATGATAACATACGCGTGACAAGCATTTCCGGTAATGCTTCTCGTCTGCGGAGTCTACATGTTCGAAATTATAACAGCATAGACTGTAGATACAAATGATTTGTATAGCTTTCTAGCTATTTGGTCGATGTGTATGTACAATGATAATGATTTGTTGGTATTGCCAAGATAAGATTATTTTTTATTCATCGTTAACTCTTTACGGATAACAATTACTTTAAAGACTAAAAATATTTCCCTCGGAGAACAAGATTATTACTGATCTTGTGCATACTGATAACTGATCTTTTGACACGTGCATAATTAAGTGCCATCGATTGTATTTTATAAAAGTTAAAAGCAATTAATCAATTAGTCCCGATCTCTTCTATACATTTTATCAAAACAACAGATCAGATCAAAATTTTAGATCTTGTTGTACATCTTGTTACAGAGAGAAGGATTTGTAACAAGCACCGAATAATAATTACAATAATACTGGTGTATAATTAAGTGCCATCGATTGTATTTTATAAAAGTTAAAAGCAATTAATCAATTAGTCCCGATCTCTTCTATACATTTTATCAAAACAACAGACCAGATCAAAATTTTAGATCTTGTTGTACATCTTGTTACAGAGAGAAGGATTTGTAACAAGCACCGAATAATAATTACAATAATACTGGTGTATAATTAAGTGCCATCGATTGTATTTTATAAAAGTTAAAAGCAATTAATCAATTAGTCCCGATCTCTTCTATACATTTTATCAAAACAACAGACCAGATCAAAATTTTAGATCATGTTGTACATCTTGTTACAGAGAGAAGGATTTGTAACAAGCACCGAATAATAATTACAATAATACTGGTGTATAATTAAGTGCCATCGATTGTATTTTATAAAAGTTAAAAGCAATTAATCAATTAGTCCCGATTTCTTCTATACATTTTATCAAAACAACAGACCAGATCAAAATTTTAGATCTTGTTGTACATCTTGTTACAGAGAAAAGGATTTGTAACAAGCACAGAATAATAATTACAATAATACTGATGTTAACCCTTTGCACTCGGAGCTATTTCTAACTAACCTAGAATATTTCCATTGTACATCATTTTTTTCCTTATATGCGTAGGAAACTGATATAGTACTTCATACAATATTTAAATGTTTAGTAATTTATTACATATAAACAAATTTAATCATGTAAACAATATTCTGAATAATGGTGTAACTATTTGTAGCGGCGCCTCAGAGTCGCCATTCGAGTGCTAAGGGTTAAAATGATTAGAATATGCTGGTCGTTGAAGGAAATTGTTTTAAAGAATTATGAATTTCAATGATTCTTTATTCTGTGACAATGCAGTCACACCGTTCACGAAGAAGATATAAAAGAATTTGTGCAGCCGAAAGTTCTCAACAAATTGTCACGACAAGTAACCTGGCTCTCTCTCTCTCTCTGGAGCTTTTTAAACCCTCTGTGAAGCGTCACAAAATGTTGCGTCGTTCTGAGAAGCGGCACTAAACAAAGAACAATTGAGGGGACGTGATCGCGTAAGCAAAATTTCTGTCCCTTAATTTTACGATCGCTCATAATCGTAACAGTGGCAAATTATTATGGCAGGAATTTCACGGAGACGCTGGCTCACGCGCCACCGGAGTTTCGCGAATGATCCCCGCGTTTATGGCAGTTAGGTTTATTAGCCGGCGTCCTCGCGACGAACTCGGGTCGTTTCTAGCTCTTATGTTGAACGGGCAAACTTGTTCGTATTTGAGGCATCTCCAATGCTATACAACACCTGGTTAAGGGGTGGGGGGATGAGTAACAGAGGGCGGTCGTAAAATTGTGAATAATTCAAAATCTACTACAGCTATTTTTGGATACGTTAGAGAAGATGTTATTGGCGCAAGGTTCGATCTTTTTGAGTTCAAAAACCTTGCGCCAATAACATCTTCTTCTTCTTCTCTAACAGTAGTTTTGCATAATGTATCCAAAAATATAATTGTGATTTCTATCGATATAATTTTGAATTATGTTAGAGAAGATGTTATTGGCGCAAGGTTTTTGAACTCAAAAAGATCGAACCTTGCGCCAATAACATCTTCTCTAACATAATTCAAAATTATATCGATAGAAATCACAATTATATTTTTGGATACATTATGCAAAACTACTGTTCGAACATATACGTTGTTATCGTAATCATATAGATACGCAATTAACTTATATGTTAGCGTCAATGTGTTTTAATCCAGGTCAAGGGCTCGAGGCGACTCTTGGGCCTGGAAGGATTTATGTCTTAATTTGTACAGTGTCAGTAAGGCGAATGAAAAATTTATTTTTATTTTATTACAATAAAAGAGGATGCGAATTACAACTGAATTAATTTCTGACACGCCATTGTTTGATACCGCGACGCGAATCGAACGTTTCAGGAAATGCGGTTAATATAACTCTGCGGTGCATGTACCCGATCGGAACAGCATCGGATACTAACCACGAAGGCCGTAGCCTGTTGGAATTCCGGAATTCCGTGATGAAATTAGCATCCATCGAATTCCTCCATGAACCCATGGTAAGTTATGAGATCCGGGGACGAAAGGTCTTTCTATTAAAGCGCATACTACGCCGATCAACGTGCACGATAGCTACCACCACTGAATAATTCGTGAATTATCCGATACTACACCGTCGCAGAATTCCTATTATCCAGACATAACACTTTCACTGATCCCTTTCGAGATCTATCGAGTAATATTGATGATGAATCAATTAATTTAGTGTCGAATTTATTATAAAAAAAGGTCTCTTTAGCGAGACATCTGTGAATTTCCAATAGAATTAATGTATAAACTTCAACATGAACAGCGAAAAAAGAGAGAAAAAATAATGTTTATTATTGTCCTCTTCATGTTGAAGTTTTTACATTCATTCTATTGGAAATTCACAGATGCCTCGCTAAAGACACGTCCGTACACATACACCCATCGTACAATCACCGATTACAGTACCAAATCTCATTGTTCCACCCCCGTCGCTAATGACCCTGGCAGTTGAAGCGACGTTAAATAACAAATAAATAAAATGAATAAATAGATCTTTCTACGGGTACAACAGGGCCACTACCTCCGAAGAATTTAATAATGTGTCGGTAGAATTTGGGATACTGCTTTCGAAGAATTTAGTAGTGTCTCGCTATAGTGTGTCCTGTCCAATGGATGAACATCTACCTCTCAGTCAATGAACATAATTATCTATTAAACGAAAAAATATGTTCATTGACTGCGAGGTAGATGTTCATCCATTGGGACAGGTCACCCCTATAGCGAGACACTACTGAATTCTTCGAAAGCAGTATCCCAAATTCTACCGACGCATTATTAAATTCTTCGGAGGTAGTGGCCCTGTTGTACCCGACACGCCGGTGAAATGTGGTGCATGTAAGGTGTATCTAAGTACGTGTGCATATGCAGGAAAGCCGATGCATCGCGGTTGTGGGACGCAGTCGCGGGTGCACCGGCTTACGTGATATAGAACGGCGTGCAACAGAGGTATTTCGCTAGCACACTCCGGCCCTATACATTATGCATATATTACGCTCAGTCCCGTACGTGTGTACACGACGCTCCCGTGCATACGCAGCATGATCTACAGGGTGTACCAGGTGTCGTGCTGCATTATTTACTATGCTAGTGATACAAGTAGCGGTTCGCGGTAATGAACTGGAAGTAAGAACGACTACCAGGGTTTGCGTACCTTTGGTTCAAGGTCTCTGGCATTTATTGTACTCCCCCCCCCCCCCGCCCCCCCAGCCTAACTGGTCAACTTCGTATTCGAGATTCTGTTCTTCCTTTTCAGATCTCTTAGACCAGCGCGCAGTGGTTTGAATGCCACAATTAGGTAGACAAAATTCATTTCTTAATCAACAAAAAGTAATTGTGTCAATGTGATCTGTAATAACTAGACTACGGACTTCTATGCATTTAAGGTAAAATTGACTAGAACGAATTTTAAACAGTGGTAAATGAAACAGGTGAAAATTGCTGTTTAACTACTGTCTTGCAATTGCTGAGGAAAAATTTCTATTTTGCATAAAGATCCGCAGTCTAATGATAACACTATATTAAGACTTTTACATTAAGTATCTTGTGCCCTTTTTTAACAGCTAAACGCGTGAATTAAACTTTTGAGAAAATTTTCCGCGATATTACCTTATGCGCAACGGTTACTGAAAGACACATTTTCCCAGACGCGCAAATAAGCTGAAAATCAGTTTAGACACCGCCGCGACGCTAACGTCCCATTCTTTAACAGCTAAACGCGTGAATTATACTTTTGAGAAAATTTTCCGCGATATTACCTTATGCGCAACGGTTACTTAAAGACGCGTTTTCCCAGACGCGCAAATAAGTTGAAAATCAGTTTAGACCCCGCCGCGACGCTAACGTCCCATTCTTTAACAGCTAAACGCGTGAATTAAATTTCGGAGAAAATGTTCCGCAATATTATTATTGTTTTTTAAGCCAGCGTCGCCCATGTCTGATTTAGGCCATTTTATATAATATCGAAGAACAATTTCAAGATATTCTCAAATATAAGTAATTAGGAAATAAAATAACATGTTATTTGAAATAATATTACAAATAATAGCATTTCGGAAGTGCTCGTGTCCGAGTATCATGTTATACTTCTTGGCGATCGAGTTTCAGGGCGCAGAAGCTGGAGGGGATACGATTTTCACAAATATACACATCCCTTTCACATATATCGAGACATTAAAAGACTTTGTTTGCGATCTGTGTACCACCTGTCGTTTAGATCCTATCTTGTGCCCTTCTTTAACAGCTAAACGCGTGAATTAAACTTTTGAGAAAATTTTCCGCGATATTACCTTATGCGCAACGGTTACTGAAAGACACATTTTCCCAGACGCGCAAATAAGCTGAAAATCAGTTTAGACACCGCCGCGACGCTAACGTCCCATTCTTTAACAGCTAAACGCGTGAATTAAACTTTTGAGAAAATTTTCCGCGATATTACCTTATGCGCAACGGTTACTGAAAGACACATTTTCCCAGACGCGCAAATAAGCTGAAAATCAGTTTAGACACCGCCGCGACGCTAACGTCCCATTCTTTAACAGCTAAACGCGTGAATTAAACTTTTGAGAAAATTTTCCGCGATATTACCTTATGCGCAACGGTTACTGAAAGACACATTTTCCCAGACGCGCAAATAAGCTGAAAATCAGTTTAGACACCGCCGCGACGTTAACGTCCCATTCTTTAACAGCTAAACGCGTGAATTAAACTTTTGAGAAAATTTTCCGCGATATTACCTTATGCGCAACGGTTACTTAAAGACGCGTTTTCCCAGACGCGCAAATAAGTTGAAAATCAGTTTAGACAGCGCCGCGACGCTAACGTCCCATTCTTTAACAGCTAAACGCGTGAATTAAACTTTTGAGAAAATTTTCCGCGATATTACCTTATGCGCAACGGTTATTGAAAGACACATTTTCCCAGACGCGCAAATAAGCTGAAAATCAGTTTAGACACCGCCGCGACGTTAACGTTTAGCTCGCGTCCTGCGCCAAGCGACGACGGATAACTCTGTTACAATAATTGAATCGAGTTGTCTGGCTCTATAAAGGCTTCGGAGCATGTGTAGGTATATATAGGTGGAGGAAACGTGTATCGCGAGACAAGAATATACGGGCTGGAAAGCGATAGCTCGCTTTGTAATCAGGTTTACATGCGCGCGACCGCGTCACTGCAGCGCATACTTATGCGAGCACGGGAGCACAATGATTCTGTCGTAAGTGTCCCTTCCTCGTAATTATGCCTACGCTTCCATTCGTCGCCGGCCGAGCGTGTTTCTTGTCGATACGAACCGCTTCAATCGCGCGATTACCGAGGACAGGCACCGTGTATTCAATCGAGGTAAAAATGAGGATTGTAGAACGGTACAATCGTACAAAACCGTGCACTGAAAAGCCCGTTTTTTAGACAAAATTCCATTACTCAAAAATTATAGGTGATGTCAAAAATGTTTTAGATGATAATTGTAGAATATAGAAGAGATTACATGGCGATTGTATTGGTTTTACAGTAACTTTGAAAAGCTCTAAAAATTACAATTGAAACTTTTGGTGAAAGCCTATATTACCACGTTTTTAATTAGCTCGCTTTCCTGTTTGTTTGTTTGTTCGGAACAAATCTTGCAGTTGATTTTAAACTAACTTCCCGAATGAGTTAGAGACTTGAAATTGGAAACGTAGCTCAGAACTGGATGACAATGCAGTATTCATAACAAAATTTGTTAAAAAGTCTATCCGTTTAAGAGAAATAACATTTAAATATTTTCAAATGATTTTATACTTTTTAGTCCGTTTTTTAAAAATTATTTTATACTTAAATGTTACAGTAACAATGCCTGCTTTGAATAGGTGGGATGTCCTGCGAACAACTGTTAAATAAATGAATGTAGTGTCGAAGTTGTTATAAAAATAAAGAAAATCTCTTTAGCGAGACATCTGTGAACTTAGAATAGAATTAATGTATAAAATTCAACACGAAGAGGACAATAATAAATGTTATTTTTTTTCGTTTAATTCAAATTATGTTCATCTTCTACATAATCATTTACAATTGCACAAAAAGGAAGTGATCATCAAGTCTGGATTTTCGTTATACCTTTTATGGTACGTCTTCTACCAGATCGTGACGGTGATATATTTGCAATTGGATTTAACGTGCCGTGTCGATGACTTTATTAAGCCATTTGGCTAAGCAAAGTGGAGGTATTGAGTTTGTATTCCTCGAGTCCACATTGTGCGAACATATCGGCCACAAGACAGAAATCATCGATGCCAGCTAAAAAAAAAAAATAACATTTTTTAAAAGTTCGTTTATAAAATATATTGTAGCAATTTCTTCATTCTGCTTACCACTTGTGGCAGTTGTTACACATTGTTTTAGACCTTGTCGCATGGACTCCAATCCCTCACCAGGAGGCAGAAATTTGTCGAGCATGTTGTTTAATTGATCCATATCGAACTTGCCGTCTTTCATCTGAAACGGGTCACATTATTTTAATCCGAAATTGTTATTTTGACCCATACGCGACAAAGGGGGTGCACTGATTTTCTCATTTGCAAAAAATTGATTACTTATTTCTTGCATTTAAGTATAACTGTTGTAGAATACATGTAAATACAAATGGATTCGTAAAATTAACTTAGTTATAGGCGTTTGAAGGATTCAAATCGCGTCACAAGATATACAATAGAGTAGATAGTTGAATCTTTAATTTCTCTCAAAACCACTTTTTTTCGAAACGGTTACCATGGTATCTCGAGTTCTAGTTGACTAGTTGGCTAGTTGGCTAGTTGACAAAATCATATTCTTACAGCACGAACCATCTTTTAAATCTGTCAATTTTAAAAAATTTTTTTTACCATGCTAAAGGCCGAAGAATATTTAAAAATTTGTTAGTTTGTCTTCGAAATGACGCCATTTTGTAAAGAATCAAGCTTTTTCATTTCTTTCCATTCGGATCATAAGTACATTTATTCTGATAAACGAACAACTTCATTTTTTTTCTTTCTGATATTTTTCAAAATATACTCCATAAAGATATATTTAACTCATGTAATTTTGATTAGTTTTACTCAAAATATTACACATACAGTTCAAATACTAATAAATTGAGCAAAATCCTAATGGGGAAGATTCAGTAGTTTTCCTGATGAAAATTTAAGAGGTTTATGCATGAATGGCCTTGTGAACTAGAAATAAAATACTCCCTTAATAATAAAAAAGGTGACACTTTATAAGTTTGAAAATAAATTATTTTTACATATTGTTCTATACAAATGTCACATAAGCCATTTGCAAACACCACATAAAAGTGGCGAAGGAGAGTGGTGGAGAGACTATGAATGCCACATATTTAAAATGTAATAAAAATTTTCCTTTTGTCTGTTGATGGAACTATGGTAATCTTCAAATGATTTTCGAAAAAGTGTGACTAATATAAGATGAAGTACAAACCAGTCCGAAATTCTCGAAAAAACAAAGTTCGAGGCAACCACGCTTTTTACGTCCCTCCTCCGAATCGTCAGATATCAGTCCAGGAAGTTCGGCTAACAGGATGATAAACAATTACTAGAACCTTTCAAAACCATTTTGCGTAATTTTAACTTTCAGTGGCGGACAAAAGAAAGTTTAAAATTGGAATTTCTGTGTACGAGTATTAATGATTGTAGCACTAGATGGTTTTTCAAATCTTGATAACATTCATCTATTGGGGCAAACTTCTTTTGCTTATTCGCCCATTTTTACGTGCAAAAGGAGGAAAGTAGATTTAAAGTCTTTTGTACTTTAATAATATGAACAACTACGTGATACATATTTGTCCATATTTTTCTTCAATTGTGTGTATACATTGGCTTTAACTAACATTTGCATCTTTAATTACACAGATGAATGAAAATATTAGAATCGAGTCGAGTTGTTTATCTCTCAGCAAGATATCGACACCGAACAATCTGCAAAGATAGCATACAATTTTTTAAGGAAAAAAAAAATTTAAAAACACGAGTGTCCTCTGGACAATTTTAACAAAATCTACTCAATATGAATGTTATGGCTGTGTAAAAAATGAAATAGAATTCTTTTTTTTTTGTATCCAATATTTAAGTATTAATGTGAATGTAGACATACAATAGATATCAATTTTCTTCCCTCTTGTGTGAAGTTATTGCAGACAAGTTCTAATTATTGTAGCCATGAAAATAATTGTTCGCCAAGGGATTAATTGCAAATGTACAAAACAGGCTATAAGGTATAATAGACAGCAACAGAGATCCTACATAGCAATAAAACTAGCAAAATATTTGAATATCAAAATTGTATTTAAAAAAACCCTAGAATAAAACTCGTTGCATTGTTTTAAATAAACTATCAATTTTCTATCCCCTTTTGTATTCGTCATGTTTCCATTATTTTATAAGATGTAGATATTTATAGAAAGTTCATTGTTGCTTTAAAACAAAATTTCAGTCTGTAAAAATTGCGATTGTTACTGTGTACGTTGCTATTGAAACATTCTTTTCCCCGCCACTGTATAATCAATTATACTCACTTATGGCGACTCCTTGATCTTCTAAGCACGTGTTACCTAGTATATTAAAGTCTTGACCTGCAACCTTTTAAATTGAATTGTGATCAATCGATTATTGTGTTAAATATAAATCTCGTCTTACAAATCAAAAAATTAAACAATCATTTTAATCGCTTCGAAATGTGTACCACTGGGTAACGAAGTCAATGGTGCGCTTCAATCAAATTAAACGATGGGTTGTTCGATAGTGTAAGGGTAATTATGGACAATTATCAATTATACCATCATGAACAATTTAATAATATTGAACAATTTGCAATACTTCTCTGACGACGACCGCCTGTACGTTATCGATCGATGCTTTTCTTTTTGATACAGTACCGTTGCCATAAAAGCTACAACGATGTACACGATAAGTGCAA
Source organism: Sphecodes monilicornis (assembly GCA_913789915.3). Lineage (NCBI taxonomy): Eukaryota > Metazoa > Arthropoda > Insecta > Hymenoptera > Halictidae > Sphecodes > Sphecodes monilicornis. The sequence continues at coordinate 5,256,318 of OU565302.1, forward strand.
TACAATTATCCTCACTACATCGAAGTAAACCCCTCGAAAGTCCAAGAAGCTTGACCGCTCTACTCGGCCGAGAAATGTAACACGATACGAGTCTCTAGGTATTTCGGTGAGCCAATACTACTGCAATGACTACATTTTTTTGTTTTTTATTATCTCTTCATGAAAATTTTGCCAACGCGTTCACGAAATTTTTCCGATTAAAATTACACGAAATACTTTATCGTTTGGATCATATTTACTACCTCGTTCGACACAATACACAAGGCGCACAAGAAGAGGATGGCGATCTTCATATTGGTGTATCCAAAGATTCGTACTAACATATGCGATATACTGATTGTCAGAAGGACTTCGACTGAGCAAGCAACCTGCCGACTATGGTATTTATACTACGATGATAGACAAACATACACAAGCTTTATAGGTTGTAATAATGTATTTACGTAATTCGAGTTTGTGTAACATTCTGCACAGTGGTATCAGATTATGCTGTGTGTTGACCATTCGAACTAATTATTCAAGCCTACGGGTTCGCAGTGTTAAATGTGTGACAATAATTAATCGATTTTTTCAAGAATTTATTAATTTTCCATCATCCGAAATGTTAAATTATTATTTTTATATTAGTAGTTCAGTTCAATAATTCTTTATTTCCTCGATTTCTGAAAATATTATATATTCTGCCTTACACATCTAAACCATTTCCAATTGTTTCATTTCTGTGATTCAGCGTATAGAAATTGCATCTTCATTGCAATAACAAACAATTTATTGTTATGTAATAATTGTTAGAACTTAGCGGAGTCATGGACACTTATAAAGCAGTGACTTTCATTTGTTTGCTAAACGAATATAATAATTTATTTGATGATTCTATAGACATCACGGTCGCCAACTATGCAATTTAATAGTTTCACGTGCACAAAAAAAATCTCCCATTGATAGTCGAACAACTGATCAAGATCTGGTCATACTGCAAAATTAATGGAAAAGGTTGTGACAACTTTTTTAAAATTGGATCGAACGGCTTGAGTTTCGTTGAGATGTTAGAAGGACTTGTTTACTAGTTAATGTATAAATAATCTTTTTTAAAAATTAATGTTGATCGCAATTGCAAAGACAAAAGTAGAGGTCACGATTTTTAAGTATTTATCTGTGCTTATAATAATAATAATTTAAATAAATAATTTCCTTAATAAAGATCATAAGCCAATTGTTTCAATAATAGAATCATAGAAAAATAAATGTCATAAAGTGTTGATAAAAATTCGATAAAAAATTGAAAGAAATTTCACTTCAGTCATGTGGTCTAAGCACACATTAATCTTTTGTCAGTCGTATCGTTTTTAAGTCCATTCCATTATGTCGCATGATAATTACGTAAAAAATAAATTTGGAAAATATAATAGTAACAATAATATGTCACATTTAATTTATAGACGCGGAAACAAAACAGAGAAAAATAGTCAAATGTTCATTATAGAGAACCCAGTAGTGCCATTTCGTCGACTTCAATTCTTTACGACGTAATCTTAGTTAATACCATCCATCCTACAGAGTACATTGGTATTTTACAAGATTGCCGTTAATAGCGGTCGATCAGTTCGTGCAATTACCATAAACGTCGGTTGCCGCGTCCTTTGCCATCCTCTCCTGACCGTAATTTTTTTAGTGTACGCGAATTAAAAAACGGAATTTTAAAGCGGAAGAGTGGTAAAATAGGGCCATATTCCTTTCAAATTTCTTTCAAGTTTAGTTAAGAATTTATATTAATGAATTTTAACTTTAAAGGAATTTGATCAAACCTGGTACTTACAAAATGTGCTGGAGTATTTCCAAAAATAAAGAAATACCTTTTTGCATTGAGTGTTCCTAACGAAATTGGTGGTGCATCTTGAGATACCATAGGTCCAAATTGGAAAACCAGTTTCTTTGATTGAACTGATGACTCTGAATATACAGTATTTCATCTATAATTGTCCACAACACGGGGAGGAACAATTATGCGCGAGGGATATCATTGTTTGAGGTTTGCCGAACGTAGAGAAGGAACGGCCTTCCTCGCGCCCGAAACTTTAATTGTCTATTACACAAGAAAATATCATCGGAATTATATCATATTTGGTATGATTTTTATTAGAAAAATGCCACAAATATGGTCATCGAAGTCCCATAAAAAAATAATGAATAATAAAGACGTTGGAAATTCGGATTAGTGTGGTCTCACCGATATACCCGAGCCGTATGGTGTCATATTTCTCGGCGACCGAGGCCTCTCGAGCTTCACGGCCCCTCAAGGTGGTACACCCCGCACTAGTGGGGATATCTCAGGGACAATTATGTCGGAGACACTTGGGACAATTACCGATGAAATACTGTATAAATGGAATATTTGGTATTTTAAATTGTGTTTATTCAGACACAGAATGTATTACTTTTTATAACCATATTATAAATATATATAATAAGAATTAATATAATATATATAATATATATAATATAATATATATATATGTAATATATATAATATAATATATATATATATATGTAATATATATAATATAATATATATATATGTAATATATATAATATAATATATATAATATAATATATATATAATATATATAATATATATAATATATAATATATATAATATAATATATATAATATAATATATATATAATATATATAATATAATATATATATAATATATATAATATAATATATATATAATATATATAATATATATTTACTATATAATATATATATATAATATATATATAATATCAACTCTTCCCTATATATACATAAACGTTTGTTTCCTGTCTATAATAACTCGTCGCAAAAACATCTCTTTTTTATTGAAACATACGAAGTGCTGATCGCTGGTAGTGATTAGACACTCGTTAATAGTCACCGGTCGTATTGTGAAATTGACGTTTCAGGGCGAAGACAAAGGATAAAGCTTCCTCGTACACTAGCTATGGTGATTTATTTGTCTTCTATTTCGGTGAGACTTTTCATGAAGGCACACTTGACAAATCTGTAGCTAATCATACACTCATCTGTTTCATTTTCCGCTGAAACAGAAATGATATCGTTCGGACCATTAATTATTATATGTTTTTGTTATTTTCTTATTTATTTTCTGCTTAGTGGTAAGACTAATAGAAGTGTTTAGTGGCAAGAGCAATAAAGAAAAACGATTAATATAGTTAATTCTAACCCAGACCTGACGCGGACTATTAATTAAAATTTCTTTTTTTACTGTGCTCATATAGTGTAAAGAAAAACGATTACCGTAGATCTGGTAGATATACATATAACTTTCAGCAATTTTCGGACACTATTAAAGGGACGATAACATTTTTATTGTAATATTGGACCCTGCAACTTGAATTTTTTTGACAAGTTAGAACAATTAGTTTGCTACAATTACGCGAAATGTCTTTTTGAATGAAGAGTGTAGTCTAGTGAGTGAGATAGATACCTTCAACTTTACAAGTGCTTGTCCATTCGACCAGTCTGTTCCGTATGTGTTCTGGAGCATTCTTTACATGTAAATACTCGTACACTTTATCCAGGTTTATCTCTCTCCCTACCATCTATAATAATTGATTAAATGTTATTATCACATTTGTTTGCTGTATTGATCCTGATAGAGGATGAGACTTACCGTTCCCTGTTTTTGAGCGCCGCAAACCACTGCGCAACTTGCTCTTCTTAAACTTTTCATATCCGTAATCTCATCTTCGCTCAACTCGTCGATGCAGTCTTTCATGTACCTCACGTCCTCTGTAAAAATATGCGAAAATCCCTTTTACTATTGACTTAATTAAGCGTTAAATGCTTTAAATTTATTCTTTAATTATTCGTCCATGGATCAAGCAGCTTAAAAATTCGCGTTTCAATCAAATAGCTTGATATAGTCTGCTTCTTAGGATAAAAAGATCGTTTTATTCACCAATTTGAAATTCTAATCTTCGAATATATAGGGTGAGTCAATAAGAACTGATACGTAATAGATGCTCATTATGAGATACGTTATGATACTCATAACCACTTGGTTGTGACGACCTTGAAATCTCACAAAATTAGGGATCTTGAAAAATCGAATTTCATCCATACAATGGATCTCTCGAAAGAGGACGTAATTCATCCAGAACGTTTGTTAATAGTTTTAGGCAATAGTTCTTATTGACTCACACTGTTCATATAGTGAAGAGCATGATTGATTCAACACCGTTCGAAGCAGCATAACCTTTTTCAAATTAGAGGAAATCTCTCAAGTGTTTTCGGAAAGTTATAAGTATTATTAGTTTATTAGGTGATGTGTACAAATATTTTTGAAAAAATGTTCAATTGATTGGAATTGCGAGAAAAGATTGTAAAAGTTAGTTTTCACAATTTTTTTTATCTGGCCCCGTAATGGAAATTTAAAAACATGTTTTATATGTGTAAAAAGTTGCATTGCTATAATTATTCTTATTATTATTATATTATGAGTGACACTTTAAGTCCTATTATTTACATAATGATTTTATTATTTAATGACACAGTGTTTCTCTAATTGTTCTAATGTTATATATTTCTTCATGAAAATCGAAATAATGGCAAAATTTATTTCCTAAACAAAAAGATTCCCTATGGGAATGTCATAAATGTTAATATTTTCTTTTGTTGAAGTTTAAAATAACATGAACAGAAGAAGGTTTAGCAATTCAATTCAATAATGATTCCGAGGTACTTTAAATCTTTACCACTTGTTACTTCTGATTTCTGAATACATTCGAGACTTTCCTCGTCGGTGATGTTGAATAGATAGGAAAAGTCTCGTACCAATCGATGATCAGTCAAGTCTTCTTCCTCTGTTGCCTGAAACAAACAAATTCCACATTATTGTCAAATATTTTTTATTATCGTAGTCTTAAAATCATCTATTTCTTTCGACTTTGTGCCGGCAATTTGTACTAGTCATTGATTTCGAGCATCAGTTGAGTACTTACCAAGGCAACAGCGACGAACATAAACAACAGCCAAAACTTCATGGTAATGATTTCTGTTCTTGTATCTCGACGATACTTGATAATTTATCGGTTCGACTGGCATCAAACAGATCGACCGCAGTATTTATAAACGGTTGTCCGAGGTTAAAGTTGACCGAGTTGCATATGTCAATCGCCAGTTACGTTTCCGATAAATCAAAGGGAAAAAATCACGAATCAATCGTTATGAAATTTGATAAATGTTACTTCGCTAGATCTTGGCACGCGAGTTATTCGACGTTTTATGGAAACTTTCGAAGAAACACAGCGAGTATTGTTTTTAGCTGGTATCGAATTTCAAAGAATCGTACACATATTCGTAAATAGTATTTACAAAATCCATATTTGTTGACTATTATGCTGTACAACATCCACTTCGCGTTCTGATAATAAATAAGTCGTCGTAAAGATTTTTGTTCGTTCAATTCAATTCTAAGAAGGATTTTCCTACATCATCTTCGATTTGAAAACTTCTCCGTTTTTAACTTTCAGAACTTTTCTCAAATCTTCAATTTGAAGAAGTTCAAACTATTTTCTGTTAAGTGTAGGGGAGAGTTGCCGAATTTGGATCATTGCCTAAATTGGTCCTCCATTGTAATTTTACCGGTATACGAGATTTGTTTTGTAAAACAGGGAATATATGACGTGGTTATGGTTAATAAAGTGATTTTAGTTATTTACATGTTACGTACGGTCATATACGCGTATAGTCACGTTGTGTCAGGTTCGTAAGAGCCAATTACAGTGAATTCTCGATAATTGTCCCAAATATCTTGCCCGTAATTGTCCCAGAACTCTCCCTACTACCGCGGGGTATACCCCGCGAGGGCCCAATAGGCCTCGGTCGCCGAGGAGTGTAACATAATACGGGTCGAGTATGTCGGTGTGAGACCAGAAGACTACTACTAATCTAATAACAAAACTTCTTTATTTTTAATTATTTTTTTATGGGACTTTCACTTATATACAGGGTGAGTCACCTGACGTTTGTACCTCAAATATCTTTGTTGTTTCTAAATATACGTAAAATATGGTAAGGACAAAGTTGAATGGTACAACGGGGCTGACAAGATGCCAAAAAAAATGTTGTTTTTGTGTCATTTTTTTTGGAGATATGAAGGTCACCTTGACTTTTTTAAATGGAACCACCCTTTTTTAAACACATACAATGATAGTCCCTTTCATTACGAATTCAGTGACTATATGTATATATACAGTCACTCCCATTAATATTCGTACACTCTTAAAAAGACGATAACTTGTTTAATATTGGACCATACGACTTGGACTTTTTTGATATGTTAGAATAATTAGTTTACTACATGACGTGAAAAAGAAATTATAAAACAATTGCAATTCGTCGGTATTGCAGAGAAAATACTAAAAGTTGTGTTTTACAATTTTTTTATGTGGCTTATGTTGAAAATTTAAAATATCCATTTTGTAGATCTGTATCAATTGTATACATTTTCAAATTTTCATCCAATTTGGATTACGTGGAAAACAGCGACAGGCATCAAATGACGTAAGATTCCTTCGATTTATTACAGTTTAAGGCCGAAAATTGTGAAAAGCTGCAATTTTGACAATCTTCAAACAGTTGTAGCTCATTGCAACGTTTGCCGATTTTGGTGAAATATTCAGAGTGTATACAGTTGACACAGATCTACAAAACGTATTTGTTGAATTTTCAATATGGACACACATAAAACAGTTATAAATAACAACTTTTAGTATTTTCTTCGTAATTCCGACCAATTACAATTTTTTCAAAATTTCTTTTTTTCAACGTGTAGTAAACTAATTGTTCTAACTTCTCAAAAAAAAAATCCAAGTCACATGATCCAATATTAAAAACGTGATCGTCTTTTAGAGTGTACGAATATTAATGGGAGTGACTGTATATATATATATATATATATATATATATATATATATATATATATATATATATATATATATATATATGTGGCATTTTTTTAATGAAAATGATTTCAAATATAATATAATTCTGATCATATTTACTTGTGTAATGAACAATGAAAGTTTCAGACGCAAGGAAAGACAGCGTATGGAAAAGAAAGAGACGGGGATAGTCGCAGCCGCCGGCACAGTTCGAAGGACCGCGACTTTTTTCGTCTGAAACATTTATCGTTCATTACATAAGTAAATATTATTGTGTCATGGTTGCTGGAAATCCTTTCTTAGGTGACCTACTGCGTTGCAATTAAAACACTTGATGACTTCACGACGAGGCACTAAATTTTCGTTTGACTTCGGTTTCATGTTTCTCCTTTCTCTGTGTATTTTCGGAGAAATCAACGTTAATTTTGAGAACGCCTTGAGCATTTGGTCGGTTGACGACAAAACAATGCATTCTCGCCTGGTTCCTTCACTCGTCGTCCGATATGCCATCAATTATCACGTCGATCAGTTCTTCCTCGTCAATACGCGAGTTCTCCAAAATGCAGTTAAACCGAACATAACGTGGTATCAGGACTACCCAGACCAAATACCGTATGGGGATTGGGAAAAGTCGGAGGATTTCGTGGGGTATATGCAGGAGCTGATCAGCTACAAGTGACAATTAGCTGATGCCCTCCTCTTTCCAAAAATCCTACAATAACTTTGTTTTTTATTAACATACAAGTTACTGAAGTATCAACGACGCTATGTAAAAGTATGTGTTGAAACTACGAAATTTAACCACCATATCATTGAACGGACAATCGTGGATGTTGACATAAGGCTTAAAAAATAATGATATTTAATTTGCATTCAAGAATATATTTCGCAGAACATTTCGATTATACAGCAGACTTATGTTTAGGCAAGGTGTTGGCATATTTTTTAATAATTGCATTTTGAACGTGCACTTCCTCCCATCGTTGATTCTCGAATTGTTTACGGACAATGACTATGCACGCATATTTGATATACTGAAACGGATGATGGGTAAAATGCACACAAATATACATACTTTGAATACGAAAGAATCTTTTTCAATTTTTTTTTTTTGCGGACCGCGTTGATTCACCAGTGTGATGTACTAATTTGCTACAAATTATGAATCGCACTCCTATAGGATAAACGATTACGGTATCAATCTTACGCAAGTGTTTATAATGATACAAGTGATTTTATTCTGTGCACGGTATATATTTACATAGAAGTTTGTTTCCTGTCTATAATAACTCGTCGCAACTTTTTTGTTTTTATTGAAACAGGAAAAGTGCTGATCGCTATTAGTCATTAAAGAAACTCGTCAATAGTGACAGGTAATTTTCTAAAATTTACTTTTCAGGTCAAAGATAAAAGACAAAGCTTCCTTGCACATTAGAGATGGTGATTTAATGCTTATTCAGCACGTGGCTACTTCTTTCGTACATACACTTCATAAATTTATAGCCACCCATACACTCGTCGTCTTCAGTTTGCACTGAAACAGAAATGATATCATTGTACCGTTTAAAATTTTTTTCGATTATTAAAGAATGAATGAAATGTCTTTTTAGCTCCTATCACTTGCACTTGGTGAAGAGAATTTTTATTGTGCATGAAAATCCGCAGTGTGGAAGTTGGATAGATACCTTGTCCTTTGCAAACGCGTACGCAATCGCGCAGCTTGTCGATTATATCCTCCGGAAGTCCAACCTTATTGAAATACTCGGTCACTTCTTCCAGGTTCACGTCTTTTCCCATCAACTATAAACATTAATTGAATGCCATTGTAATATTATTTTGGTGTATTTATCTTGATAGAGGCTGAAACTTACTGTTCCCTGTTTTTGAGCGACGCAAACCATTGCGCAACTTGCTTTTCTCAAACTTTGCATATCCGTAATCTCACTTTCGCTCTTGTCCATGCTGTCTTCCAGGTAAATCATATCCTCTGTAAAAACATGTGAAAATCCTTGTTACTAAGATTCCCTAGGGGAATGTCATAAATGTCATAAATGATACGTACAAATATTTTTGAAAAAATTTCAATTGATTGGAATTGCGAGAAATGATCGTAAAAGTTCGTTTTCACAACTTTCTTATCTGGGCCTGTAATGGAAATTTAAAAACATGTTTTATTTATAAAACGTAGAAAATTGCAATTTTTCCCACTTGTTATTTAAAGCTGATAAACCAATTAATCAATTTCGATGAAATTTTCAGTATGTATATAATCTATTTCAGTTTATAAAAAACGTTTTTAAATTTTTCAATACCGGCCCAGATAAGAAAAGTTGTAATAATCAACTATTACTTGTTTTCGCTATTACGAACAAAAAATTTGTTCACATCTCATCTGATAAACTAATCCTTATGACTTCTCAAAAACACTGAAGTCATTTGGTGTAAATATAAAAAATAGATACTGTTCCAAATGGTGTTGATTCACAATTAACACATTTTAAAAAGATCAAGACGTAATTTTTCGATCCTCAAACTTTTATAACTCCACGAGACACGAAAAGTTGTATTGCTACAATTATTCGAAACACAGAGGTTTTATAATTTTTTCTACATTTGACAGATATTTGAGTAACAATATCTTGAGTACAATTCACTTCCTTTTCGTTGAACAATGGCGGTTATCGAGTTTTATGCCTACTGAAATTTTACAAGACGAACTGCGTAGCAAAAACGTAAGTGAGATCAATTCGACAAATCTTAACAATTTTTGAAAGCAGTAATCAGAATTTATAGGTTTGTTGTATATTAATCTTTGAATTGTTTAAAGTCGTTCAATTAATTATGTGTAGACTGTGGATCTTCGTCCGAAATAAAAATTGTCCAAACCAATTGTAAGAAACATAAGGTTAATGAAAATGCATCTTCTCTTTTAATCATCTTAAATAGTGAAATGTAAGATAATGATATTCTTAAAATCTTCTAGTGTCTTTTCAGTTTTGCATGAACACGTTATTCATATGTAAATGCGTAAAATCCGCAATTATGAGCGACACTTTAAGTCCTATTATTTACATAGCGATGGTATGGTTTAATGACACAGTGTTTCTGTAATTGTTCTAAATTTATATATTACTTCATGAAAATCGAAATAAAGGTAAAATTTATTTCCTAAACGAAAAGATTCCCTATGGAATGCCATAAATGTTAACATTTTCTTTTGTTAAAGTTGCAAATAATAGGAACAGAAAAAAGGGTTTAGCAATTCAATTCAATAATGATTTCGGGGCACTTTGTCTTTACCACGTGTTACTCCTGTTTTCTGAATACACTCGACACCATCTGCCAGGCTGATGTTGAATACACGGGAGAAGCCTTCTGCCAACTTACGTTGACTCGAGACTTCTTCCCCTGTTGCCTGAAACGAGCAAATTCCTGGTTATTGCTAAATAATTGTTGAAGCAACTAACTCTTAAAATCATATGTTTCTTTCGAATTTGAACCGACAAATTATTGATTTCGTGCAAAAGTTGAGTACTTACCAAGGCAACGGTAACTGCAACGAATATAAACGAGAGCAAAAACTTCATGATAATGATTTCTAATTTCCTGTGACTCGACGATACTTGATAATAATTCTGATCGACTGGCATCATACAAATCGACAGCAATATTTATATCCGAATAACCGAGGTTAAAGTTGTACAAGTTATGTCACTAAGCGATTACGATTCCGATGATACATGGAGAAAAATCACTAGTCAGTTGTTATGAAATTGGATAAATGTTACTTCGTGGGATCTTGGCATGAGAGTTATTCCACGGTTTATGGAAGCTTTCGAGAAAACACAACGAGTTTGTTTTTAGCTGGTATCGAATTTCAAAGAATCTTACACATAATCGTAAATAGTATTTACAAAGTCCATGTTTATTGACTATTATGCTGTACAAGTTCCATTGTGAGTTCTGATAATGAATAAGTCATGTTACAGATTTTGGTTTGGTGAACTCAATTCTAAGAAAGATTTTTCTCCATCATCTTCGAGTTGAAAACCTTTCGCAAATTTGTAATTGTGATTGCTATCGATCGAATTTTGAATTATGTTAGAGAAGATGTTATTGGCGCAAGGGTCGATCTTTTATTTCTTCGATCTTAAAAGATCGAACCGTGCGCCAATAACATCTTCTCTAGCAAATTTGTAAGTTGATAATTTTTCTCGAATCTTCAACTGGAAGAAGTTGTTCAAATTTCGATCAGAATTTTCATACTTTTTCCTGAGAAGGGAAATTACCCTATTCCAACCTCTTTGCATAGAGGTAGGGTGATTATGCTCGTACATCAATTTTTAAGGAATCATTGCAAAGAGACAGTTTCGAGCTTTAAAACTATGTCAGTTCTATCAACAAGATCAATTTTTGAAAGTTTTTGGAGAAGCTTGAATTTGCAGCATTTTTTAGGAGAAATAAGTCGTCAGATTTCTATCTGCTACATCATATAAAAATATTTTACTGGAAAATGAACACTGTTTTGCAAAAGTAGAGGTTTATAATTTGACTAATTCTTTTTACAAAATTCTCACAATTTAAAAATCGACAATATTTCGGGAATCGAAAATGTAGTTTTAAATGATAGTTGTAAGCAAAAGATAGTTGTAAGTTTTCCAGAACTCATCCTTATCATTACTGCAACTTCTTCGTGTTCTTCTTGAAGCCGGTTTTTTCAAATCTGCGTGCTGCATAATTATATAATGATTCGATCGACTTGAAATTTCACACATTCATAGATAATTGTGTTCCCTAGTATATGAACCTAAATGTGTAACGATATTATTAAATTTATTAATTGTTTTTGCATAAATAGCACGAAAATATTTGGTGAAAAATATATCTAATCTTTTATTTAAAGTCGCAACATTTTGTAACATTTGCAGTTTTTTAAATTAAACTCGCGTCGAAAGATAAAAAAAATTAATATGTTTTCATATATTAATAGTTAATTCTACGAATGTTGAAGTGTTTTAAGGTCACAGTTAAAACTCGAAAAGAAGTCCAATTATGAAAAACTGATGTCTAAGAAGAAACTCTTAGAAAATTTCTAATTAAATCACATATAATTTGACCATTTCTAGGATCATTAAACATTTAAGTGCTATCGATCAACATAAAATGGAGAGCTTTTCTAGTTTGTTTCCTGTCTATAATAACTCGTCGCAACTTCTTTTCTTTCTATTGAAACAGGGAAAGTGCTGATCGCTATTAATCATTAAAAACTCGAGAATAGTGACAGATAATTTTCTAAAATTTATTTTTTAGGACAAGGATAAAAGTCAAAGCTTCCTTGCACATTAGAGATGGTGATTTAATGCTTATTCATCATGTGGATATTTCTTTCGTACATACACTTCTTCAATTTATACATAATCATACACTCGTCCTCTTCATTTTGCACTGAAACAGAAATGATATCGTTCAGACCATTAATTATAATATGTTTATGTTATTTCGTTAATTACAACATATTAACAAACATAGAAGAATGAACATGCATTTTATATTTTGTTTCTTGCTACAATTTTCGCAAACTATGTTTGCTTCGCGTGAAGATCAGAAATGTATACATTATACATGTAGAATGTATGTGATTATTATACTGCAAATTTTATGCGCTTATTACAAAAAAATGTGCAGGTACCGTTTAAAACAGAAGAAAAATTAAAACAATTGAGGAATATCACTGTACCGTTTACAATTTGGTTAGATTATTAAAGAATGAATGAAATTTATTTTTAGCTCTTATCTCTTACACTTGGTGAAGAGAATTTTTATTGTGCATGAAAATCCGCGGTGTGGAAGTTGGATAGATACCTTGTTCTTTGCAAACACGTACGGAATCGCGCAACTTGTCGATTATATCCTGCGGAAGTCCAGACTTATCGTAAAGCTCATACACTCTTTCCAGGTTCACGTCTTTTCCTATCAACTATAATCATTAATTAAATGTCATTGTCACATTTTTTTGGTGTATTTATCTTGATAGAGACTGTAACTTACTGTTCCCTGTTTTTGAGCGCCGCAAATCATTGCACAACTTGCTCTTCTCAAACTTTGCATATCCGTAATCTCACTTTCGCTCCGGACTATGCACTTTTCCAGATAGATAATGTCCTCTGTAAAAATATGTGAAAATTGCTGTTACTATTAACTTAATTAAGTGTGAATGCTCTAAATATATTCTTTAATTATTCGCCCGTAGATTAAGCAGTTTAAAAATTTGCGTATCAATCAAGTAGCTTGGAACGCACTATTTCTTGGGATAGAAGGTCGTTTTATTCTCCAAATTGAAATTCTATTATTCGAATATAAAGGGTGTGACGATCACTTGGTTGTGACGACTTTGATATCTCACAAAATTGAGGATCTAAAAAAATCGACAGGTGATGTAATTCATCCAGAACGTTTGTTAATACAATCAACAGGTTATGAGACTCATACTGTTCATATAGTGGAGAGCATGATTGAATCAACACCGTTTGAAGCAGCATAAGCTTTTTAAAATTAGAGGAAATCTCTCAAGTGTTTTCGAAAAGTTATAAGGATTAGTAGTTCAGTAGGTGATGCGTACAAATATTTTTGTAAAAGTTTCAATTGATTGGAATTGCGTGAAATGATCGTAAAAGTTGTTTTTCACAACTTTTTTTATCTGGCCCTATAATGGAAATTTAAAAACATGTTTTATATATTTATATAAGATAATGAGATAGGAAACATAAGATAATGATTCTAAGTCCTATTATTTCCATACTGATGGTATGGTTTAATGACACAGTATTTCTTCAATTGTTCTAATTTTGTATATTACTTCATGAAAATCGAAATAAAGGCAAAATTTATTTCCTAAAAGAAAAGATTCCCTATGGAATGTCATAAATGTTAACATTTTCTTTTGTTAAAGTTGCAAATAACATAAACAGAAAAGTGTTTAGCAAGTCAATTCAATAATGATTTCGGGGCATTTTAAATCTTTACCACTCGTTACTCCTGATTTCTGAACACACTCGACACCATCTGCCAGGCTGATGTTGAATGTATGGGAGAAGCCTTCTGCCAACTCATGTTGCCTCGAGACTTCTTCCTCTGTTGCCTGAAACAAGCAAATTCCTGGTTATTGTCAAATAATTGTTGAAGCAACTAATTATAAAAATCATCTGTTTCTCTCGAATTTGAACCGACAAATTATTGATTTCGTGCAAAAGTTTAGTACTTACCAAGGCAACGGCAACGAACATAAACAAGAGCAACAACTTCATGATAATGATTTCTAATTTCCTGTGGCTCGACGATACTTGATAATTATTCGGATCGACTGGCATCCTACAAATCGACCGCAATATTTATATCCGAATAACCGAGGTTAAAGTTGTTCGAGTTATGTCACTGAGCGATTACGATTCTGATGAATCAAGGAGAAAAATCAGTAGTCAGTCGCTATAAAATTGGATGAATGTTGCGTCGCGGGATCTTGGAGCGCGAGTTATTCCACGATTTATGGAAACTTTCGACGAAAAACGAGTTTATTTTTAGCTGGTATCGAATTTCAAAGAATAGCACACATAATCGTAAATAGTATTTACAAAGTCCATGTTTATTGACTATTATGCTGTACAACTTCCATTACGCGTTTTGTGAATGAATAAGTCATGTTACAGATTTTGGTTTGGTGAACTCAATTCTAAGAGATTTTTCTCCATCATCTTCGAGTTGAATTCCTTTCGCAAATTTTTAAGTTTGAAAATTTTTCTGGAATCTTTAATTGCAAGAAGTTGTTCAAATTTCGATCAGAATTTTCATACTCTTTCCTGAGAAGGGAAATCGCTCTATTCCAACCTCTTTGCATAGAGGTAGGATGATTATGCTCGTACATCAATTTTTAAAGAATCATTGCAAAGAGAAAGTTTCGAGCTTTAAAACTATGTCAGTTCTATCAACAAGATAAATTTTTGAAAGTTTTTGGAGAAGCTTGAATTTGCAGCATTTTTTAGGAGAAATAAGTCGTCAGATTTCTATCTGCCACATCATATAAAAATATTTTACTGGAAAATGGACACTGTTTTGCAAAAGTAGAGGATTATAATTTTACTAATTCTTTTTACAAAATTCTCACAATTTAAATATCGACAATATTTCGGGAATCGAAAATGTAGTTTTAAATGATCTTCCTGGATCCTCTGTATATTTATAACGCGTTGCAATTAAAAAGGTAAAAGTAGCACAACTTAAGTATGAATAAACGGCTTTTAGACATGAACGAACTAAATTCAGGAATTTTTATGAGAGGAGAAGGTTGACTATATGTGTCTTGCGTTACAAAGTAGCAAAAGACAGTTGTAAGTATTCCAGAACTCATCCTTATCGTTACTGCAACTTCTTCGTGTTCTTCTTGATAAATAATTGTGTTCCATAGTATATGATTCTAAATGTGTGACGATATTATTAAATTTATAAAGGTGCGGTGATGGACGACGAGGGGGGTGGGGAGGTGTGGATGAGGAGAGTAGAAGAATGGAGAGAGGGTATGAAGTGAAAGAGTTAGGATGGACGACAAGCGACCGGAAGAGGGGGTCGAAGGATAGGGTAGGGGGGAATTATTAGGGTATAATGGGGAATAGTAATAGCGTAATTTCATGTAATGTAAATAGTGTAAATAGCGAATTCTTTTGTAAATAAGTTCTCTCTCTCTCTCTCTCTCTCTCTCTCTCTCTCTCTATATATATATATATATATATATATATATATATATATATATATATATATATATATATATATCTAATATAAGTTTAGAATTTAAGATAGAATCACAAGATAGATATAAGACTAGTTGTAGGAGCGGGATGAGGAGGTAAAACGGGAGAAGATGAAAAATGTTAAGAATTGTAACCCTTAGGGGAATCAATAAAGTTACTACTACTACTATTACTACTACTATTATTAAATGTATAAATTGTTTTTGCATAAATAGCACGAAAATATTTGGTGAAAATATATCTAATCTTTTATTTAAAGTCGCAACATTTTGTAACATTTGCAGTTTTTTAAATTAAACTCGCGTCGAAAGATAAAAGAAATTAATATGTTTTCATATATTAATAGTTAATTCTACGAATGTTGAAGTGTTTTAAGGTCACAGTTAAAACTCGAAAAGAAGTCCAATTTTGAAATTTGAAAAACTGATGTCTAAGAAGAAACTCTTAGAAAATTTATAATTAAATCACATATAATTTAACCATTTCCAGGATCATTAAACATTTAAGTGCTATCGATCAACATAAAATGGACAGCTTTTTTAGTTTGTTTCCTGTCTATAATAACTCGTCGCAATATCTTTTTTTTTTTATTGAAGCAGGAAAAGTGCTGATCGCTATTAGTCATTAAAAAGTCGTGAATAGTGACAGATAATTTTCTAAAATTTATTTTTTAGGACAAGGATAAAAGTCAAAGCTTCCTTGCACATTAGAGATGGTGATTTAATGCTTATTCATCACGTGGGTAGTTCTTTCGTACATACACTTCCTCAATTTATACATAATCATACACTCGTCCTCTTCATTTTGCGCTGAAACTGAAATGATATCGTTCAAACCATTAATTATAACATTTTTGTGTTATTTCGTTAATTACAACTTATTAACATACACAGAAGAATGACCATGCATTTTATATTTTGTTTCTTGCTACAATTTTCGCAAACTATGTTTGCTTCGCGTGAAGATCAGCAGTGTATACATTATACATGTAGAATGTATGTGATTATTATACTACAAATTTTATGCGCTTATTACAAAAAAATGTGCAGGTACCGTTTAAAATAGAAAAATATATTGAAACAGTTGAGGAATATCATTGCACGGTTTACAATTTTTTTAGATTATTAAAGAATGAATGAAATTTCTTTTTAGCTCTTATCTCTTACACTTGGTGAAGAGAATTTTTATTGTGCATGAAAATCCGCGGTGTGGGAGTTGGATAGATACCTTGTTCTTTGCAAGCACGTATGCATTCGCTCAGCTTGTCGATTACATCCGCCGGAAGTTCAGACTTATCGTATTGCTCATACACTGTTTCCAGGTTCACCTCTCTTCCTATCAACTATAATCATTAATTAAATGTCATTGTCACATTTTTTTGGTGTATTTATCTTGATAGAGACTGAAACTTACTGTCCCCTCTTTTTGAGCGCCGCAAATCATTGCGCAACCTGCTCTTCTCAAACTTTGCATATCCGTAATCTCACTGTCTCTCGCGACTATTCTCTCTTGCATATAGATAATGTCCTCTGTAAAAATATGTGAAAATTCCTGTTACTATTAACTTAATTAAGTGTGAATGCTCTAAATATATTCTTTAATTATTCGCCCGTAGATTAAGCAGTTTAAAAATTTGCGTATCGATCAAGTAGCTTGGAACGCACTGTTTCTTGGGATAAATGGTTGTTTTATTCTCCAAATTGAAATTCTATTATTCGAATATAGAGGGTGTGACGATCACTTGGTTGTGACGACCTTGATATCTCACAAAATTGATTACCTAAAAAAATCGACAGGCAACGTAATTCGTCCAGAACGTTTGTTAATACAATCAACAGGTTATGAGACTCACACTGTTCATATAGTGAAGAGCATGATTGAGTCAACACCGTTTGAAACAGCATAAGCTTTTAAAAATTAGAGGAAATCTCTCAAGTGTTTTCGAAAACTTATAAGGATTAGGTGATGCGTACAAATATTTTTGAAAAAGTTTCAATTGATTGGAATTGCGAGAAATGATCGTAAAAGTTGGTTTTCACAACTTTTTTATCTGGGCCTGTAATGGAAATTTAAAAACATGTTTTATATATTTATAAAACGTGAAAAATTGAAATTTTTCCCACTTGTTGTTATTTAAATCTCATAAACCAATTAATCAATTTCGATGAAATTTTCAGTATGTATATAATCTATTTCAGTCTATAAAAAACGTTTTTAAATTTTTCAATACCGGTCTAGATAAGAAAAGTTGTAAAAATTAACTATTACTTTTTTTCGCGATTACGAACAAAAAATTTGTTCACATCTCATCTGATAAACTAATCCATATGACTTCTCAAAAACACTGAAGTCATTTGGTGTAAATATAAAAAATAGATACTGTTCCAAATGGTGTTGATTCACAATTAACACAGTATCTTTTAAAAAGATAAAGACGTAATTTTACGATCCTCAAACTTTGATAACTCCACGAGACACGAAAAGTTCTATTGCTACAATTATTCGAAACACAGAGGTTTTATAATTTTTTCTACACTTGACAGATATTTGAGTAACAATATCTTGAGTACAATTCACTTCCTTTTCGTTGAACAATGGCGGTTATCGAGTTTTATGCCTACTGAAATTTTACAAGACGAACTGCGTAGCAAAAACGTAAGTGAGATCAATTCGACAAATCTTAACAATTTTTGAAAGCAGGAATCAGTATTTAAAGGTTTGTTGTATGTTAATCTTTGAATTGTTTAAAGTCGTTCAATTAATTATGTGTAGACTGTGGATCTTCGTGTGAAATAAAAATTGCCCAAACCAATTGTAAGAAACATAAGGTTAATGGTAATGCATCTTCTCTTTTAATCATCTTAAACAGTGAAATATAAGATAATGATATTCTTAAAATCTTCTAGTGTCTTTTCAGTTTTGTATGAACACTTTATTCATACGTAAATGCGTAAAATCCGCAATCTGATTATGAGTGTCACTTTAAGTCCTATTATTTACATAGCGATGGTGTGGTTTAATGACACAGTGTTTCTCTAATTGTTCTAAATTTATATATTACCTCATGAAAATCGAAAAAAAGGCAAAATTTATTTCCTAAACGAAAAGATTCCCTATGGAATGTCATAAATGTTAACATTTTCTTTTGTTAAAGTTGCAAATAACAGGAACAGAAAAGTGTTTAGCAAGTCAATTCAATAATGATTTCGGGGCATTTTAAATCTTTACCACTCGTTACTCCTGATTTCTGAACACACTCGACACCATCTGCCAGGCTCATGTTGAATATGTGCAACAATTCTTTTGCTATCTCATGTTGACTCGAGACTTCTTCCTTTATTACCTGAAACAAACAAATTCCTGGTTATTGTTAAATAGTTGTTGAAGCAACTAATTCTTAAAATCATCTGTTTCTCTCGAATTTGAACCGACAAATTATTGATTTCGTGCAAAAGTATAGTACTTACCAAGGCAACGGTAACTGCAACGAACATAAACGAGAGCAAAAACTTCATGATAATGATTTCTAATTTTCTGTGGCTCGACGATACTTGATAATCATTCGGAACGACTGGCATCGTACAACTCGACCGCAGTATTTATATCCGAATAACCGAGGTTAAAGTTGTACACGTTATGTCAATGAGCGATTAGGATTCCGACGATTCAAGGAAAAAATCACCAGTCAATTGTTATGAAATTGGATAAATGTTACTTCGTGGAATCTTCGCATGCGAAGTTATTCCCCGGTTTATGGAAGCTTCCGAGGAAATATAACGAGTTTGTTTTTAGCTGGTATCGAATTACAAAGAATAGTGCATATAATCGTAAATAGTATTTACAAAGTCCATGTTTATTGACTATTATGCAGTACAGCTTCCATTGCGCGTTCTGTTAATGAATAAGTCATGTTACAGAGTTTGGTTTGGTGAACTCAATTCTAAGAAATATTTTTCTCCATCATCTTCGAGTTGAAAACCTTTCGCAAATTTGTAATTGTGATTTCCATCGATCGAATTTTGAATTATGTTAGAGAAGATGTTATTGGCGCAAGGGTCGATTTTTTATTTCTTCGATCTTAAAAGATCGAACCGTGCGCCAATAACATCTTCTCTAGCAAATTTTTAAGTTGATAATGTTTCTCGAATCTTCAACTGGAAGAAGTTGTTCAAATTTCGATCAGAATTTTCATACTTTTTCCTGAGAAGGGAAATTACCCTATTCCAACCTCTTTGCATAGAGGTAGGATGATTATGCTCGTACATCAATTTTTAAGGAATCATTGCAAAGAGAAAGTTTCGAGCTTTAAAACTATGTCAGTTCTGTCTACAAGATAAATTTTTGAAAGGTTTTGGAGAAGCTTGAATTTGCTGCATTTTTTAGGAGAAATAAGTCGTCAGATTTCTATCTGCTACATCATATAAAAATATTTTACTGGAAAATGAACACTGTTTTGCAAAAGTAGAGGTTTATAATTTGACTAATTCTTTTTACAAAATTCTCTAAATTTAAGAATTGACAATATTTCGGGAATCGAAAATGTAGTTTTAAATGATAGTTGTAAGCAAAAGATAGTTGTCAGTGTTCCAGAACTCATCCTTATCATTACTGCAACTTCGCGTTCTTCTTGAAGCCGGTTTTTTCAAATCTGTGTGCTGCATAATTATATAATGATTCGATCGACTTGAAATTTCACACATTCATAGATAATTGTGTTCCATAGTATATGAACCTAAATGTGTAACGATATTATTAAATTTATGAATTGTTTTTGCATAAATAGCACGAAAATATTTGGTGAAAATATATCTAATCTTTTATTTAAAGTCGCAACATTTTGTAACATTTGCAGTTTTTTAAATTAAACTCGCGTCGAAAGATAAAAAAAATTAATATGTTTTCATATATTAATAGTTAATTCTACGAATGTTTAAGTGTTTTAAGGTCACTGTTAAAACTCGAAAAGATGTCCAGTTTTGAAATTTGAAAAACTGATGTCTAAGAAGAAACTCTTAGAAAATTTATAATTAAATCACATATAATTTGAACATTTCTAGGATCATTAAACATTTAAATGCTATCGATCAACATAAAATGGAGAGCTTTTCCAGTTTGTTTCCTGTCTATAATAACTCGACGCAACTTTTTTTCTTTTTATTGAAACAGTCATTAAAAACTCATGAATAGTGACAGATAATTTTCTAAAATTAATTTTTAAGACAAGAATAAAGTCAAAGCTTCCTTGCACATTAGAGATGTTGATTTACTACTTATTCATCACATTCTTTCGAACATACACTTCTTCAATTTATACATCATCGTACACTCGTCCTCTTCATTTTTCACTGAAACAGAAATGATATCGTTCAGACCATTAATTATATGTATATAAAATATTTTATATTTTGTTTCTTGCTACAATTTGCGCAAACTATGTTTGCTTTGCGTGAAGATCAGCAGTGTATACATTATACATGTAGAATGTATATGATTATTATACTGCAAATTTTATGCGCTTATTACAAAAAAATGTGCAGGTATCGTTTAAAACAGAAGAAAAATTGAAACAGTTGAGGAATATCATTGTACCGTTTACAATTTTTTTAGATTATTAAAGAATGAATGAAATTTCTTTTTAGCTCTTATCTCTTACACTTGGTGAAGAGAATTTTTATTGTGCATGAAAATCCGCGGTGTGAAAGTTGGATAGATACCTTGTTCTTTGCAAACACGTACGCAATTGCGCAGCTCGTCGATTGTATCAGCCGGAAGTCCAGACCTATCGTAAATCTCATACACTTTTTCCAGGTTCACGTCTCTTCCTACCACCTATAATCATTAATTAAATGTCATTGTCACATTTTTTTTGGTGTATTTATCTTGATAGAGACTGAAACTTACTGTTCCCTGTTTTTGAGCGGCGCAAACCATTGCGCAACTTGCTTTTCTCAAACTTTGCATATCCGTAATCTCACTTTCGCTCCGGACCATGCACTTTTCCAGATAGATAATGTCCTCTGTAAAAATATGTGAAAATTCCTGTTACTATTAACTTAATTAAGTGTGAATGCTCTAAATATATTCTATAATTATTCGCCCATAGATTAAGTAGTTTAAAAATTTGCGTATCGATCAAGTAGCTTGGAACACACTGTTTCTTGGGATAAAAGGTCGTTTTATTCTCTAAATTGAAATTCTATTATTCGAATATAAAGGTTGTGACGATCACTTGGTTGTGACGATTTAGATATCTCACAAAATTGAGGATCTAAAAAAATCGACAGGCGACGTAATTCATCCAGAACGTTTGTTAATATAATCAACAGGTTATGAGACTCACACTGTTCATATAGTGAAGAGCATGATTCAATCAACACCGTTTGAAACAGCATAAGCTTTTTAAAATTAGAGGAAATCTCTCAAATGTTTTCGAAAAGTTATAAGGATTAGTAGTTTATTAGGTGTTGCGTACAAATATTTTTGTAAAAATTTCAATTGATTGGAATTGCGAGAAATGATCGTAAAAGTTGGGTTTCACAACTTTTTTATCTGGCCCTATAATGGAAATTTAAAAACATGTTTTATATATTTATCTAAGATAATGAGATAAGAAATATAAGATAATGATTCTAAGTCCTATTATTTCCATACTGATGGTATGGTTTAATGACACAGTGTTTCTTCAATTGTTCTAATTTTGTATATTACTTCATGAAAATCGAAATAAAGGCAAAGTTTATTTCCTAAACGAAAAGATTCCCTATGGAATGTCATGAATGTTAACATTTTCTTTTGTTAACGTTGCAAATAACATAAACAGAAAAGTGTTTAGCAAGTCAATTCAATAATGATTTCGGGGCATTTTAAATCTTTACCACTCGTTGCTCCTGATTTCTTAACACAGTCGGCACCATCTGTCAGGCTGATGTTGTATCTATGGGACAAGTCTACTGCCACCTCATATTGACTCGAGACTTCTTCCCCTATTGCCTGAAACAAACAAATTCCTGGTTATTGTCAAATAATTGTTGAAGCAACTAATTCTTAAAATCATCCGTTTCTCTCGAATTTGAACCGACAAATTATTGATTTCGTGCAAAAGTTTAGTACTTACCAATTCAACGGCAACGGCAACGAACATAAACAAGAGCAACAACTTCATGATAATGATTTCTAATTTCCTGCGACTCGACGATACTTGATAATTATTCTGATCGACTGGCATCATACAAATCGATCACAATATTTATATACGAATAACCGAGGTTAAAGTTGTACGAGTTATGTCATTGAGTGATTACGATTCCGATGAATCAAGTAGAAAAATCAGTAGTCAGTTGTTATGAAATTGGATGAATGTTGCTTCGCGGGATGTTGGAACGCGAGTTATTCCACGATTTATGGAAACTTTCGACGAAAAACGAGTTTGTTTTTAGCTGGTATCGAATTTCAATGAATAGTACACATAATCGTAAATAGTATTTACAAAGTTCATGTTTATGGACTATTATGCTGTACAACTTCCATTGCGCGTTCTGATAATGAATAAGTCATGTTACAGAGTTTGGTTTGGTGAACTAAATTCTAAGAAAGATTTTTCTCCATCATCTTCGAGTTGAATACCTTCCGCAAATTTTTAAGTTTGATAATTTTTCTCGAATCTTCAACTGCAGGAACACTTACTTTAATAATAAATTATTGAAATAATAATTCAAATAGTGAATATAGAACGAAATTATGAAAATTTATTTACTTGAACAATTATTTTAACAATAAATTATCGAAATAATAATTCAAATAATGAATATAGAAAGAAATTATAAAAATTTATTTACTTAAAAATTGGCTAAAATATGAATAAGAATAATTAACTACTTAAATAATAAATATAGAAGGCCGAACGTCGAACGCAATATGCAATAGGATACAGAAATATAGAACCGAAATCGGACCCGAAGCCCAAAACAAAAATCCAGAACCGATGTTCTCGTAACAGTTATAACATCATTTCGGTTCTTCATAACTGATTCGAGAATCGGAACCGATATCATAACTGTTTTCAATCCCTGGTTTATACATATTTACGCATCACCAATGCTGCCGTCATCAAGTTGCATGCTTACGTCTATCTATACGATGTAATCGTATCTTTTTCTTTGTATTGTCCTCTTTCACGTGAATATCGCTCTCTATTTCGTAATAAACGCATCGCTCTTCTAACAGCTGTTTTATTTCAAACGCTATTTCCGCTAATTTATTCTGTAACTCTTTCCTTTTGCGCTACCCGTGTCCAGAATTAAATCTAATAGAGGTGCCTATTTCACGTGCAATAAACGAATCCGAAGTTTAATCCATGTAATACTAAACACACGGGTACTCGTGTATTTTAATTTTACAAATACTCGTGTATTTTAATATACGGTGATATAACGTCGAACAATTTACCATTTATCAAACAATTTTAGCATTTTCAGTTTTTTAAATTAAACTCGCGTCGAAAGATAAAAGAAATTAATATGTTTTCATATATTAATAGTTAATTGTACGAATGTTTAAGTGTTTTCAGGTCACAGTCGAAACTGGAAAAGAAGTCAAATTTTGAAATTTGAAAAACTGATGTCTAAGAAGGAACTCTTAGAAAATTTATAATTAAATCACATATAATTTGACCATTTCTAAGATCATTAACACTAGAACTACCGAGCGCTAAACGCGACTAGTGTATATTGCCTTCTAATAACGACAAGAATGCATTTATTCAAATTCCGTACAACTTTTGTTTAAATATGTACTCTAATAGAGAAGTTGACTAAAGCATTACTCCGGAAAACATTTTTATAATTTCAATATTTGTAAAAGACAAATTTAGAAACCAATCATTTTGACTTGTCCGGTAGTTGTAGTGTTAAACATTTAAATGCTATCGATCAACATAAAATGGAGAGCTTTTCTATTTTGTTTCCTGTCTATAATAACTCGTCGCAACTTCTTTTTTTTTTTATTGAAACAGGAAAAGTGCTGATCGCTATTAGTCATTAAAAACTCGTGAATAGTGACAGATAATTTTCTAAAATTTACTTTTTAGCACAAGGATAAAAGAAAAAGCTTCCTTGCACATTAGAGATGGTGATTTAATGCTTATTCATCACGTGCCTACTTCTTTCGTACATACACTTCAGAAATTTATAGCCAACCATACAATCGTCGTCTTCATTTTGCACTGAAACAGAAATGATATCGTTCAGACCATTAATTCTAATATGTTTATGTTAATGTTATTTTGTTATTTATTTGCTGCTTACTGGCAAAAGCAATAGAGAAAGACGATAATGGCTAGTTAATGCTAACCCAGAACTAACCCAGACCATTGCTTATAATTTATGTATGCTATTATTTTATTTCTTTGGTATTTCGTGGCAAGAGCAATACAGGAAAACGATTAATGTAGTTAATTGTAACCCAAGCTTGGCCCAGGGGAGATTAATTATAATTTATTTATATTGTGCTCATTTTGTACGTAATGGTGTGATCGATAACGAAAAATGATTATCGTAGATCAAGTAGATCAGATAATACTCATAAACATTCGGACACTATTAAAGGGACGATAATTTTTTTCATATTCGACCTTACGACTTGGATTTTCTTGACAAGTTAGAACAATTAGTTTACTACGTGACGTAGGAAAAAAAAGTTGTAATAATTGCAATTGGTTGGAATTGCAAAGAAAATACTAATAGTTGTATTTTACAACTTTTTTATGTTGGTCTATAGTGAAAATTTAAAAATGACATTTTGTCGATCTGTCGGTTACACATATTCTGAAAATTTTGTCAAAATTCAGTCAACATTGCATTGAGCTACAAACGTTTAAAGAAACGTTTAAATAACTGCATTTTTCGGGATTTTCAGTCTCTAACTGTAATTACGTCTTTCAATGCCTGCCATGGTTTTCTGCATCATTCCATTTTGATGAAATTTTCAGAATATGTATAATTGACACAGATCTTGAAACGCACTTTTTAAAATTTTTTATAAAAGCCCACATAAGAATCCTGTAAAATACAATTTTTAGAAATTTTTAAATATACGATAAGATAAATTTTTTGTAAAGATACGTAAAATATGATAAGGACAAAGTTGAATGCTACAATAGGGCTGACACGATGCTAAAAAAAATGTTGCTTTTATGTCATTTTTTTTTAGAGATATCAAGGTCACCTTGACTTTTATAAATGGAACCACCCTTTTTGATACACCTACAATGATAGTCCCTTTCATTACGAATTCAGTGACTATAATTACTCAAGGTCATTCAAGGTCGCGGACAGAGATAACGTATAAGATTTAACATCGATACATGCTTGTAAACGGACTTTGAAGGAATGTTGAACTCCGTCCGTGACCTTGAATGACCTTGAGTAATTATAGTCACTGAATTCGTAATGAAAGGGACTATCATCATTCCATTTTGATGAAATTTTCAGAATATGTATATTTGACACAGATCTTGAAACGCACTTTTTTAAATTTTCTATAAAGGCCCACATGAGAATCCTGTAAAATACAATTTTCAGTATTTTCTCTGCAATTCCGGCCAATTACAATTTTCTCAACATTTTCTTGGTGTCATGCAGTTTACAATTTTTTTAGATTATTCAAGAAAGAATGAAATGTCTTTTTAGCTCCTATCTCTTGCACTTGGTGAAGAGAATTTTTATTGTGCATGAAAATCCGCAGTGTGAAAGTTGGATAGATACCTTGATCTATGCAAAAAAGTGCGACATAGCGCACCTTGTCGCTTACATCCCTCGGCATTCCATTCCTTTCCAAACGATTGAACACTTCGTCCAGGTTCACGTCTCTTCCTATCATCTATAATCATTAATTAGATGTCATTGTCACATATTTTTTGGTGTATTGATCTTGATAGAGGCTGAAACTTACTGTTCCCTGTTTTTGAGCGACGCAAACCATTGCGCAACTTGCTCTTCTCAAACTTTGCATCTCCGTAATCTCACTTTCGCTCATGACTATGCACACTTGCAGGTACATAATATCGTCTGTAAAAATATACGAAAATCCCTGTTACTATTAACTTAATTAAGTGTAAATGCTCTAAATATATTCTTCAATTATTCGCCCATAGATTAACCCATTGACTGCCAACTACGAGATATCTCGTAGTGGGTGCTGCAAGTTTAAATACGAGATAACTCGTACGAGGCACCCAGCATAGAAGTCTTATTTTGTGACGCCAGCTAAGAGTTATCTCGTACTGTTTTTTTTCCAATAAAACTACTGTAAATTGCAATATTATATCAGTAACTTAATATTATTATATTTTGTAAAACTTCATGTTTCTTTTAAAATAAAACCGTGGCGCCCAGGGCAACACGTGCTAAATTTGCGTGGCAGTCAATGGGTTAAGCAGTTTAAAATTTTGCGTATCAATCAAATAGCTTGGAACACACTCTTTCTTACGATAAAAGATCGTTTTATTCACCAAATTGAAATTCTATTATTCGAATCTATAGGGTGAGTCAATAAGAACTGATACGTAAAATAACTCGTAATCACATGGTTGTGACGACCCTGATATCTCACAAAATTGAGGATCTAAAAAAATCGAATTTCATCCATGCAACGGATCTCTCGAAAGGCGACGTAATTCATCCAGAACGGAATGTCACAAAATAAGGCGCGACTACTCTAGGGTTAATTAAGTGTGAATGCTCTAAATATATTCTTTAATTATTCACCTATAGATTAAGCAGTTTAAAATTTTGCGTACCAATCAAATAGCTTGGAACACACTGTTTCTTACGATAAAAGATCGTTTTATTCACCAAATTGAAAATCTATTATTCGAATCTATAGGGTGAGTCAATAAGAACTGATACGTAAAATAACTCGTAATCACATGGTTGTGACGACCTTGATATCTCACAAAATTGAGGATCTAAAAAAATCGAATTTCATCCATGCAACGGATCTCTCGAAATGCGACGTAATTCATCCAGAACGGAGTATCATAAATGTTAACATTTTCTTTCGTTAAAGTTGCAAATAACATGAACAGAAAAGGGTTTAGCAATTCAATTCAATAATAATTTCGGGGCACTTTAAGTCTTTACCACGTGTTACTCCTGAGTTCTGAACACACTCGACAGCATCTGCAAAGCTGATATTTAATGAACGGGACAGGCCTTCAGCCAACTCATGTTGACTCGAGACTTCTTTCTCTATTGCCTGTAACAAACAAATTCCTGGTTATTGTCAAATAATTGTTGAAGCAACTAACTCTTAAAATCATCTGTTTCTCTCGAATTTGAACCGACAAATGATTGATTTCGTGCAAAAGTTGAGTACTTACCAAGGCAACGGTAACTGCAACGAACATAAACGAGAGCAAAAACTTCATGATAATGATTTCTAATTTCCTGCGACTCGACGATACTTGATAATTATTCTGATCGACTGGCATCATACAAATCGACCGCAATATTTATATACGAATAACCGAGGTTAAAGTTGTACGAGTTACGTCACTGAGCGATTACGATTCCGATGAATCAAGGAGAAAAATCAGTCAGTAGTCAGTCGCTATGAAATTGGATGAATGTTGCTTCGCGGGATGTTGGAACGCGAGTTATTCCACGATTTATGAACTTTCGAGGAAAAACGAGTTTGTTTTTAGCTGGTATCGAATTTCAATGAATAGTACACATAATCGTAAATAGTATTTACAAAGTCCATGTTTATTGACTATTATGCTGTACAACTTCCATTGTGAGTTCTGATAATGAATAAGTCATGTTACAGAGTTTGGTTTTGTGAACTCAATTCTAAGAAAGATTTTTCTCCAGCATCTTCGAGTTGAAAACATAAATTAATCCGTCGAAAGTAAAATTAAACAAATACATTTAAAATATCAATGATTGTATTATCTCTAGAATACAATGCAAATATTATCCATCTTTTATATATTGTTACTTAGTATATTTAGTTTTAAATAATGTTCTTATGTTGTCAATGCAAAAAATTCAGGCTACCACCAAATGGTCCCTTTAAATCAGGTACACACACATATATATATATATATATATATATATATATATATATATATATATATACATATATTTAGTATAGAATATACTCGAATGCACTCTAACATGCTAGAATATACACTCTAAAAGACGATCACGTTTTTAATATTGTATCATGTGACTTGGATTTTTTTTTTAAGAAGTTAGAACAATTAGTTTACTACACGTTGAAAAAAAGAAATTTTGAAAAAAATTGTAATTGGTCGGAATTACAAAGAAAATACTAAAAGTTGTTATTTATAACTGTTTTATGTGTGTCCATATTGATAATTCAACAAATACGTTTTGTAGGTCTGTGTCAACTGTATACACTCTGAATATTTCACCAAAATCGGCGAACGTTGCAATGAGCTACAACTGTTTGAAGATTGTAAAAATTGCGGCTTTTCACAATTTTCGGCCTTAAACTGTAATAAATCGAAGGATTCTTACGTCATTCGATGCATGTCGCTGTTTTCGACGTAATCCAAATTGGATGAGAATTTGAAAATGTATACAATTGATACAGATCTACAAAATGGATGTTTTAAATTTTCAACATAAGCCACATAAAAAGATTGTAAAACACAACTTTTAGTATTTTCTCTGCAATACCGACCAATTGCAATTGTTTTATAATTTCTTTCTCACGTCATGTAGTAAACTAATTATTCTAACATCTCAAAAAAAGTCCAAGTCGTATGGTCCAATATTAAACAAATTATCGTCTTTTTAAGAGTGTACAAATATTAATGGGAGTGACTGTATATAGTGTAATATATGAGGATACACTATAATATACTAGACTATATTGTACTTTGTTATAGAAAATTTATTAAAATATAATCTTGAATTGAAAATGTAGAAATAGGAAATTTTCAGCAATTCAAAGTTAATATTAATTAACTGTTAATCCTTCCGATGCATCACTAAACAATTTTTGAAAGGTGTGGGACTGTTAAATAATGAAGCATGGGAGTATAATAAAACAAATGAAAGGTTCGTTACACTTTTATCGGTAGATCAATTTATTAATTTTAAATATGCTGCTTGACAATTTAAAATGCCGTTGTTTCGTCATGTTTGAGACTCTCTTATCAGTTAGTGAACAATCATTCATTCGTGTCGAATCAATCGGTCATAAATACACATCGCGAAGGCCAGACCAGTTTCACACTCTTCGGATTTCTTGTTCGCTGAAACGTTGAAAAAAGAATAAGAAGAATTTCCAGAAACAAGTTAATCGCCTCTAATAATCATTTATTTCTGTGATTCTTCATCGGTTCTGTTATGATCGAGTTTTGAACGTGTTTGTTTATTTAATCACCTCTTGGATGTTAACAATTTTTAGAAATAAGTAGCACAATGACAACTTTCGAATCGTTATCGCTGTTTGCTTATCAGTTAATTTATTATGGTCATTACTCCATGTTTACACACGTTTATAACCTTTTACAGTCAAGTAGAAATGCAATTCAATATTGACTTATTTATTATCTTTATCATTTCACTCCTTCTTTAAAGAATTTTTAAAAAAAGTGTGCGAGAACCCGAAAATTTCGAATCAGGACTAGACGAGAATTTTTTCGAGATCGGGATGTGTTCTCGAAAATTTCGGTATTCTCGATTATGTTGAGATTTTCGAAAATGTTCGAGATTCTCGAAAGTCTCGGGCTTCTTGAAAATTTTAGGGTGTTCACTCGCTTCAAAATCGATCGCAGCATGAGATTTTCGATATTTGAGGTGTTTCCGAAAACCACATTATAAAATTTATTCATTGAATCTTCTTTTTTCTTCCTTAAACCATTAGCATAGAGTTGTAAATCCCGAATCTCAAACATTTTCGAGAATCTCAACGTAATCGAGAATCTCAACGTAATCCAGAATCTCAACGTAATCGAGAATCTCAACGTAATCGAGAATCTCAACGTAATCGAGAATCTCAACGTAATCGAGAATCTGAACGTAATCGAGAATCTCAAGGTAATCGAGAATCTCAAACATTTTCGAGAATCTCACGTAATCGAGAATCTCAACGTAATCGAGAATCTCAACGTAATCGAGAATCTCAACGTAATCGAGAATCTCAAGGTAATCGAGAATCTCAAGGTAATCGAGAATCTCAACGTAATCGAGAATCTCAACGTAATCGAGAATCTCAAGGTAATCGAGAATCCCGACGTAATCGAGAATCTCAAGGTAATCGAGAATCCCGACGTAATCGAGAATCCCGACGTAATCGAGAATCTCAACGTAATCGAGAATCTCAACGTAATCGAGAATCTCAACGTAATCGAGAATCCCCACGTAATCGTGAATCTCAACGTAATCGAGAATCTCAACGTAATCGAGAATCCCCACGTAATCGAGAATCTCAACGTAATCGAGAATCTCAACGTAATCGAGAATCTCAACGTAATCGAGAATCTCAACGTAATCGAGAATCCCGAAATTTTCGAGAACCCGACCAGCCTCGTCTCGATGTCCTCCCCACCCGTCTCGACCATCGAGATCCATACATTTTCGGGTTCTCGCACACCTCTAGTGAATACCGATATTTTTGAGTACCCGACTCGACCCTCTAATAGTTACACATCCAAATAAGTGTTTGAATATCGTAACAGGAGACATTTTTGCAAACTTACCTTCGATAATGCAGGCATTGAGACGTTCCTTCGTTTCTAAACCGATGGGAATGTTGTTTTCTTCTAGAAATCCTAGCACCGCGTCTGATTGAATTTTATTATCTTGCATCTGAAACAGTAGCCAATAGTGCAGAATTCGTTCTGAGAAAAAGTGAGCGAAAAAAATTGATACCCGAATCACAAAGAACACTTACGATTTGTCCCTTTTCAAAAACGCAAGTCATGAAACAACCAAAGTTGTTTACTAGTGTCTCCTCATCTGAACTAACATCCGTGCTTCTTAAAAGCTGCGGAATCTTCGCGAAATCGGCTACAAATGTTTGAAAAATAAGGGAAAGAACGTAATATATTCTCGTCTAAACAATATTATCAGCAATTTTCGTATGTGTGTAAAGAGATTAACTTGAGATTCAGTCTCAGTTTAAACTCATATTCAACGGGAAAAAGAACCATTTGAATCTTTAATTTGTTTATTAGATTTTCTTTGTATCACACAATTTTCTATTCTCTACTTTGGAAGCAGCAAAATTCCAAATTTTCTTTTGCCCGTAGAATTCAAATCCACGATGAAGAATTTAGATTCTTTTCTTTTTTTGTATTCCTCCTTGACAAAGTTCAACTTTTATATTTATCATTCTTCTCGAAAATGCGATAGTATCAAAACAGTTGGATTGAAATGTTCAAATTTGAGAATAATAAACATATTTCATACCATTATCAAAATCATTGTCCTGCATGCATTCTTTGAAATCGTCTGTTGATATGTCAAACAGATCCGCTAATTTCTGTATCTCGAATCCTCGGATGGCCACCTACATCATTCAGTGTTAATGAAATTGTGGTTCATACTAACAAATGCATATTATTAAATATTACACAGAGTTGTGATGTGAATAAATACATTGCTAAAAACGGACAATGTACTTCTTGAGTAAATATTATCATTAAATATATTTTTTGTCTCATTATGATAACAAAATGATTTTTAATTGTAATTGAGTGTAAGCGCAGTTCTCTGTACATGAACTTTTTTGACCTTTGTTTTATATTACTGTTTTGATTAAGCTTACTTAATAACAAATAACTGCAGGCTATATGTCTTTATAGTATAATAATAATAATAATACTAAATTATGTGATCTAAATATAATACAAGGTCAAATGAATTTATATTTTAGAAATTTTTTTGACTGGTTAAATATATTCTACAAAAGATATGATATTATGAGATTCTATGATGATACCTAATTTTTAGATTGCAGTGTACAAAACGATGTTCATACACTTAAATAATTAAAACATCATGTGAATGTTTATGTTTAATTTCCACGATTCCGTGCCGAAAATTCATTTCTTTCGTGTACTTACACAGCTGGCGAGGAAAAAGGCGAAAATGAAAATGCTGTTCATGGCACCAGGTGTCGATTTCGCAAAACAAAATTGTGAAACAGAGAGAAGTGCCGTGTCTCGGCGAATATTTTGCGAACTGTAATGACTCGTTGCGTGCCACCAGGCTTTATATTTGCATTGGGAAGGCCGATACGGTTGACAAACGTATCAAATTTTAAGGAAATTCTTGCGTCGTTGTTTGACTGGCACGTTCACTGATACAGACAAGCAATGCAGACCAGTATGTTTAAACTAACAATACTGCGATTGCCCCGTAATTGACATTTTCCTTTATTTTCCGCAACTTGTCTGTAGGATCGATTCTTACGTAAAATAAAATGTCTCTATTTGTATAGATCCATGCGATTGTTCCTTGTTCTGAATAATTGGACAACTCGGTAATAAAGAGCGCGTGACCAATCTGTACATAAAAAGTTTTCATTCTTCCTACCACCAAAGTTGTTACGAAAATTTGATCTGTTACAATTTATCCTGATAATTATCTAGAAAAAAGAAATTCTCATCGATTTTGATAATTCTAAAATATAGTGTCAAGGTTTTTTTTCTATTCGCTCAAACTGCTAAGACCTACTCTAAAACTATAATTTAGACCTCTATATCTAAGACCTCGCTAAGATCTCGTCTAATCTACCCGAGACCTAAACCAGACCTTCATATTATATTACCGTGAATTACTAGCTCACAACTGTTTCAGGTCTGAAAATTTAATTTATTCGTTAATCCTTCAACCTGTCTGCATCTTTTAACACTAGAACTACCGGACAAGTCAAAATGACTGGTTTCTAAATTTTTCTTTTACAAATATTGAAATTATAAAAATGTTTTCCGGAGTAATGTTTTAGTCAACTTCTCTATTAGAGTACATATTTAAACAAAAGTTGTACGGAAGTTGAATAAATGCATTCTTGTCGTTATTAGAATGCAATATACACCAGTCGCGTTTAGCGCTCGATAGTTCTAGTGTTAAGTGCTAATATAAATTGACTTGTCAGTACTATACTACGATAAGAATTACTTTCTAAACTTAGTTGAAGAATAATGTCACCCCTGTATGATCAATGAGAAGATCCTATTACACAAGTAAATATCATCGGAATTATATCATATTTGGTATGATTTTTATTAGAAAAATACCACAAATATGGTCATCGAAGTCCCATAAAAAAATAATGAATAATAAAGAAGTTGGAAATTCGGATTAGTATGATCTCACCGATATACCCAAGTCGCATGGTGTCATATTTCTCGGCGACCGAGGCCTCTCGAACTTCACGGCCCCTCAAGGGGGTACACCCCGCACTAGTGGGGATATGTCAGGGACAATTATGTCGGAGACATTTGGGACAATTACCGATGAAATACTGTAATATGCATTCGTTGCACGGTGATATCCCACATCTCGATTCATTTTCCCGTAGATCCGAGGATCGCTTAGGATTCTACGGGTTCACCGGCAGTTCCATTGGAAATGTAGCTACCGACTATAATCGCTCGCAAAGCCGACCATTTGCAAAAGTGTCTCACCCAAGTCGCCTGCGTAAAGTCGCCGGTAACTTTATTCCACGGTGTATGCCAGGCAACTTCGGCCATTACGACGGGGTACATTATACCGTCTTACAACGTGAGACGCGTACGCGAACGCGATCACCGCTCTCTTCTTCATCGTGTTAAATCTCGAACGCGCTTCCTCGAAATTGTGTCATAACTGCAACACGATTTTATGTTGCGCCGCTGTGGCATCGACCGCCGCGAGGAAACCGCATTTTATGGAATTGGATACCGATAGAACAATGCTCCTCATGGGAAATGCGGACGGAGATGATCCATCGAGGATAAGTGCGCTTTTCTTAGAAGAACAATGTTCTTTCAACTGTTACGTACGGAGAATATTTTCGTTTGACTTTTTCTCAGTAATCTATCGAGTTCGTCTATGACAGGAAACGCCCTGGATAGCCTCCGCTTAACCATTCATAAAAAGCTGTAGTCTGGATTCATTGGAAATGACACAAAATAGGAATGTGACCTTACGTGACCTATGTACTCCATACAGGCATCCCCACCCGTTTTTGAGGTTATATAAACCTGTTCATTTTCATCTTCCCTGGTCCATAATCGTATAGTCACGCTTAATATTATATTGTGCAATATTTAATCGGTAAGTGTCGCCAAATTCTGAACAAGAAGTGTCGCGAAACAATCCCCACTTCCGCGGGGTATAACCCGTGAGGGGCCGCGAAGCTTGAGAAGCCTCGGTCGCTGAGAAGTGTAACATAATACGGGTCGGGTATATCGGTGAGACCACTACTAATCCAATGACAAAAATTCTTTATTTTCTATACTTTTTTTATGGAACTTCCACCAACATATTCTTGGCATTTTTCTAATGAAATTGATACCAAGTATGATATAATTCTGCTCATATTTACTTGTGTAATCAAAGAATAGTATACTTGAACACGAAGTGTCGCTGGCCGGAACCGTGGTTGCGACTTTTATCGATTAAATACTATATCATGTTCGTAAGAGTCAATTTCAGTGATATATATATATATAATGTTGATTATAAATTTCTTCCTGAACAGGTTATGAAATTAACTAATAATTGTTTCACTGAAAAACAGAGTGGAGTTTTATTTATACTATTATATATATTATATATATATATATATATATATATATATATATATATATAATGGCCGAAGAAAAATATTTTTGTTGTATTTCCGATCTCTAACCGTTCGATAATATTACCTTCATTTTTGTAAGAGATAATACATATTAAATTCAATGAAATTATTTTTCTTTTACTTCCGCCGTTATCACATATAACCTTATTAGTGTACTTTCATTTTAAACAATAATTCAAATGAATTTAAATTGTGTATCAGATTTTAGGAAGAAATCTAAAACTCGGGGACCACATTAGGACTACATGATTATTGCACAATAAAAGTAACATTTGTATTGAGCATGTAGTTATCATGGAGGAAAGAGAGTGCCGATATAGATGCAGTTGAGTTTGTACAACATTTACGTTAATAAATTTATAATATTTAAATTATAGCATAATATGTATAGATTCTTTAGAACTGAAGCGCTAGTTGTAGTAAATTTACTGGTATTTATGGTTAAACTTTCGCTCAAAGGACCAACAATTTTTAACTTTTCTGAAGCGTCTAACTTGTCAAACGCGCTTGAAATCGAGCAACTTCACTCGGGTAGAACTTTTGAACGAGTGAACTCCGGGTACTGAAACTTGGATTCCTAGCACTAAGATTTAAAGCTCTATCATTTTTTCGTCGAATTGTGTCATATTACATTCCGAAAAGTTGAAGATTTTTGGTTCCACGAGCGAAAGTTTAGCCGTATTTATTTCTGGTATTATTTTATATTTTCGACCTACTCATTTTCTAAAATAAAGTTGCGAGGAGTATCAAACTGAGGTAGTTTTATTAAATAGAAAGCGATATTTGAGTTTCATCTCCTATAGATTTCAAATTGTCAAGATTGCGCGATATTAATCAGATTTGGAATTTTCCAATGTATTCTTGATATTTCTCATACTTAATGTATACACATTTTAAAGGAACAGACTAATATTTTCCGTGCGTAAATTATTGAGACTCAATGATGCATATGGGGTGGTCGAAGCGTTAGATGGTCTCGCGTTAATATGCATATAGTGACCGCGTCCCAAGTGCAGCTTAATTATTCATAACGCGCTAACGTCGCTTTGTTTATTCATAAGTGCTGCCCGGTGTCCGTTTAAGTAGCCCGAATAATCGTCTGCTTTCTTCGTCCCATGCTTATTAATGATGAAGAAGGGTTTCCGGAAGGTCTCGGAAAATTATTTTATGGATCATTTATCTAGGAACATTCTATTGTAACAATATGGCTACTTAATTTACGAATAACAAAGGAGAGGATTATTCTTTAGAGAAAGTGTAGGGATGAAGAA
Organism: Sphecodes monilicornis; assembly: GCA_913789915.3. Lineage (NCBI taxonomy): Eukaryota > Metazoa > Arthropoda > Insecta > Hymenoptera > Halictidae > Sphecodes > Sphecodes monilicornis. Next base: position 5,293,167 of record OU565302.1, read on the forward strand.
GTCATTCTTTTTGTAACAGAAAACACGCTTTATAGAATCCATTTATTTGTTTTACATTAGAATACAAATTACTCATTGCAAATGTAGTATTGAAGAATTCCTAATATTTTCTACAGGAAGACAAAAATGATGCACGATTTCTACATTTCTTTATTGACCGTTGTGCATGTGTTCGACGTCAAACGGTTACAACTTACAGGCGCTTTCGTGTGTAAAAATTCTAAGCGAAAAGTTTTTCGATGTAGCAGTCGGTATACTTGCTACCGATGACGCATTCGTCAGTTTCTCCTTTGACTGTAATGAAAAAGCATGTCGCATTAAAAAAAAAGAATACGTTCAATGCTTATTTTAAACTAGTACAGTGGTCGCCCGATATGTGACAGATTTGGGGCTTTCGTGGCGGAATTCGTGTTTCAAGTATTCGCTTGAAGTGGAGGCGTCAACGGACTACATTCTTTTGGTAAAATGAAAAAGTCGGGTTTTCAGAAATAGTATCGGATAATGAAAATTCGTAAAACGGCTGGATTTATAGCTGCGAAAGTACAGTCAGTGATGCCAGAATCGTGGAACCGAGGAACTTGCCCCTCCGGTGGATCCTCCGGCTGGACCCCCCACTCTGACGTACCGTCGTCGCCTTACGTTGTTTCTTACTGCGCACGCGCTACACACAAGCGTACCTCGACGCTATCGAGTCGAATAGGCAGCTCACACGGACGGACTAGAGGTACGGTTGTATGTAGCGCGTGCGCAGTAAGAAACAACGTAAGGCGACGACGTACGTCAGAGTGGGGGGTCCGGCCGGAGGATCCACCGGAGGGGCAAGTTCCTCGGTTCCACGATTCTGGCATCACTGAGTACAGTCATATCGGAAACAAATAATTTTTCTTGAACAAAAGAAGTTGATATACATAGAAAATTATATACTCCAGTTGAAATATATAATATTATCACTTTTCTGTCTAATTTAATGTAAAATTAGAAAAATGTGTACTAATTTTTTTGTAAAAATTATTTATCATATAATAACATGAATGTGTGGATTTTTAAAGACATATCATTTTATATACCATGGAAAAAATTATTAAATTTCTTTTATTTTCCAACCGTTTGCAGGTATACAGGGTGTCACAAAGAACAAACTTTTTTTTAATTGTTTGAAGTTGTATGCCAAAAAGTTTTACTTCGATACTATAAATAGTTTTTGTAAAGAATATCGCAAAAGTCACTTGTTTTTGTATTTGTTACACGAGAATCCCCCCCGTAAGTATGCATCGTTGTTTATAGTATTAATTTCTGTTTAACTTAGATAAACAATATACATGCGGTTAGCTATTTCCAATATAATTAGTAAAAAAACTGTTCAACCCTTTGCCTTATAACAACGAGTCGGACTCGTGATAGAGATTCTCATTTAGATAGAAACAAGATACCGAAGGTATCCATTTCATTTAAATCGAAATACAATTTTTTTCTGTTATCAATATTGAAACAGTAAAATAACTACGATAGTAATCAATGTTTAGCTGCCCATTATTAGAACACACTTCCCAGTAAAGTAATCATAGACATGCAATAAATATAGGTTTTCTTTTTCTACCAGGAAATTATTAAAGACGAAGAAGGTCTAAGGATTGTAGCAATGAAGAAAATAATACGGCAAGAGTTTCAAATTAGTACAGATCACGGAGCTGTCATTTGAAATATATTTGAAATAAAACGCTTGAAGTGATAGGCGATAGTTAGGAACAGAATGGAAAAGAAATTCGAGACTTACTTTCCCCCGCGCAGGTATCAGCGATGGCTGTCACATCCTTGATTTCCTGATCGTTTCCAGCGTGCACTACGTTGATCATTTTATAGATTGGTTCCATATGGAAGTCGACCCCAGTCAGCTGTTACAGAAAGAAACGGTTAATTTCCAATCCGTCGAAGCATGATCAGTAGACTGCGAATCGTTATGCAAAATAATAATGTTGGGCATCAACTATAAGAAACAGAAGCCACGTAAAAAGTTCTTTCTTGCTTTAGTAATTTTTATAAACTGAAAGCAGAAAGTCATTATTTCTAAACCATCTTAGTCTTGTTTTAAATTGCACTGTTTTCGCAAAAATGAATAAAATCCGCAGTCTAGTGATCCCTGTTCCCATAACTAGCTGTACTTCCTTGACAAGGACGAATCCTGAAGGTCATTTGCAATAACTTTTTCCTTTACGAAAATGCCCTCCGCGGCTTTGTTAAGGAGTTATTAATGAAGTACGCGGGGCCAATCAGAGCGCGGATACGCCAATATCGGCTCTAGCCACGCTCTGATTGGCCCGTGTTTTTCGTTGATAATTCCTCAACAAAGCCACAGAGAACATTCTCGTAAAGGAAAAAGTTACTTCAAATGACCTCGGGAATCGCCCCATTCAAAGAGGCACAATATTTTCGGGACACCCTGTATTATCTTTAATGAAACACTTACAATGCCGATTCGCTTCATAACGCAAGCCTTCAGGCAACCCATTACTTTCGGGTCAACTTCACCTGCTTTTGACAAGGACGAATCCTGAGGTCATTTGCAATAACTTTTTCCTTTACGAAAATGCCCTCCGCGGCTTTGTTAAGGAGTTATTAATGAAGTACGCGGGGCCAATCAGAGCGCGGATACGCCAATATCGGCTGTAGCCACGGTCTGATTGGCCCGTGTTTTTCGTTGATAATTCCTCAACAAAGCCACAGAGAACATTCTCGTAAAGGAAAAAGTTACTTCAAATGACCTCGGGAATCGCCCCTTTCAAGGAGGCACAATATTTTCGGGACACCCGGTATTATCTTTAATGAAACACTTACAATGCCGATTCGCTTCATAACGCAAGCCTTCAGGCAACCCATTACTTTCGGGTCAACTTCACCTGCTTTTGACAAGGACGAATCCTGAGGTCATTTGCAATAACTTTTTCCTTTACGAAAATGCCCTCCGCGGCTTTGTTAAGGAGTTATTAATGAAGTACGCGGGGCCAATCAGAGCGCGGATACGCCAATATCGGCTGTAGCCACGGTCTGATTGGCCCGTGTTTTTCGTTGATAATTCCTCAACAAAGCCACAGAGAACATTCTCGTAAAGGAAAAAGTTACTTCAAATGACCTCGGGAATCGCCCCTTTCAAGGAGGCACAATATTTTCGGGACACCCTGTATTATCTTTAATGAAACACTTACAACGCCGATTCGCTTCATAACGCACGCCTTCAGGCAACCCATTACTTTCGGGTCAATTTCAGCTGCTTTTTGGATGCTCGTCATTTTATCTAAAACGTGAAAATGTTCAGCCATTTTATTTCCCTGTCTTCTATGAAACTTAATTTTTTTTCTGTCTTTCGACTAACGCTTTTTTACCTTCTGAGACCTTGAATTGTTCTGCGCACGGTTGCACGTCTGGCATCAAGTATTCCATATATTTGGGTATTATAGTATCATCCAAACTACGCGCCGGTATCTGGGAACGAAGTGGATAAAGGTTTCCCCTCGATAAACGCGTCCTATATTATCGAATTCAATTCGCAGTAGATAACCATTTTTCGTGAGAGCAACATACAACCTGTTTACCCTTGCAGGTCTGCACAGTGTTGCAATAAATTAGCCGGACAAAACTCGTAACTTAATTCCGTAAAAAAACAGATGCTTGTCATATGAAGTAATGTATAGACACTGAGACTATTAATATTTCTCTGTCGATATTACTCCCAAATTATTGTTGAACCGACGGAAATTTGTTAGTATGTAAGCACTTATTTAGAACTGGTATTAACCGGTATTATTAAAATAAATTTTGTATTTACTATTTTATATCTTAAAATACATTTTTTTGATCGACAGTAACCGTAAAGGTACGTTTGACTGTTTCAATAAATTTTAATTATTTAAGTTACGTTTGCAATATACAAAAAGTTGTATCTTGTGGCCCGGATAAAATATAGGCCACAGAGCAATACAGATCCACATAAAAAGTTGTAAAATACAACTTTTAGTATTTTCTCTACAATTCCGATCAATTTTTTCAAAATTTTCACATCATGTAGTAAACTAAATTGTTCTAACTTCTTAAACAAATCCAAGTCGTAAGGCGTGATATTGAAAAAGTTATCCTCTTTTTAAACGTGTCCGAATATTTATGAGAGTCACTTTATATCGAGACATTACTGTACCGAGAATAAATGATCGAGCAAACTAGATCGTCGGGAGATCACCAAGATCTAGACTGCGGACGACTCACCACGGCGGCTAATATGCAAGCTACAACGATGACACTCTTCATGTTTCTAACAGCATCAATGGTACTGAAACTTGATCAACACGCGAACATAGAATTCGCTGATTAGTCTTGTTGAACTAGTGATTGCGGCTCCCTCGGGGACGACATTTATATAGGGACAGATTAGCAGGTGTTCAGACTTGACACTGTACAACAGGAAACGAGATAATTCCACGATTTAAATTGATTTACGTAAGTCTGTTCCAAGTACACCCGAAACGTTCTTATTACTATTCGGCTCGTGTCAGAATCTTCACGTCAGATGATTGCTAACAACCAGGGAGTGAGCTTGTTTACGGATAATTATGGGATCGAGTCAGTGGCATTATGGATGACGTTGCCGTTGGACCGTCGCATAGTTTGTCATTTCCGCGGGACAAAAACATTGTTTTCGCGTTGCTTTCGTTGGTTTTACACTGTTGTTTTCGTTGATCTTTCTAGGATTACCATCGTTACAAAATGCAATCGCTTACAGTGGATCCAAAAAGTGTTGAACCATCCCCTAGCGAAACCTTGGTCTAGTTGACCCAGAATATGAAAGTCAACATTTAATTACTAATTTTCTGGCAATTAAAAAAAGGAAAACTAATGTGTCTGCAAGAAATACCTTCAAAAATATGTTTCTAAAAATTAATTAATAAAGCAGTGAATAGCCCTAGATATCACCAATTATATTGTAAGAACAATCTTATATTGTAACGATCCTTTTTTACGAAATTATCACAGATTAAATATAGGAAATTTTTCGAGAATAGGGTGTTTAGTGTTCAAATACATCTTGGATTCATTGTATTCGTGTATTTCCTATTTAATGGTCGTATACGAGACGTCTATGTGCTTTTCACCCACTGAAAACTACTTATTTTGAAGAAGATTATGTTTTCTGTTAATAATCAGACATTTCATATGCAACGACCTAATAGTTTTAAAGGGTGTCCACTTAATTTTGCATCCGACTGTATGTATACAATTCTTGGACTGTGGATTTTATACGTTTATGGTAAAAATGAGTAGGTGAAATACAAAACACTAAAAAAGGCAGAAGAATTTAGGAATACTATCATATTATTTGGAATTTATTAGAATTATTTAGAGCAGAGAGTTCCAACGTATTCCCATTCGAGAACTGCAAGGTCCCCACCATCGAACCTCTGCCCACTACTACGTACAGCCGTAGAGTTAGCGAATGCTGCGCGCGCCGCACGGCTCTCGTGGTGGGAGCTTCCCACTACTACGCATTATAACGATGAAGTCTAAGAGTGGGGGAAGAACCTAAGCGGTTGTAAGAACCTACTGGTTGGAACTGCCTGATTTAGAGTAAAGACATAAGCATTCAATTCTCGTTTCTTGCAGTCGATGCGGAAAATTACGATTTTGCATATAGGTTTGCAAATTAACAGTTATAATACTATGAAAAAAGTTCTTGGAATGTATTACCATCGTTGTCAAGATGTATGTAAAATCGAGCCACATTCGATTTTATCGTAAAAAGTTTCCCATGTTCCTTGCAGTAAATATGTCAAGTTTTCAGGTACATTGGAGATGAATGTGCAATTATATAGAGCAATATACTAAAAATCTAATTAAATTTGAAATTGCGATACAAGTAATTAATAACCATTTTGAGTGGAAAACTATTTCCGAAGGTAAAAGAACAAAAACTAGAAGAAAACATAACCTCAGAGGCAGAATCATTGAATATCGCATATTTTCAAATATGCATATAGTCAAATACAAATATTAAAAAAACAATATTGACCATATGGAAATGAACCGCCCCGAGTTTTATAAGGACATGCGTAAAAAAGAATTGTTATCCGACTACATCGCTAAAATAACACGCTACGTTCTCCATCCCGTAGACAACGGATAATTAACAAAACACCGTGTCTCTCTGTTATGCACTTGATTTTCTTCGACGAATCGGCAAATGATGACTGGGAAATTTTAAAATCGTTACACACTTAAATTTATTTTACCGGATGTTTTTATTAGATTCAATACTCATTTTCTATCATATGTATATGTAGTATGTTTAAAATTCATTTCAATGTTTTGTCCAGGTAGCATTTGATGTAAGAATGTACTATCTTGCACTCGTCGGTCAGAGGTTTCACTGGAACGAATGAAACGGAATGAATTGTAGAACTTACATTTAGTTATATTACTTTTCATTCTGTTTTATCACTAGATTTTATATTTCGTGTCTCACCTTTGTCTGTGCACTCTTGCATGGCTTTTAGCAGGTCTGGAAGTTTGTCCGGTTCGCCGGCGTGCGCTGTGTTGATAATCGTGGTCAAATTCTCTTCGACCAGTTTCGAATCCTTCATCTTGAATTTGCAAAAAGACATTTGTTACTTTGAAACTCGTAAAATTTATGAAATTCTTTAACACTTTGACTTCCATGTCAGTCATGTATGCCCGTCACTACTAATAGTTTTTATAGAACTCAAAGATCAATTTTTAATGTAATATAGTCAGTGTAAAAAGTATTCCTAAAACCTTTAAAAACGAATAACTTTTTTTAAAATTGAAACAATTGGAATTTGTTTAGATATTAGAATGATTAATTTACTAGGTAATTTATAAAACCAGTTACTTTAACCAGTCTCTTTAACACTTTGACTTCCATGTCAGTCATGTATGCCCGTCACTACTAATAGTTTTTATAAAACATAAAGATCAATTTTTAATGTAATATAATCAGTGTAAAAAGTATTCCTAAAACCTTTAAAAACGAATAACTTTTTTTAAAATTGGAACAATTGGAATTTGTTTAGATATTAGAATGATTAATTTACTAGGTAATTTATAAAACCAGTTACTTTTATACTTTTTACACGAAATGCATGTCAAGTGATCCCAACTTCGTTAGGATCTATGATCTATGACTGTTTTGAGAGTCATTATTATGGTGAATCTCGTCTTTCGTTTTCTTATATTATTAAATAAGTTGTTTCGATTTTGTGCGACTTCTATAAGCACTGATGTGGCAGTCAACGTGTTAATTAATTCATGGTTTTAAATTTTTGTTTGTGACCTACCGTGCCCGCTGATTTCATTACGCAACTAAGTAGACACGTGGATTTATCTGCACCCATTGCCATTTCCTTGTCAAACATTTCTCGAGGAGACTCTGATTCATTAAAAGAAAATAGCATTTTTAATAGATACTATTATGCAGCATGGTTCGTCAGATATTACCAACACTACGATTTACATGACTGTTATTATTTGCAACGAAATGTTTAATTACATACATTTTTTTATAGTACCGGTTGATGCATATGAATATTTTTTAGAATAAAGTGTTGACCACTTATGTCCAAAAATTATTAATTTAGGCGATATGTTAAATGTTAATAGTAATATATTGTACTAGCTGAAATTTTTGTTCAAATGCAAAAGATTTCTTTTTCAAATGCAAAAGATTTCTTTTCTGAGTGTAAAGAAATACATCGTACAAAGAGAATGCATTATTATTACATTTTACATTACTTTTTTATTAAGATACGAAGGTCATCTTCATTTCTTTAAATAGAATGCCCAATACATTTTTATTAAATTTGAATAAAAGATGTGGGGTCTAAATACTTACTCGAGATATTCTCGAAATAATAATATTATATTAGACATTTCCAATATGTAATACCTTAGTACAGTGGTTCTCAACCACGGTAATGCAATTTTATTTTATATTTCATTGAAAATTATTATCGTATGTTATTTTTATAAAATTCATTTAACTTTATCGTATTGTAAGTGTGCCGCCAAATTTTTAAATTATTAAAAGTGTACCGTGACGAAAAAAAGGTTGAGAATCACTGCCTTACTATATCATAGTCAGTTCAGTATCCTAAGTTCAATAATAGTAAATGTAAAAGTGCTATTGTGAAAGTTATTGCGTAGTATGGAATCTACTATAAATGTTATAAAACAGAACCACCCTGTATGTATTTGTTCGCTTAATTAATTAAAGGATACTTTGTTTGCATTGGAAAACAAAGAAATGTTAGCTTACTGCTATTCGTTCTAGGTGTATAGTTTTTTGGTAAAAGGAATAAAATTAAAAAATTATATTTTTATATACAATTCTAATATTTCGATGTTTTCCATTGTACACCGTAACAATGAAATAGGGCAGGGAGTTCCAACGTATTCCCCTTCGAGAACTGCAAGGTCCCCACCATCGAACCTCGTCCCACTACTACGTACAGCCGTAGAGTTAGCGAATGCTGCGCGCGCCGCACGGCTCTCGTGGTGGGAGCTTCCCACTACTACACATTATAACGATGAAGTCTAAGAGTGGGGGAAGAACCTAAGCGGGGAAGGTGTCTCGAATAGCTACGGAGCTACTGGTTGGAACTGCCTGCACTAGGATATGTACGCACGAGAAAAAGGAAACGAATGTATGCTTACGATCCGTGATACCATGTTCCTTCGCACAAGCCATCAGCGTATCTTTCACAAGTTCTAAGTAGATGTCGACATTATCCGCTCCAACAAACTGAATATTATCAAAAAATTAACAATAATGACTTCTAAAGGTGGTTTATTAATCCTCCAGTACATAAGTAAAGAAAATACTCGCTAATGGAATGTTTTGTCTATATATTTATTAATAAATATATACCGTTTTTATTGTATGATTATTTCTTATAAGAAAAATTAAACAGGTGAGCAGGTTGGTAAACAATTATATATTATAAACTTACTTCCTGAATTTCAAAATTGCTACTTTGTTGATGAATAATCTGAAGAAGAATATGTCGAAGTACTTTAACCCTTTGCGCTCGGAAGTATTTTAACTCCATAACCTAACTTTTTCTTTCGATCAAGAATATTTCTATTCTGTATGATTTTTATCATTTTGAAGAAATGAAACTGTAATAATACCTCATAGAATACTTAAATGTTTGGTAACTAATTTATTAAATATCAATTTAGTAATGTAAACAATATTTTGAATAATGGTATAGCAATTTTTAGTGGTGCCTCAGAGTCACCACTCGAGCGCTTTAACTTGGCGAGTATTATTGATGATAATATTTCAAAGTTTGCGTGTGTTACTTAGAATTTTTCATCTCTTCCCCGATAAGTAATTATACACTTTGTAAAATTTGAAATTTCAAATTTTACGTTATTACACATAGTCTGTTAAAATACTGTTAATAGCAAGATCCAATATCGGCCGATTTCTTCTATCCTCTAATTTCGATCTTCGCCAAATTAACGCAGATCTCCCACTATGTTTAATCCTCATGCAAGTAACCGAGTATTCGGATACACACACTTTTAAGTAATTGGCAGTTAGTTGTGATATAGTTAGTTCCATTTTATTAATAATTTTTGTACTTACAGCGACGGCGAATACGATCACAAGGGCTGCAGCAGTTTTCATTTTGAAGGATTCTTGCAAACTTCCGTGATTGGCAAATATCCGTGATTGACTGAAGCCTCCCATCCATAGATTCTTTTATTTATACCGCGGATACGATCGCAAAAACCTTTTCCGACTGACAAGCTCGATCTCGAGCCGTTTACGAAAAAACAGTAATTACAGATAGTTGTAACATTGAATTTTTTATCTGTGTATCCCCTTCACCAACCTCGACACATGTCGAGATTGCGGTTGCCATTAAATGATTGAGTATGCACTCTGATTTAAAATTCAATGTTTCCCACTAATAAATAAGGTAAATTTGAAATGCTACATAATAATTTGGAATTATAAGAATAACTACTTTAGATTTTTCTAACACTAAGCAAAATTCATGAAATTAATATTTAAAGTCATATTTTATATGAGAACTAAACGAGGTTTTTCTTTACACGCAACACTTTTTTGCTGAAAGATCTTGAACGGTCCGCGTCAACCACAAATTATGTTTCCTTCGTTCAACACGATCAAGGTGGTTTACAGAAATTATATACAGTATGTCCCACGTAATAGTTTACACGATTTTTTAATTACTTGCGATAATTTGACAAAAAATATTTTCAACAAAAGTTGATCAGTTTTCGATTGGCTATATATTGCAATAAAAAAGTTCGGAAAACCTTTTTTTTTATAGTATTGTCAAGGTCACCTTCATTTTTTTAAGTGGCACTCTGTATCTTTGATTTAATAGTATTATAGCCCGTGTTAAAAAGAATTCAACGACTTAGTATACTATGACCTTGGGATGACCTTGAACGCGAAGAAATGAAAGTTTCAACAAAACATGACATTCTGCTTGATATGCGTGATAATAACTTGTGTTTATTATTAAGACTCGAAATTACATTCAATTCAGAAACTTTGACTAAATGGACGCAAACGATTTCGTAAAAAAATCACATCAAATGTTCGAATTGAAATCCGTTTTGTTGTAGGCGCAATTCCGTTCTTCGTAGTAAATTTGCATTAGTTGCTCTTACGATACAGTCGTAGCGAAGTTCTTCACATGCTGCCAATGCAAATTTACTACGAACAACGGAATTGTGCCTACAACAAAACGGATTTCAATTCGAACATTTGATGTGATTTTTTTTACGAAATCGTTTGCGTTCATTTAGTCAAAGTTTCTGAATTGAATGTAATATCGTCTTAATTTTTTAAAATTTTTCTTATAATAATATAATAATATAATAATATAATAATAATATATAATATAAATAATCTTAATCCTTCGCCTTCAAGGTCATCCCAAGGTCAGAGTATACTAGGTCGTTGAATTCGTCTTGACACGGGCTATGGTACTGTTAAATCAAAAATACAAAGTGCCACTTAAAAAAATGAAGGTGACCTTGACAATACTATAAAAAAAAATGTTTTCCGAACTTTTTTATTGCAATATATAGCCAATCGAAAACTGATCAACTTTTATTGAAAATATTTTTTGTCAGATTATCGCAAGTACTTCAAAATTCATGAAAATTGTTACGTGGGACACCCTGTATATTGTAATATTTTCTCTGATTGTAGTTTCGCCTCGCAAATTTTATATGGAAAGAAGAAGACAAGGTTACGATAATAGGTAAAAAATAAAATTACTGCGTTTCATGAAAATTTTGTTTACTATTTAATATTACAAGTCATTTCCCCTTGAATTTTTATAATTGTACAAAGTTCTCTCCCATGCACCCTTGATTTTGTCAAAGTACGATTTTCCAATAGGACGATTTTTAAGCGAATTTCTTCAAGCATTCTCCAAAACTCTTTATTACGCCACATTCTTCACCGGCCCCATTCGCTGAAATCATCATAGATTCATTAAAATATATCGTTTTTAAATGATATACTATTATCAAGTGTTATTGACTCTCACCTTCTTCGATGCAGGATTCAGCATTCTTAGTCATTTCACCTGCGGGTTCGGGGAATGTTTTTTCAACAAATTCTACCATTTTGTCAGCAACTAATTTGCCACCATCCATCTACAAAGTCAATTTCGTTTATTTAAAGAAAATATGTGATTAATTTTTTATTTGAATGCAATTAATTTTCATTTAATACTGACAATGATCTACACTATTTAACCCCTATCCGTACGATTTTCGTCACGACTACAATAATTAGAACTTTCTATAAAAATTTTCTATAAGAAAAAGGAGATTCACGTTTATTCTATATCTACATTTACTTGACTGCTTAAATATATTGATAGATATCATAAATATTTAGTAAATTTTTTCGAAATCTTCATCATAAGTCTGTCTCGTAATTATTAAACTACGGATCGTTATGCAAAATAAAAATGTTCTGAGTTAATTGCGAAAAATAGAAATCAAATAGAAGTTTTATTGGTTTTTTTAATTATTTCAATAAGTTGTTCATAGTACATCAATGTTCTTAAATTCTTTTAATTTATTTACTGCTATGAAGAATTCTACTCACAATGCCAAGTCGTTTCATGATGCAAGCGTGCACACAGTTGAGTTTGTCCATATCTTCGGGTGACGTCATGGGCGGATGCAACATTATTGATGGGTCACCTGAAAGTTCCATGAATAAATTTATTTATTAGGATAACAGTGAATTCAGAATAATTTCTAACATCTGTAACAAAAAGTCGAATACAATTGAGTTTTTAACTATAATAAGTCGAAGTTATTGAAAAAGATGGAAGATCTGTGTTCACATATGATTAAACATATTTTTCTGTTAGAAAATCTTGTTCGAAATTTGCGTTTGTAAGATTGTGCCGAAAATTAGGACTAGGACTATGATTATTTTCTACTGTTATAATTGGACACAAGAAACATGAATTGCGTTATTTATAATTGAATTCAATTTTTATTGAAGTATAAAATGCAGAAAAATAGTATATAAATGAACTTAAATAAAATAATTGATAAATTGAGTGGTGGCGGAATGAGAACGGTAGTAATAAGTACACGTTTGAAATATTATATGGTTTCTACATACTTGGCATGCCAACTTCAGCAGCACATGGTATAAAGTGCTCCTTCGTAGCGTCCATAAATGTTTGTAAATCTTGATCCCCATCAGAGCGCACCAATGCCTAGAGGAACATTATAATATGGTTATTATTCTTAAACACAGATGTTACTACAGCTTTTGTTCATTATATTATCTGGTGGCAAACTAAAACGTTGCATTAGCAGATCGAATGATGATTATCTACAAAACCGATTTAATAACCACTTGAAAATATAGAATAAAATTTGTATACACAACACATCGTACCGGAATTTGTTCATGATACAGTATTTCATCGGTAATTGTCCCAAATGTCTCCGACATAATTGTCCCTGAGATATCCCCACTACTGCGGCGTGTACCCCCTTGAGTCCGAATGATTATTTTTGCTCAAGGTCATTTCAAGGTCAAAAAGGTAGTATCCACTATATTCAGTTTTTTATTGTCTATCATACTATCGTCAAAAAAATATACTATTCCATTTAAAAAAACATCGGTGACCTTGAAATTTCATTAAAAAAAAACACGACATAAAAAATGGTTTTCTTTACCATTACATTTGCCCCCTGCAATAGTGTCACTTTGTCCTCTGAAGTTTTCTGATAGGACTGCAAATACGACAGATATTTAGGTGTTCCCATTTATGTGGGACACCCTGTATACCTACATTTTTTTTTTTTATTAGAAAATCTCTTATGAGATTTATTAGATACAATTACATACTGTTTCCTACTTCTTGTATGCACATAGTTGTACAATTATTGCATACTGTTTCTACTTCTTGTATGTACATAGGCACAAACACCTCGAGATGTTACACACTTTTCTAATCAATTACTTTAAAGCGACGAATGAACACATTTATTTTACGGTTCCAAGTTATTCTTTCGATTAAACTACCTCAATCCGAACGCATGATAATTTTATTTTCGATAGTGTACATAAAATAGACGAATAACGTTGAAATATTGATTATAATACGCAGTACTTAATTGAAAAATAGCCACAAACTTTACAATCTGATATGCTCCTTTTTATGGACAGATTTTGTACGCAAAACGTCCATTTTAGTAAAAACGGTATATAGTACAAAAAGTAGAAATCTCAAGCTATAAAATGCTTTTTGTTTATCAAATTTGGAGAAATTTTAGCAAAGTTACAGCAATGTTGAGCGAGTTTTGAAATAGCTTTGGCCGCGCCAATCGGGCAAATAACCCATTGCGCGCCGCTAAAAATGGTCGGATCTCTTGAAAATGTTAACAGTGCTATCGATATGATCCACAGTGCGTATTAACCCTTAGCACTCGAATGGCGACTCTGAGGCGCCACTACAAATTGCTACACCATTAGTCAGAATATTGTTTACATGATTAAATTTGTTCATATGTAATAAATTACTAAACATTTAAATATTGTATGATGTACTATATCAGTTTCGTACGCATATAACGAAAAAAACTTGTGTACGACGGAAATATTTTAGGTTAAAAGAAATTTTTGGTTTTTCAGTTGAAATAGCTCCGAGTGCAAAGGGTTAACAGTGTTTTCGATTAAATTGTCTACTTACTGCGGTAAAGAAGAGAGTGCAGATGGCCAAAAGCGACTTCATTGTTGATTGGTTCAAAAGTCTCGATGCTTCGACAGGAATATCCACAAACTGACTGATGCCTGCTGATGCTTAAACACGATATTTATATATCCTCGATATTTGTCGAGCCAGAGGTGTTAGATCTATGAAACAACAGGAAGAGAAATAATTGCTCCTCCTATCTGATTTTTACGTAACTCGTTTTAATTGTATTCCGACAAAAGTAATCAACTCAAGTCGTCCAAGAATACTTTATTTCTTCGCGAGTAACGTTACTCTGGTCGATAGATCCCTGTAAATGTGACAGAGTCTGTCTTATTGAGTCATTCCGCGAACAATAAGTATCGCCACTGCTACAAATTGGTCTTATTAGAATTTATACCTCTCTCAATTTGTGCAATCCATAATTGAGTTACCAGACTGTAGATGCTTATGCAAACTGAAACATTCGGAAATAAACAAGATTTCATAGACCAATAATGCGATGCAACTGGAATCATACGAGACAATCATTTCAGTTTCAGTAATCGCCTTTGCGTTGCTATCGAATTAACACGTTGATCGACCACTCAACAATCATAAAACTTATCAATTATCACACAAAATCAAAGCAATTTATTTAACAGAAAAAAAAAACTGAGAAGTTTACTTTTCTGATATTAATTACTGTTTCAAACCTTTTCCATTTCACCAATTTCCAGTACACTCAATCCACCAACGTAAAAATTCATTTTGCAGTACTGCATTAATAATATCGTCACCCAGATATGGGCGACACGACGATCAAAGTGTTAACTGTTGTACAATCATGATGTTCTAGAAATATATAAAATAATATCGGTTTAATCATACATATTCAATAGTTTAACACTAGAACTACCGAGCGCTAAACGCGACTGGTGTATATTGCATTCTAATAACGACAAGAATGCATTTATTCAACTTCCGTACAACTTTTGTTTAAATATGTATTCTAATAGAGAAGTTCACTAAAACATTACTCCGGAAAGCATTTTTATAATTTCAATATTTGTAAAAGAAAAATTTAGAAACCAGTCATTTTGACTTGTCCGGTAGTGTTAAACGAGGTCCAATTAAGCGTGATTCACAAATAAATGGTGAATCACAAATATTATTTTATTTATTATCGGTGGTCTGTGGATTTTATGTCTTTTTGCCAGACATGGGTTGCTGAATGTATAAAGAATTTGCAAACGTTGTTACTTTATTTTCAATCTTTTTAAAATCTGAAATAATTGTGATCTGTAAAGATAGTACGACTGTGATATAAGCAATCGTTCTAAACAATGTGGACGATTGCGCAATGATAACAACAATAAAATAATTTTCCATCGTTTCTAACACATGTCAATTAATAATTCATTGTTGGCATGCCATAAACATGCACAATCTGTTCATCGGACATTATACGAGAAATAACAAACGGAAGTGTTGGTGGATTTTCAAGATCATTTTAATCTTCATCCATTATTCCATGTAACGATGTAGCTTCTTAATCGACTTTATCGTAACGCGCGCATGAAAATGCTCGACCTTTGCTTGTCGTTCTCGAATTGATCCATAGAAGGCGTAGATAAAGTCTCCGGCCATGAGACAAAATTGTATTCAAACGAGCCGTGTATCTTCCCGCGTAGTATCTCGTGTGCTCGCGGTCTTGAAAAGTGCATTGCCGAGTTCATGCTACTGGTTGCTTGATATTCAAAGAACTAGCGCGATTATGGACGCCACGATAGCTCGACCGAATAATAATATTGTACAGTGGCTGCCAGCTATAATACCTAAGGACACCCTTTAACACTAGAACTACCGACGATTGACGTATACCTACTTCTACCGGAGGGGACAAAATGACTTGTTTCTTAAATTACTAAGACATTTAAGAAAAGACAGCAATTTTTACATTTTTATATATTTTCTCCGAAATTTAGTTTTTGAGATATTCCGGGTGGCCAAGATAAATGCCTCACCTTGTATAATGATAATTCAAACATTGCCCTTTGTACAGCTTTTACGCATTATCTAGTAAACTAATCCGTTTCATTTGGACCAATTTTGAAAACGTTATTCGTTTTTAAAAGGTGTATTTCAGTAGCTGGCCACCAACGTATGCTTTTTTCGTAGAATATTTATTTCTGCATCCTGTACACTCATTTCCGGCCGACAACGATGCGCTTGCTAATTATGTGCTCAAAAAAGAAGAATTTACACACTGAATAGTCAACAATTTTTTGTTTCATGACACATCAAGTGCAGCTGGAACGTTCAGTCATGTTTCAAGCGACAGCGTAGTTAATACATGCAAACATTTCTTCTTTTATAAATTGCAGTATAAGTATTTACCTTTAACAGGTATACAGGGTGACGCATTTAAAACAGGACACCTGAATAACTCGCTTGTTTTTGGAGATAGAAGAAAATTTATCGGACCAAACTTATTTGGTATCGAAGGACTCATAATCTGATGCTGTTAATTTTTTGATAGGTGGGGGCGCCAAGGAGATTCAAGGTCAATTCTGTTTTTTTTTTTAATGGAAGAGTACGTTTTTTTACTTACATTCACGAGGTAAAAAGGTTTAAATCGAACCTAAATACCCAACCCATATTGAACCTAATAAAAAAATAGTTTTACACATTTTATCCATTAAGACACTAGTCGTAAATCTACATTTCAAAAAATTAAGTAAAAGAAATGTTTTGATAGGTGGGTGCGTCAAGGAGATTGAAGGTCAATTCTGTTTTTTTTTTTTTAATGGAAGAGTACGTTTTTTTACTTACATTCACAAGGTAAAAAGGTATAAATCGAACCTAAATACCTAACCCATATTGAACCTAATAAAAAAATAGTTTTACACATTTTATCCATTAAGACACTAGTCGTAAATCTACATTTTAAAAAATTATGTAAAAGAAATTTTTTGATAGGTGGGACCGTCAAGGAGATTGAAGGTCAATTCTGTTTTTTTTTTTTTAATGGAAGAGTACGTTTTTTTACTTACATTCACAAGGTAAAAAGGTATAAATCGAACCTAAATACCTAACCCATATTGAACCTAATAAAAAAATAGTTTTACACATTTTATCCATTACGACACTAGTCGTAAATCTACATTTCAAAAAATTAAGTAAAAGAAATTTTTTGATAGGTGGGGGGGGGGGGAGTCAAGGAGATTGAAGGTCAATACTGTTTTTTTTTTAATGGAAGAGTACGTTTTTTTACTTACATTCTGATTTACTTACATTCTCTAGGTAAAAAGGTTTAAATCGAACCTAAATACCTAACCCATATTGAACCTAATAAGAAAATAGTTTTACACTTTTTATCCATTACGACACTAGTCATAAATCTACATTTAAAAAAATTAAGTAAAAGAAATATAGCTTTCAATTCACTTTATTCTGAACACAAATGGGACGTTACTGTACACTGTACGATGATACAAAACGGTAACATCATTTTTATTCTAATCGGACACTGCTGCTTAATTAACAATACACTTTTTCATAGTCGATAATGCGTTAAATAAAGAAGCGCGATATTTTTACCTTCTTCAAGAATATTGAATTTTAACTTAATATCTAAATTCGATTGATACTTATACTTTATTTAAACAATTTCAAATTAGTTTAAACATCGTTCATTTTATTTATTATCTATGTATTTAAACTGTACAAAGCGTGTGTAACTAATTTAGATACTAGTCATTTCGAATTCAAAAGAAGAACAATTTTATTGGTTAAATGTTTCAGGAAATAGGAAAACGGTTAATGACAATTTACAATTCTGTGCAAGTAAATCGAGAAACTACTTTTCAATGATGTGATGATAATGCTGATGACGATGATCGAATGAACGTGATCTCCAGCTTGCTTTCCAGATAATATTGCCAATTTGTTGGTCGTAAAATCCTTCAGGGAGCTATGTAGAGCTACGACAAATAAAAGTGTAATTACATTACAAGAAATGAATTTCATAGGAAACTGAATTAAATCATAGCATTGATTTACATAAACTTACAATGCCTAACATATTTTATTTTTTTTTTATTCCTCACTGGTGGACTCAAATAAAGGTAATATCGTGTAAAAGTTAGCGACGGTCACCGGTGACTGTCATGGTTAGACTGCGGATTTTTGTGTAAAATAAAAATTGTTCAAGTCAATCTTAAAAAACAGCAGTTAGGTGGAAATGCATTTTCTCTTTTAAGCATTTGAATAAGTTGAGAATAATATACCAGGATCGTACAATTTTTCTAATGTCTTAACAATTTTGTTAAACAATTCCATACAATCCAGAGTCTAGTCATAGCGACGAATGTAATAAGAAAAAGGGTACAGTTAAAAATGAGTTAAAAATTTTATCTGCTAGAAATAAAAAAGAAAATATTCCTGATATTTTGACCCAATTTCTTTCGTTCAACGGTCGAAGTTGTTTCGGACGTTTTCACTTTTGCAGTGTAATTTTTGCAATTGCAAACGTTGCTTACTTCGGAGTCAGTTTCATAGACACATTTGCCGAACGCCCACGCGAGCTCGCATCCTTTCAACGTCGTAGGCACTGCAACAAAATAACAAAAATCAGAATGCTGTGCAAACAGGCCACCGGTTGGATCTAATTCGTTAAAATACATCGACAGATATTGAAAAACATGCGTCGACGGTCGCCATAATTCTGATCGCTTTACTAATTGGAAACAAAAAATTGAAGTTGTTTATTAATCAGTATGACCGTGGTTATGGTCCAAACCAAAAGAAATTGAAAATCCTGATTATTTACAAAATGATCAAATTACCGATATTGTTTATATTTTTCGGCATTTAATAAAAAAATGCACAGATTTTAATGCAACATTCGCATTTTTTAATTCGAATGACAGCCATTTTCTCGAAATTTGACATTTCCGTCAGCTATGAATCATTTTTTGTAGAAAGTAGAAACTATAGCGGAGGTTATAATTAATATTTATTTAAAACATTTGCTTTTTAGTATTTATTTTTCTAGATATTTCTAAATATTTAGATTTAGCAACGTTTCAAACGAAACCTATAGAATTTATAAGAACACGTAACTTAAGGTGTTCATAACAATTTTTCGATAAAAATTAAACATTCGCTGTAATAATTGTCCACGTTTCCCCTACTTAACCGTTTT
The DNA here is from genome assembly GCA_913789915.3 of Sphecodes monilicornis. Classification (NCBI taxonomy): domain Eukaryota; kingdom Metazoa; phylum Arthropoda; class Insecta; order Hymenoptera; family Halictidae; genus Sphecodes; species Sphecodes monilicornis. Next base: position 5,312,643 of record OU565302.1, read on the forward strand.
GCTACAGCAGACTTTGTTGCGTATCGCTCGCAGTGTCGCCAGATCGCTGAAATCGAGGGGAATACAATTTACCACCTCTCTGTTGGCCAGAGTAGTATGTAACACGTTGCGCGGCACGTCACGTGACCAGTCTACGGTCTTAGTGGGGGACGTTGGAGTGTGCGCAGGAGTGGAATGGGATAGTGGAAGGGGAAAAGGAGGAGAGGAAAATCAACCCAGTTTTGGGTTGACTTGGCGACACTGATCGCTCGTAGCATACGGTAGGAATTCAATCGTGATCTACACTGAGAGCGGCGAACTTTTTCGTCAGCGTGCATTTCTCAATGTAAGCAATGTAAAATGAACGCCTATATGCTATATAAAGGGTTAAACGTGAGAAAAAAAAATAATACTTTGTACCTTGTTGTTGACAAACCTCGACCACATGCTCGACACGCGGGACATACTGTTCTTCTAACATGAGGCGAGCGTTCTTAACGAACCATTCGTACTGCACCTCGTCGTTTCTCAGCTGGAAGGGAATGGGTAGTTTATATCAATAGACTGTTCGTATTAGCACCGTCAAACACAATAAAAATGTGTATGTAATTTCGCAAGTTATACATAATTTTATTCAACAATAAATTAGGCTGATTTATTATTTATTAGAGAAACTAATTTTAAGATGGAAACGTTCTTTTCGTATATTAGTACTTCCAACGTCCATCAGATAATACGAAATAACATGGAAATCTTGTAAAAGATTGGTTTTTATATATTTTTGAACGTATGCACAGTTGCTGCATAAATATAATTTTCGTTCATTTGTTCCATAAAGATAAGTATTAATAAGAATTTATAAAGATATACATATTGTGTTTAATAAAATACTGTTACAGTAAAAAATATTACGAATTCTTTAACACTAGATTTACAGGGCCCGTTAAAATGACGGATTCAAAAATTTTTGAATTTACGATTATTAAGAGTGTAAGGAGGCATTCGCGAGGAATTATTAAATAGATTTATTTTTTTGTGTACAGTATTTCATCGGTAATTGTCCCAAATGTCTCCGACATAATTGTCCATGAGATATCCCCACTAGTGCAGGGTGTACCCCCTTGAGGGGCCGTGAAGCTCGAGAGAGATATGACACCATGCGGCTCGGGTATATCGGTGAGACCATACTAATCCGAATTTCCAACTTCTTTATTATTCATTATTTTTTTATGGGACTTCGATGACCATATTTGTGGCATTTTTCTAATAAAAATCATACCAAATGTGATATAATACCGATGACATTTACTTGTGTAATAGACGATTAAAGTTTCGGGCGCGAGGAAGGATAGCGTACGGGAAAGAAAGAGACGCGGAGAGTCACAGTCGGCGGCACAGTTCAAAGGCTCGCGCGTCCTCGCAATGTATTACCAAGGAATAACTTTTTTATTATTACTTATTTTTTTTTAGACTTTTTCTAATAGATTTGTGACATTGTTCTGATTAAAATGATACGAGGCAACAGTAATGCAATGACGACACTTTTTCATTTTTAATTAATCTTTTAGGAGACTTTTACCATCGTATTTGTAATATTTCTCTGATCAAAATTTTTCTGATTAATACATATCTATTTTTTTAATTGACGATGGAGTAAGTTTTGGCGACAGACAAACAGAGTAAACTTTAATTGTCGATTACACAAGTAAATATCATCGGAATTATATCATATTGGGTATCATTTTTATTAAAAAAATGCCACAAATATGGTCATCGAAGTCCCATAAAAAAGTAATGATTAATAAAGAAGTTGGAAATTCGGATTAGGTATGTTTACATTTCTCGGTGACCGAGGCCTCTCGAGCTCGGCTGTCCTCTACGTTCGGCAAACCTCAAACAATGATATCCCTCGCGCATAATTGTCCCTCCGCAGACCCGTGTTGTGGACAATTATCGATAAAATACTGTACATATTACAATAAAAATCGCTGAATATCTAAGTAGATAGAATTTGATTATTTTTATAAAGCAATGTAAAATAATCAATTTTAGTGCTCCGTAAACCTAGTGTTAACAAGCTCTGACACAATAGAATGGGACATCAAAAATTGGAAAGAGAATTTCGTATATTCGGTTGTGAGAAAAATGACTCACGGTCTTTGTCGTGGTTAGTATGCACCTCATGTAGCACATCAATCTCTCGTCCTCTGGGAATTCGCCCTTATGTTGTCCGTCTATTAGTTCTACGCGATTAAATCGTAAGAAATGATGTTAGTATGTTTAAACAGAGCAAGGATAAGTTACACAAATTAACACATACATCGCCCACTTAACAATCATAAAAGTTATACAAAATCAAAGCAATTATTTGAACAAAACGAAAACTGAGAAGTTTTGTTTTCTGATATTAATTACTGTATCAAACGAAAATTTCTTACACTCAATCCACCAACGTAAAAATTAATTTTCAATTCTGTACAAATAATTCCGTCATCCAGATAAGGGTGAAATAGCGACCGAAGTGTTAACCGTTTAACAGCGCCGAACAATCTGTCTTGTACAGAATTTGATCATATACAGTGGGGTGCAAAAATAACCGGATACCCTTAAAAACGAATAACTTTTTTGAAAACTTGTTCAAACGTTCTTATAAAAAGAATTTATTAAAAATCACCATTTGTCGAACTTACGAAGAATTGTTATCGGTTGACGCATCAAAAACTATAAGCATTGAAAGACGTAAGAATCATTGAATTTTACGCTTACGATTATGTATTGCTCACAACTATAATCGATTTTGATAAAATTTTATGCATGTACATAACTTACTTATTGTTAGATCTACAAAAGGCATATTTAATATGTTCATTATAGGCGCAGATAGAAAAGTTCAAAACTATAAACATTACTTCTTTCTTCGCAATTTCGACAAATTTTAGTAATTGTTTTTGAAAATTACACCGATCATTACTCGACTCGAATAAATCGAGTACTCGCACACCCCTAGTGTCCGGATAATTTTGCACGCCACTGTATAGAGAATTGGCCCCATTCCCATTTTGATCACGCATAGATATATTTTGAATTTGAAAAATAGATACACATGTTTCTACCTGAAGCACAAATTTAATTAGACTCTTATAGAATTAAAGGGTCAGTTTTTGAACAGTAACCCAAATTTGATTAGACTGTTAAGAGGTTAATGATGAATTTTTCGGCTCACCGTACCTTTGGTTGCATTTGATTTCTTCGCGCAGGGTTTCCTGAGGTTCTTAACAGTATTCTTAGCGTCTTCTAAGGAAACTTTTTTCTACGAATGCAAAGCAAGTCACTTCATCGCATAATTCGCGAACAGAGAATGGTCGATTTCAACTCACGCTCTCGGTTTCCCAGATAGTCACAATCATGAACAGTAACCCGACCGCGAAGACGATGCTGAGGTTCTTCATTTTGAACTTTTGATATCCAACGGGAAGTCCCTCTCTGTATTTAATTCTAGGCTACGTCTGTAACTGACTCCCTCTGCAAACAGACATCTAATAGCCCAGTTTCCGAGTATCCCTTAATCCATGAGAGATATTAAACTGATCGAATGTTGTTCCCAAAGAAATGAAACAATGATCCCTTTAGTTTAGTTTACCGTAGTTGTTAATCTCTTGCGAACAAAGGTCTTACTGTTGCGCTCATATTTCAAAACTATTCCATTATTATTCACTCGAATGCGTGAAATGTAAATTAGGAAAGTTTTAGCGTTTTTTTTTAAAATTATTGTGTCACTTCGAAGCTACACGAAACAACAGAGGAGCATTTTCTTTTTTTAGTTTTGTGAACATGGAATTATGACACTGTCTGAAAGATGAGCTCATCGACAAAAACGGACAATACTTAATTTAATAAAGTTATATTTTCAAGTAAAAATTTTGAATTTTTCTTTTTATTTAAAATCCGCAATCACTTAGTTGCCAACCTAATACGAGGTTGTTGCATATGACATATCGGATATTAGGATGCAAATGTTACGAATAGTTTTGATTAAGAAATACTATTATAATGTGCCGATTTATTAATTTGCCATTGTAAGGTACGAAGCTGATCTATGAGGTTCTATCTTCAGTTCGTACATAGATATCTAATTTTACTTATGAGTAAAGTTTATTTCAATGTTAAAAATAACGTAGAATTGGATGTGATAGTCTTGTAAATAAAGGACGTGAACACCAAAACATTGAATTTCTATTATAATACAATAAAGAAATTTGCAATTCGATAACAATATATGTTGATTATAATGGTGCTTGCTTCGATCGATAAGTTTTATTTAGAAAAAGTTGTGTTTATTTAACATTACCGTTATAAATCGGATTTTTCGTATGCAATAACCTAATACGATATGCGTTAGCAATTAGTCAGCAATGTATTTTATAAAAGGGAAGTGTATAATAAATGCACCCTAATGCATACCAGGCTCAGCTCTATCCGTAGTTCTTTGGCCGACGAAAACAATCCCAGGAAGAGTAAATTACTAATCTCGAGCGCGAGGCAAGAACCTGTTTCTTTTTATATCCAGCAGCACCGGGCCAAGCGTGTAGGAGAACAAACAATTTTTGTGTCTTTAGAGACATCAAGAATCAAAATTGCACATCTGACCCATGATTAGTCCGTTGATCGTGTGATTAAAATGCGGCCGCTAACTCCCGGAAAAGGAGGAGTTACACGGACACGTAATAAGTTGCGCTAGGATGCGCAGGGCTTATGCAATCGTTTCATCATCGCCACTACTTCCAAATCGTTTTATGTCAGGGTGCTAGTAGTCGCAATGGCAAATTCAATTTACATGATTACCTCTTGTTCACGCTACTTAAATAATTCATTTTCACGTGTTCAGTGGGGGTGAAGAGCTATTATTACAAGCTGAAAAGAAACCCCTTGGAAGGATACGTATTTAAGGATCCAGCGAAATATTGGTTAAGCAGTCACACGTTGGGTGCCGTGCGAGAAACCCCCACTTGCACCTGTACCCTATCGGGAGACTTCTTTTCAGCTAACAACAATAACCGAGCCTTGGATCGGGTCGAATAAATGATCGAGTCGGGTCGGGCGGGCTCCCACAAAACTAGTGTTGCCATCTATATAACGTTGCGGGAACATTGATATGATTTGATTCTGAAAAATGAATGTGTAACAAGTGTATTTGTATATGTATATATCTGCATATACATACGAAATATTCAAATTTAATATACATTTATACATGTATATAATATATATATAATATACATTTATATATATAATATTTATATATAATATACATAATATATATAATATATATAATATATAATATATACAATATATATAATATATATAATACATATAATATATATAATATATACAATATATATAATGTATACAATATATATAACATATACAATATATATAATGTATACAATATATATATATAATATTTACAATATGTATAATATATAATATATACAATATATATATAATATATACAATATTTATAATATATACAATATATATATAATATACACAATATATATATAATATATACAATATTTATAATATATACAATATATATAATATACACAATATATATATATATATAATATATACAATATATAATATATACAATATATAATATGTACAATATTTATAATATATACAATATATATAATATATACAATATATAATATATATATAACATATACAATATATATAATATATATAATATTTACAATATATATAATATATAATATATACAATATATATAATATATACAATATATATAATATATACAATATATATATAATATATACAATATTTATAATATATACAATATTTATAATATATACAATATTTATAATATATACAATATTTATAATATATACAATATTTATAATATATACAATATTTATAATATATACAATATATACAATATTTATAATATATACAATATATACAATATTTATAATATATACAATATATATAATGTATACAATATATGTAATATATACAATATATATATATATATATATATATATATATATATATATATATATATATATATAATATAATGTAATTCACACTTATTCTTTATTTTGAGGATGGAAAAGGGATGGAGTGCTACAATAACCAAGCAGAGTACATAATAAAACATTAAAATATTTTATTTGGCAGAAACAATCAAAGAATACCAACATTTGATGCTAGGATAAGGAAAACTGCCAAAACCTAACCATGTGATTTCAATATTGTATAATCATTTCCATGCCTCCACGTTTATTCTGTGTCTTCAGTGAAATGACTTTACAAAACTAACTTAATTTTTGTTCATCACCTTTCTCATGAAACTTTGATTTCTTAAATTCAAGTTGATCCAAGTGTCTGCTCGGTTGTGCTTCGGTCGCTTAGGGAAAGAAGAACACTTCCGGATCTGCTTCGTAGACGCATCTCGTGTATCGGTAAGCCAGTTGACATTCATTGGGCGCCTCGAAATCTGCGCACAGAGAATCGATGGTTGAGTTTCGTATAAGACAACATACAAATGAGGAAAAGTGCGGTATTGGATTTTATCGATTTTATTTCAACCCTCATCCCTAACCAATTTTTCGCAACTTAGTGTGTCCCTCGGGTATCAAATTGACACAATAGTAAACAATCGTCTGAAATGGAACGATAAATAGTTAACTTTGTTAATCTTTATATTGAGAATAAAGTTATAAATATTACACTAGACAAATTTTCAAACTCATTTTTCTCGAAAACAAAGCCTTGTATCAAAAAATTTTATTCTATATTTTCGACTCAGTTTTTCATGTAAAATCATCCCCTGCTCGGTTGTACCACCAGTTACGGGACACCCTGTATATCAATCTTAATGTGTGAATTGAATAAAAGTCAGTGGAAAATCTTAGTATGAAATCCAAGTTGGAGAAGTCCAAAGTAGAGGAGAAATGAATTTCTTTATAAGACTCGTTTTCGGTAACGCCTCAAATATCGGAAATCTCATAACGCGATCGATTCTGAAGCGAGTCTCATAACGGTAATCAAATACCGAATACTCTAAAAATTTCAGGAATCCCGAGACTTTCGAGAATCTCGATATAATCAAGAATCCCAAAATTTTCGAGAACTCGTCCTGATCTCGAAAAAAAATTCTCGTCTTGTCCTGACTCGACATTTTCGGGTTCTCCCACATCAGTAATAGTTTCTTATAAAATACTTTAAAATATTTCCTTTTGTAATAGGGAACTGCGTCCTAAGAGATGAGTGTGATTGAGCCGTATGAATTTCATCGTACAAATTTAAATTAAATTGAATCATATACTACTGTATTGGTTTCTATCAATTAAGTTTCGATATTAGCCTTTAACACTAGATTTACGGGGCCCGTCAAAATGACGGATTGAAAAATTTTTAATTTACGATTATTAAGAGCGTAAGGAGGCATTCGTGAGGAATTATTATTTTTGTGTACATATTACAATAAAAATCGCTGAAGATCTAAGTAAATACAATTTTATTATTTTTATAAGGCAATGTAAAATAATCAATTTTAGTGCTCCGTAAACCTAATGTTAAAGTAATAGTTTTACCTTTCGTTAAACATCCCCTTATTGCCTCTTTGATTCGAGGTTTCGTCTCGGCTGGCAATGTCGCATCTACTTGTCGCATTATCGCTTTGTCATCAATGACTCCTTCCTTTAGCTGAGATAGAAACGTGAAACAATTAATTTTGAATGATATGAAAAAATGAAAGTAAATTATTAATGTTTACATTGGAGCCCATATTATTTATCTTATAATATTATTGATAGCAGAAAATTCAAAGGGAGGTTTGATTTTATCGTAAATATACGTGGGATTAGGACCCCCCAGACCACAAATACCGTAGGAAATTAGGAAGAAGGGGGGAGGGTTCCGTGGGTGAGCAGTCTTCCTAGTTTGTTAAAACTTTCTATGTTTCGATCCTAATATGGATCTTTTTCAAGAAAGAATGAGAGCTGCGTCTGAAAGAATTTTATTTTTAAAATAGACCAAATTTTAACATTATAATATATGATCATAATATTCACATAATATTCAAAAAGATCACCTCTCACAAATACCGTACGAAATTAGGAAGAAACCGGGAGGGTTCCGTGGGTGAGCGCGTTAGTCGATCGGCTACCAACACGAGGGCCCGGGTTCGATTCCCGGTGCCCTCCTTTTTCCTGAGATCCCTACACTTGGTGGCTCGTCCGGGATGGGGGGAGCACCGATCACCGCACAATGGCGACGATAACGGACGAAGACGAAAACAAAGCGAGCGTAGCAGAGGTCGCACGTAAGCGAAGTGAGAAAAAAGTGCGAATTGCGAAAGTACGAGACGAGTACGAGAAGTTGTGTTGATGGCGCTGAGGCCAAAACATACACGAAAAGACGAGATGACGCTGTAATGAACATTCGAGGGCGAATGTCATTGCAGAATGGCCGAGTGTGGGATTAGGACCCCCCAGACCACAAATACCGTAGGAAATTAGGAAGAAGGGGGGAGGGTTCCGTGGGTGAGCGCGTTAGTCGATCGGCTACCAATTCCGGGGCCCGGGTTCGATTCCCGGCGCGGTGCCTTCCTTTTTCCTGAGATCCCTACACTTGGGGACTCGTCCGGGATGGGGGGAGCACCGATCACCGCACAATGGCGACGATAACGGACGAAGACGAAAACAAAGCGAGCTTTGCGAAGAGGTCGCAAGTAAGCGAAGTGAGAAAAAAGTGCGAATTGCGAAAATACGAGACGAGTACGAGAAGTTGTGTTGATGGCGCTGAGGCCAAAACATACACGAAAAGACGAGATGACGCTGTAATGAACATTCGAGGGCGAATGTCATTGCAGAATGGCCGAGTGTGGGATTAGGCCCCCCCAGACCACAAATACCGTAGGAAATTAGGAAGAAGGGGGGAGGGTTCCGTGGGTGAGCGCGTTAGTCGATCGGCTACCAATTCCGGGGCCCGGGTTCGATTCCCCGGCGCTGATCCTACATATAATTATCAATTGCTCTTTACACTTCTCATCGTCTTCATGATGCATCTTGCGTAGCACGCCACATTAGGGTCGTCCGGAAATTCTCCTCTTCTTATTCCCAAGGCCAATTCTGAAAGTTTATACAAAAATGGAAATCAGCTTTTCACATAAAAACCGGCATTGAACAATGAAAAAAGTAGGTACTTGGAATCTTTACGTAATAATTAAGAAACTGTATTGTATACATTTATGCTACGTATTTTATTGTATAATATAGCTCATCAATTTTATACAGGGTGTCCCAAAAATGTTCGAGTTCATTGAAAGAGGTGATTCCTGAGGTTATTCTAAGTAGCCTTTGCGAAAATGTCATGCGCCGGATCCGTGTTCGAGTTATTATTATTGTTGTCGCGTCTTACTCGAATCATTTGTTCTTATTTTTTGATAATTATTTTAATATTAATGTACAACGGTGCATGTATCGTTATAGGTAGAAATATATACACTCCCGTTCATAAGTACGAGAACACCATTTAAAAACGAATCACTTTTTTCAAATTGTTCCACACGACTGGAGTTTTCCTTGAGATGTTAAACGGATCAATTTGCTAGATAATGTGTAAACAACTTTTTTAAAAATTCCTATTTGCGGGAATTTGTAAAGAAAAAAGTGGAGGTCATGATTTTTAACTTTTTATCCGTACCGATAACGAAAATTTAAAAGATGTCTTTTGTAAATTTAAATTAGTTTTTATGTTATTTAACCACGGCGTTGTAGAGCAAAAAATATGTAATTAATTGGGGATTGTGATGATAACAATATCTTATTGCTGAATTAATTTCGTAGTTGTCGCTTCTATATGAAATCTACATTTTTTCGATTTTTTCGTGTTTTTTATTTTTACAACCAGAGTTTGCAACGGAAAAATCGGAAAAAATTGCGCAATATGTAGCTCGATACCCGAAATGTGCCCAATTTTTTTTTCATAATTATTAATTGTGATTAAATGGGGAAAGTGGAACAAAAACTGGTTTTTTGATTTACCCTCGTACTACCCTGTTCGAACTAACCTTACGGTTAAGCTATCGAACTGAAATTTGACAAATAGTTTGAATGGTTTACATTCGATTAAAATCTGTCGAAGGGCGATTCTGATTCCGAAAACCCAGCATCCTTGAGAAACAATAGTTTTACCTTCGGTTATGTCAATTTTCTGCAGGCAGTTCCTCCGCATCGAGTTCGCTATTTTCTCCAATTGTTCCGGAGGGACGGCCTACAATTGATGAACATATTAACTTCTAGCAAATATCAATAGTTTCTAAAAATCTGTGACATATAGGTACAAATGTATTTTAGCAAATTTCATAACAACAATAGCAAATTCACATGTGAACCAACAAATTACGCCGAGTAATATAATCTAATTATGTATTTTGGGATTGCTATTTAAAGAAAGATGTCGCAGCATCTTTTAGATGTAGCGCAATGCTGCAGAAGCCTGTTCATAAGTTTCCGGGAGATAAAATGTTATTCTTTATCATGATCGTATCAAGAAAAACCGAGTCGAATTGTTTTTTGAAAAATCGTCACAAAACTTACACTATACACAGATTTTAGCGCAACACACACTAGCGTAAGTCCGAAAAATAGATTTCTCGCGTACATATTTACTCGATACTATTAGCAACAGTTTCAAAGCAACAATGTAGCAACCTCTGTTTCAGCAGTTGACCATCGTCTTATAAACCTTCTGTGACCAACTGTCTACATTTTAGTGTCCCGCAAATAGTTACTTGTTTCCTCAAGATTATATGATTAGAGGCTACCGATGACATTATGATAGTAACCGCTGTTTTCGGTCCGCTGACAGGACCGTTTATTTTATGTAACGCAATAAAACTCACTAGCTTCCGGAACGATTGTATAACCGTACTCTAGGAATGATTTTAGATCGTGGTCTCTTCAAGCGAATGCGTTATGAACCAAATTAAATTTGGTTTATAGTGTTAAAGACAAAAGAGTTCTAACCATTGTAGCTGTGCACAATTGATAAGACAAGGGTTTAAAGAAGCTCCACGTTCAAGAGATTCCATATAGCTCATTAATAGATTTGCGGATTTTAAGCATTTATACTTATGATTTCTATCGATCGAATTTTGAGTTAAATTAAGGAAAACGATATTGGCGCAAGGTTCGATCTTTTTGAGAATTCAACAAATTTGCAAATTAAATAAAACCCAACGTTTCGATCCGTGTGTGGATCTTTTTCAAGGGAAACTTGCATCTGAAAGTTATATTAATTTAGTGTAAATACATCGTGATGTTAATATTTACCATCTTGAAGAACCACTAATGGAAAGCCAAAGAGAAGAAATATTTTGAAAGAAGACTTACTTGTTGTGCAGAAAATTTTTAGTAAAGCTGGAAACAAGATATATTTTTCCAAATAACTAATTGAAAATTACTTTATAAGAAAATTCGCTTTTATTCTTCCAACAACGGAGGGCGAACGATGGTATAATGTTTCGCATTTTGATTTAGTAAATGTGTTATTATGTATTACGTACGTGTTTGTGTTGCCATCTAATAGATTTGTTCGGAAGTATTTAGCCTATTTTGTGTGTATTACCTAGCAAATATATCAATATGGCGGCGCTGTCAAGAAGGCTTAAAAGTGTTCAACTTTCTATGCGTATAACTTTTTAACTAATGAATTCCGCGCATTAAGATTTTCATTTTCGGTGTTTTCTCGTCGAAATCTATAAGATTGTATTAAAAAAAACTTGAAAAAAAAGAGTTCTCCAAAACGCAGTTAAACTCGTCTTAAGCTACTACAATATGAAGTCTAAAAAATGTAGTCATTCGCAAATTTGTTGAATTCTCAAAAAGATCGTACCTTGCGCCAATATCATTTTCCTTAATTTATGCATTTATGGCATAAATGAGTGGGCAAGACTTAAAACACTAGAAAGATCAAATGAACCTATGAACATCGACATTTTTGTATAATTGAAATGATTAAAGTTAAAGTCACAATACTATTTCTATACAGCTTCTATTTTTTTTACAATTGATACAGGCAATCTTTATTTTGCATAAATGTCTAGAGTCTACTTAACCCTTTCGGTACGGGTGCCGGATATACCCGGCGTCCATCTGATGACCTGTGTGGACGAGCGCCGGATATATCCGGCATCGACGTAGCAATCCGTGCGTGCAAACACCATGTGCTATGTGCGCGTTTTCGGCGGGGCACCTCGTACAGCGGGAGAAGGGTTAAACAAAATAAAGATTTTCTGCTTTAATTGCAAACTACTCGAACCAAATAAGAATTTATATCTGCCTTTTATAATTTTAATAAGTTGATGATAATATATCGACACTATTCAATTCTTTTAATCTTTCTACTGTTTTATATTTCACCTATCCATTTTTGCAATAAATGAATCAAATCCGCCGTCTAGCTATTAAAACTTTCGAAAACTCTATTGAGCCCAACTTTCTATAGAGGTCAATACACGTTGCAAGTCTTGCGATCTAAGGGGTTGTCTTTGGACCGGGTCTATCCGTGTCGCGGTTTCCACGCTCTAACTACGTGGAGCAAGTTCGAGATGTTTGCTCCCTTTGTACCCGGGCCTTTCCGCGCCAGAAGACTCGCGTTAATGTCGAACCCTTGTATCTTGGAGACACCCTTAAAACAGGAGCATCTGGCCAGAAACCGCCCCCGCAGTCGCCATTAGTCCGAGGACCACTCACCGTCGGCTCGATAATTACGTTTTTTTCCTCCGGTCCTACTTTCGCCTCGATTTCGTCCCGACGCGATTAATTTCCACCTGATCGTCTCCTCCACATCTCTAGATTCCCTTCCCGTTCATTCCTTTCTCCTGTCGGAGATAGGTTTTGTCACGATCACCCGAATTCCACCTTTTTCCCTTTGCCCCCTCGGACTCGGGCAGGGGCGAGCGAATTCTTTGCTTTCTTTGGCGATTCGTAAACTCCCGTTGCCTTTAGATACCTTTGATTCGACTTTCTGAATAAAGCTTCAGTTGTAGGTATCGAGTGTAGTGAAGTGGACTTGTGTTCCATCGAATAATGTACTGCCAGGAATGGAAAAGTTTCTTTTTATTATTTATATATAAAAGCCACGTTAACTACTAGATCATTAACGACCACGGGAGAGAATGATACAGTCTTGTGCGTGATCGTTGAACTGTTTCAGCAAATAGTTTCATCTACAGGGTCGTTCGCTGAGCGTGCCAACTAAATTATAAAGGGTGTCTCAAAATGACTTGACATTTTAAATTGCGCGCCATTTATTGAGGTTTGGTCATGGAGAATTACACGATCGAGCAACGCATAGGAATTGTGAAAATTCGCTTTTATTCTTCCAACAAGATGGCGCAACCTGCCACACGGAGGGCGAACCATGGTATAATGTTTCGCACTTTGATTTAGTAAATGTGTTATTATGTATTACGTACGTGTTTGTGTCGCCATCTAATAGATTTGCTCGGAAGTATTTAGCTTATTTTATGCGTATTACCTAGCAAATATATCAATATGGCGGCGCTGTAACCTGTCAAGAAGGCTTAAAAGCGTTCAACTTTATACGCGTATAACTTTTCAACTAATGAATTCCGTGCATTAAGATTTTCATTTTCGGTGTTTTCTCGTCGAAATCTATAAGATTGTATTAAAAAGAACTTGAAAAAAAGAGTTCTCCAAAACGCAGTTAAACCCGTCTTAACAGCAGCTACTACAATACGAAGTCTAAAAAATGTAGTGTCATTTAAAAAAGTCAAAGTGACCATGACTTTTTCTTGAAAAAATAATTTTTTACACATTTTTATATCGCGATTTGTAGTCAATTAAGAACAGATTAACTGCCTGAATAATCCTGGTGACAGTTACGTGGTACACTCTGTATGTATTAGGAGGTTGAATAAGTTCCCGCTGTTTTTTTTTTTTTATGAAATGAATGCTTTATTTTAAAAAATTGGTAAAAAATATGTTCTTGAAAGTATTGTCTCTCGCTAGCCATTACTTTTCCCCATCTTTTTGGCAGCATAGTAATTCCATGTCGGAAAAACGACACGTCTTTTGAGGCAATCCAAGAGTGGACCCATTATTTGATATCTTCATAAAATTGGAAGCGCTGCTCAGCCAGGCCATGTGTCATCGATCGGAACAAATGGTAATCTGATCGGGAAATGTTTGGCGAATACAGCGGATGGGGTTGTACTTCCCATTTAAGTGTTTTCAAAAACGTTTTCACCGGTTTTGCAACATGTGGCCGCGCGTTGTCATGCTGAAAAATCGCTTCAACTCGTACAGCACCCAACGTCCTTCCTGTGAATCATTCCTAATGCTTTCAAACGTTTCGAATCTGTTGTGTGATCAACTCCTAATGATTCTGCAAGTTCAGCTAGTATCCGACACGAGTCTTCATCAAGTAATGCCTCAAAGTCTTCGTCTTCAAGTTTTTGTTGTGCGCCAGGGCGTTCTTTATCTTCAAGATCAAAATCATTATTTTTGAAGCGTCTAAACCAATCTCTGCATATTGTTTCCGACAGAACATGGCCGCCGTAGGTGTCAACAAGAATTCTGTGTGCTTCAGCTGCAGATTTTTTTTTTAATAAAATAGTGTAGTAAAATTCCCCGCAATTACTCTTTCTTTGGCATGAAATTCGACATTTAGCACAATGAAAGGAAAATTGTTTATACTTCAGTGGAATGACATACACTGAATTTTAACCTTGCATATATTTAGTACTTCATTATAGATACGTTACTATCTGAAACTAAATTCACGCAGTTTTGGTATTACCATCTTTCGGAAAACAGCGAGGAACTTATTCAACCTCCTAATATATTACTAATGTTTAGCGACGAATAGTTCTTTAGATTTCATACTTCGAGAATTGGACTTCTTAGCATTGTTCGCCAAATCCTATTAGCTTGTTGATGGTAGTCGGGACAAATTAGGAGAGACGAAAACGCTTCCCAAGAAGTAACGGGCCCGGTCTCGTTGGAATTCCTGCGGAAGGGTTGAACAACAAAGGGAAGCGATCGCTCCCGATCCTCTTTCTCCGCGCGTTAACGAGCCGACAATCTCCGTTCGCGTGCTCGCCTCAACTAGCTTCATCCTGTAGGCGAGGGAACACGGAAGAAAATCGGTGCGCACGAAATGAAAAAGAAAGAAAAGGGGGAAGAAACGGGTACGACAAGTAACAACGTTCAGGAGGAATCGTGGAAATGGAAGGACCGTGATCGAGCTATGAGAATTCCGTGACCCCCGACAGAGCCGCCCTAATTAAAAGCCTTTAATTAGCGGTAACAAGCGAGCTTGCGTTTCGCGGTATGAACGTTGCGTAACGAACGTCTTGTCGATAAGCCACTGTTTCGTCTAGAATTACAATAATTCTACCTTCGGTGCGCCGGGTACATGAAATTGGTTGGAAGATAGGATCGCGCAGATGTTATCCACCTAAGCCACTTACTTTTTAAGTATTATGAAAGATGCCCGCGTATTTGTCTGGCGTACGACAACAGTTATTAAGAATAACTGTTCTGACATAACAGATTGCAATTCTCTACGTCGCGTTAATACTAAACGTATTGATCACGCTGGTACATGTTATTTCATCATCACGATGTTTATGAACTTGATTGAATTATATTTATAAAATTCATATTTATTCGGAAGAAAACAAATTGAGACAACTATGAAACAACGCGACGTGTTCACTAGGGTGGAACGAAAAAAACAAAATTGTACGATTATTATCTAATCGTGAAATAAACATCCATTTTATCTTTCGAACAGTTGATTACTAGTTTTTCAATTATCGTGCACGCCAGCTTAAAAAACATAGTTTCGAGGAACATGCGTGTTATGTAATAAATAATAGGTTTTCACTTATATAAAAACACATAAAAATAACTTGTTTTCACTGCCGTTAAATATCGAACGAGAAACAAATTTTTTTAGTAGTCTTTTTTACAGTTTGAAAAATACCATTTGCAAAATTATACAGGGTGGTCCACGCAATTGTTTCAAGCTATAGCCCCGTTACCAGTGCAGTTATAAATAGAAACATATCTAACGAGAAACAGAATTGCAATTCCATTATTTTTTTATCCTGATACTCCGATCAATTGAATTGAAACGTCCAGATAAATCTGTCTTCCTCGTGAATATCGGGAACATTTAAAACTCTTCGGATCTCAATGAAATTGTCCCGATACCCGTTCCTGCGTTAAATCCTCCAGGGGACACTACCGGTACTAAACCAATTTACGTAACGCGTCCAACGAAAGTACTTTTTCTCCTCGCAACAGCGTCTCCTGGTCCCCCCATCCGAACAGTTCGAAACCCGTGGCTGTAGATCGAGTTGCGTAACGAGATCCCGATTCGTAGCCGCGAACCTCCCGACTGGGAAGACGAAAAAGGGTCGGCACCCGAGATACTGCTCATGCTCTTCCGGCACGATATGACTCACTAACTCGTTTCCACGGTATCGCGGGCCGAACGTTAATCTACCGATTCCCGTTCGTGACGATAGTCTCTGCGAAGGAAACGAAAAAGTCGTGTTACCGGTTCACGCGATCGTTGGTACCCTCCACTTCCGACTCGAGACTTCCCTCCAACCTCGAAAAAGATACTAATTTGCGTTAGGAACTCATCCACGGATTTCATTAGTTTAATTGCTGTTTTATTCTACCGGTTCATAGGATCGTTGGTAACTACGCTTACTACTTGCCAGTTCCCTTCGGCCCTGAAGTAGATACAGTATTTGATCGATAATTGTCCACAACACGGGTCTGCGGAGGGACAATTATGCGCGAGGGATATCATTGTCACCGAGAAATGTAAACGTACCTAATCCGAATTTCCAACTTCTTTATTAATCATTATTTTTTTATGGGACTTCGATGGCCATATTTGTGACATTTTTCTAATAAAAATGATGCCAAATATGATATAATTCCGATGATATTTACTTATGTAATCGACGATTTTTAATTGTCTATTAGTATTTAATTGTCTAGTATTATCTGAACTTTAATCGTCGCCGACTCGTGGTGGCGACGATTACCGATGAAATACTGTACTAACAAATGTAAATACAGGAAAGCATAAAGTTTCACAGTTTACTCTCGTCTCAATACCATTGCAGACAGAGCGAAAGGATACCCAATCGTTTTTCCGAAGGAAATTGTTGAGAACATTTAAAATGGTCGGAATCGCAAAAAATAGTCCGTCTGTCAATTTATATACAGTGTAATGCCAATAAAAAAAAACTTTTTTATTATTACTTATCTTTTTATGAGATTTTCTCCAATATATTTGTGCCATTTTTCTGATTAAAATAATACGCAACACGATATAATTCGGATCGTATTTACAATAAATATGAAACTTTCCGAAACTTTCAAGTAAATACCATCGGAATTATATCTTATTTGGTATCATTTTCATCATAAAAATGCCACGAATATGTTGGTGAAAGGTCCATTAAAAAATAATAAAAAATAAAGAAGTTTTGTCATTGTTGTTCCAATTGTTGCTTTCACACCAACATACTCTACCCGTATTAAGGTCTCTGCACACCCATCCGGGACGGGCCGGACCGGGATTTAGCTACAGTATTTCATCGATAATTGTCCACAACACGGGTCTGCGGAGGGACAATTATGCGCGAGGGATATCATTGTTTGAGGTTTGCCGAACGTAGAGGACAGCCGAGCTCGAGAGGCCTCGGTCACCGAGAAATGTAAACATAGCTAATCCGAATTTCCAACTGCTTTATTAATCATTATTTTTTTATGGGACTTCGATGACCATATTTGTGACATTTTTCTAATAAAAATGATACCAAATATGATATAATTCCGATGATATTTACTTGTGTAATCGACGATTAAAGTTCACTCTGTTTGTCTGTCACCAAAACTTACTCCATCGTCAATTAAAAAAATAGATATGTATGTATAATCAGAAAAATTATTCATCAGAGAAATATTACAAATCATCCTGTATGTCCGGTCCTAATGTCTATATACTGTATTATTTAACGGTAAATCAATTTTGAATATTTTGCTTAGTTTTTGAAAGTAATACATTAATCTCATAATTTTATTCGTCTAAAGCGTTATTCTTTATTTAAAATCGTTCAACGATATTTGTATTATGTCGCTACAAGGAAAATTCCTATTTTCAATTTATTTATGTTAGGCTAGTCAATGCTCGGAGAAGTACTCTGATCGTATTAGCGAGCATCACGGAATCCTTGCATATTACGACCAATCAATGACGCTTAACTCAAATAAAGGGGATTGAACCGGGGAGAACAAAGGTGGATCGTAATGAAGCCTGACACCGGGGCAATTAGCGCAGCAGAATCGTTTTTTGATTTAATTGCCGCCGAATGTCGAGCCGTAACGTCATTATACCTAGCTTTTATCATTTCTGAACCGATTCCAAGGGGTGACTTTGATATATAGCCCCTAAAATTTTCATGGAAACCTAAATAAACATGAAACCTCTCTACCCAATTCCGTCCTTTGATTCAGAAGAGAACATACCAGTTGAGAAGAAAAGAAAGTTAAAAATTGGTATTTCTGTAGTATTTAATCGATAAAAGTCGCAACCGCGTGTTATATTCAAATTTGAACTATCCTACATAGGACTCGAAAAATTTTCTTCTCTTGTTTGTTCCTTGCTTTCGACCACGGTGTATCACCATCGCTCGACTTCTGCCGCGCGCGGCCGTCTCTGTGGATATATATAAACCCGCCGTAAACAACGCGTAATCTTTGCTGAAACACGTAAATTTTAAACTTCCACATTTTATCCGCTCCAACATGATTATTCTTGCTTAAGGTCATTTCAAGGTCAAAAAGGTGGTATCCACTAAATTCAGTTTTTTATTGTCTATCATGCTATCGTAAACAAAATATACTATTCCATTTAAAAAAAACATCGGTGACCTTGAAATTTCATTAAAAAAACACGACATAAAAAATTGTTTTCTTTACCATTATATTTGCCCCCTGCAATAGTGTCACTTTGTCCTCTGAAGTTTTCTGATAGGACTGTAAATACGACCGATATTTAGGTGTTCCCATTTATGTGGGACACCCTGTATATATATATATGTATACAACATAACTATATTTCACATGTGTGTATATATGAAAATTTATAATTCATACAGACCTACAAAACGAATTTTAAAAATTTTCAATATAGGCCCATATAAAAAAGGTGTAAAAGACAACTCATATGGTCAAATATTTAAAAAGTTATCTTTTTAAATGTACGTCAATATTATTTAGACAGACTGCCAATACAGGATCGCGTGCAGGATATTGGTTATTTCGGTTTTCTTAAAATAACGCGATATGAGTATTCGTATTCAATACTGCTATTTCCTTAATTATGAATGTTCTCGCGAACGGAGGAACAAAAGACGGATAACGGAAGCGGCGAATATAATTACTTACATCGTTGCACTTAATTGGTAATAACGTTCAAAGTGGCTGGTTTGCCCTGCAGCTCGTACGGTTGTTCTCACAATATATTTTCGTTATTAATCGTAATTTAACTTGCAAATACGATCCTTGCATTGGTAATGTAATACATATTAATCTTTGTTCGCTCTTCGCGTGCGAGAAGGATGAAATTAGAAATAAAGGTAGTTACGAAGAGGAAAAGCGGAGATAAATTAACTAAAGAGATTCTTGCGTGCAAGTACTATGTTTATCCACGCCCTATAAATTCGTTATGTGTACAAATATGTAATCCCAAAGTGCGATGATGCACTTTTTATCGAATCGTTATCTTCCATTCAAGAGATCAGCGCTGCAGGCGTATCACGCGCGAAATATTCGCCATGGTATCATTCAGAGTCTGCGCGGGCACAAGCGTAGGTCCCATCTACGAGAGTTAACAGCCTCAGAACAACAAATTATTATTATTTACGGTTGTGTAGGCCGTACGCGCGCTGACTCCGTGAAAGTCAACAGACTTTAAGGGCACGGTTGTCGGTACTGGTGGCGGTGCTGGTGGTAATGGTCGGTGGTGGTGGTGACGAAGTGGAGGCTGATGGCGATGATGACGTTAATGCTGCAACCAGTGGTGCTGGAGTCTTTCTCTGGTCGTCGTCCTCTTCCGTGGCGTCTTTCTAAATTTGTCGGGATCGACGTACGCCGATTCGTGCCCGTTCCAATTACCCATCACCCTCGGCGGCTCATCGTTTTCTCGTGTGTTCACAGTGTTCAGTGACTTGTGGACTTGTCTCGATTCGTTCGTCGCCCGTTTGTTTCACGAACCATTCATTAACACTAGATTTACGGGGCCCGTCAAAATGGCGGATTCAAAAATGTTTAATTTACGATTATTAAGAGTGTAAGGAGGCATTCGTGAGGAATTATTAAATAGATTTATTTTTATGTGTACATATTACAATAAAAATCGTCGATGATCTAAGTAAATGCAATATTATTATTTTTATAAGGCAATGTCAAATAATCAATTTTAGTGCTCCGTAAACCTAGTGTTAAGAACGTCGGTTCAATTGGTTTCAGCTCATTGAAACCAATGAAGCGACAAATAAATTACTATCTGGCTCCTGTTTCTTGCAATCAATGCACACAATTTTTATTTTGCATAAAACCCGCGGTCGGTAAAACTGAGTAGATGCAATTTATATCAGCAAACGGATTAAAAGAATTTAATATTAGATTTACGGGGCCCGTCAAAATGGCGGATTCAAAAATGTTTAATTTACGATTATTAAGAGTGTAACGAGGCATTCGTGAGGAATTATTAAATAGATTTATTTTTATGTGTACATATTACAATAAAAATCGCCGAAGATCTAAGTAAATGCAATATTATTATTTTTATAAGGCAATGTCAAATAATCAATTTTAGTGCTCCGTAAACCTAGTGTTAAGAACGTCGGTTCAATTAGTTTCAGCTCATTGAAACCAATGAAGCGACAAATAAATTACTATTGTGTAATACAATGTAATTGAAAATAATACATAACACAGATCTACAAACCGCATATTTTGAATTTTCATTACGGGCTGAAATAATAAAGTTTTAAAAAGTGCCATTTTTATTCTTTTATGTAAGTCCTACTAATTGCAATTTCTTCAAAATCTTTTTTGCACATTCTAAAAGTAAATCAATGCTTCTAATTGCATACAAAAAGTCAAGTAGTTTAATTATAATTTTGCACACTACTCCATCACAAGGTTTACGAGACCCGTCAAAATGACGGGTCCTAATATTATTAATTTATGATTATTGAGATTGTAAAGATGCATGCATGAAGAATCTGCAACATCGGACAACATTGTTCGTACAAAAATAAATTGGCAATAAATTACTATTTCGCAATTTTTGAGCATAAATACAAAATGATGTCGTCAACATGGCGATGTTTGTCCCCAGGGGTGTAAACAGTTAATGTGAGAAACCTCATGGATAAAAGATGAACTAGAAATATGGAAATTTCACTGACTATAGTGGAAATTCCAATTCTGAACAACTGTTTTTTTACGAGCTGGCGCAGAGGTGAAGGACGAACAATTTCCCGTGATCATACTTGAATGTGATCCGCGGTCCCAATGTATTAAGGAAATTACCTGCTCGGTCAATTATTCCGAGGTGACACAATGAAGAAACCGTGTCCCGAGGCGAGCAGGAATGTCGATCGCAAACAAACCTCCTTGTTTACGTTGTAGACGGAGGTGCAGAAAGGCACCTAACGTTTTCGAGGGCAAGGACTGCGATTCAGTGTCTCCGTGTCCGTGGTCGAGCGAAGTCGTTGGTCGCCGCGTGGCAGTGTGTGTCCCGTGAGCCTTGTGCACGCGCCCGCGCGCGAGCACCAGAGATCTTTGCATAAAAGAACAGCACGTGCAAAAGAAACGTTTTCCACCCTCGTCCACCGAGGGCTCTTTGTGCCGTTCCGCTGGTGACACGTGGCCCGCTGCGAGGATTAAGCGACCGCTACTTTGGAATTTTTATTATTCATTGCCCGGGCTCGTCCACTAAGCCTTCCGGAGCGAAGAGTGTTTCCGCTTGACACGTGTCTGGTATGTAGATACCCGCTGCATCAATAATTGCTGTGCTCGTGAAAATACATTTTTTCGTTAATCCTTTGAGTTTTGGTCTTTTGAAAATGTTCTTGAAAATGTTCTTGAAAATGTTCTTGAAAATGTTCTTTGAAACAAGGCCATAGTATATTACATGGTTGAACTCGTCTTAACCCTTTTCACTCGGAAGTATTTTAACAAAAAAACTAAACTTTTTTTTCGATCAAGAATGTTTCTATTCTGTATGACTTTTTTCATTTTGAAGAAATGGAACTGATATGATACCTCATACAATACCTAAATGTTTGGTAACTAAATTATTGAATATAAATTTCATAATGTAAACAATATTTAGAATAATAGTATAGCAATTCTTAATGGTTCCTCGGAGTCACCGGCACGTCTACGATAACCGTGGCCCCTACTTTGAAGGTTATATTTGTGTTCCTGGGATCATTTTAAGAATAATACTCAGAAATTGCGCAGCTAATAGAAAAAAGTCATACGACATAAATTGTTAGAAATTCAATTTCCTACAAAAAAGTTCTCTTAATGTTTTGCCATATCTCGCATAGTTTCCGAGATATTTGCAGTTTTATGAAAAACAAGAAATCTACTTTACCGGCTAAACGGAGCCCATTGGATACTTGTTATATACACATTTTTCTCTTAAAATGATCCCAGGAACACAAATATAACCTTCAAAGTAGGGGCCACGGTTATCGTAATCTCCCCGAGTCACCACTCGAGTGCTAAGGGTTAATACCCGCTTTCATACGATTTAAAAAAAAAAATGTAGCATTGCATTTAAAAAAACGAAGGTCACCTTTGTTTCCAGAAAAATATTAAAAACACAACAAATTTGAGATAGCTATCATGTTGCTAGTAAAATATACTACAATATCCTCCTCCTCCATTTTGTTTTCTCATATTTATCGTTTACGAAACAAACGCTGGTACAAATTATCGCGAACACCCTGTACACAATTTTTTAAAAATAGACTTTTTATATTTTGCCGAAGGTATTTTTACGTGTTTAAATTCGTCCCCCATATAATTTGAAGGTATTACAGGAGTCTTGGTTTTTGCTCGTTTGTGACGGCCAAGTGCACGATTCTATTCGGCGTGCAGGAACTACGCTCGGTGCGTTTACGGAATGCTTCTTCTTTGAAAAACGGAATGGGTCGCGACGAGGTCCACTTGAAAATTCTCGCTCGAATTTGTGGACGAGGCTCACGCGATCTGTATCGCGTTATTTATCGCTACTCGGTTACAGTTAGCCGTGCTTCCCGTTTCGCGTTCCCACCCGACCAATTACGTTGATTGCTCCCACTGCACGAAATAATAAATCGCCACTCGTCTTCGAGCTTGCGTAGTACCTATGGATTCATTTCTTTTTCATAACTATATACAGTGGCCCACAAAAGTGTTCGTACGCCCTTTAAATCAGAATAACTTTCCTAAAATTTGACTGAACCACTTGACTTTTTTTGAGCAATTAGAAGCATTAATTTAGTAAATCACGTTGCAAAAAATATTTTGAAAAAATTGCAATTAGTAGGAATTATAAGAAGAAATAAAAATGGCACTTTTTAAAACTTCCTTATTTTAGACCATAATGAAAATTCAAAATATGCATTTTGTAGATCTATGTTAGTTATACGTATGCTGATAATTTCATCTAAATCGGTTGACGCTATGGATTTTAAGCAGAACCGGACCAAAAGTCGTGAAAAACTGCTATTATCACGATTTTCAACCGTTTGTAGCTCATGTATTTGTTAACTGATTTCGATGAAATTTTCAGCATACGTGTAAATAACACAGATCTACAAACCGCATATTTTGAATTTTCATTACGGGCTGAAATAATAAAGTTTTAAAAAGTGCCATTTTTAATTTTTTATGTAATTCCTACTAATTGCAATTTCTTCAAAATCTTTTTTGCACATTCTAAAAGTAAATCAATGCTTCTAATTGCACACAAAAAGTCAAGTTGGTCAAATTCTAAGAAAGTTATTCTGATTTATAGTGAGCCACTGTATACACACAGGTAACCCTCCCATAATGCGGCACCTAAACAACGCGGTTTCGATAAAGCATTGTTACATAAAGCTATGTCCACACTGAAGCAACAACGAGCTAGTTTTTGTCGCCATTGTTGCCTTCTTCTTCTCTTATTCGATAAAAGCAACGATTTTTTTCGACGTACATGCAACATCAGCTAAAAGTGCAGACAATTTTTACATCAGATTCATCGTGTAATTATAATTTTGCACTCCATCACAAGGTTTACGAGACCCGTCAAAATGACCGGTCCTAATATTATTAATTTATGATTATTGAGATTGTAAAGATGCATGCATGAAGAATCATTCAACAAATTTATGTATTTGGGTATATACAGGGTGGGGTAATAACTTTGTCCACCTTAAATATTTCCGTTACTTGTAATAATATGAGTGTAATAATATTATTAGGTTGTCCCATAAGTTCGTACCGTTTACTGTTTTATTATCTAACTTAATATTTGAAACATACTTTCAAAGTCAACGAAAAAATATATAACCACCTTCTCTACAACCTCTTCCTACTTTTTTTGGTAAATATATTATACCGTCACTAAAAAATTTCTGTGGTTTTTCATTAAAATACTTTTCAATCCGCGGCACGAACTTATGGGACAACCTAATACATTAGGACATCTAGAGGTCAAATACATTTTTACGCGGAATTTGATACTCTATCGATTCATGATTCAAAAAGTAGGTCTTTTCATTTAAAGAAATCAAGGAGACCTCGAAATCAACGAAATGTCTTCACGCACATAAAAAAATGTCTACATCACAATATTTCCCCCTCTATACCGTGCAACTTTTGTATATATCATTTTCTCATATTATTACAATTGACGGAAATATTCAAGGTGGACAAAGATATTGCCCCACCCTGTATTGTAAATAAAATGGCTAACAATGAGGATGGATAGGGTAAAGCAACCTAATATGGATCCCATTTTTCAAAAAAAATCATAACTCCCGATTAACCCCTTGCCGTACTTTAACGAGTCAAACTCGTGACGTAGATTTTAAACAGTCTAACAAATATGAAGTGTGCACCTTCCTTTTTAGACGAAATAAAATTTTCTTCTTCTGTCATCAATATTTAAGCATTGAACAGTCTAACAAATATGAAGTGTGCACCTTCCTTTTTAGACGAAATAAAATTTTCTTCTTCTGTCATCAATATTTAAGCATTGAACAGTCTAACAAATATGAAGTGTGCACCTTCCTTTTTAGACGAAATAAAATTTTCTTCTTCTGTCATCAATATTTAAGCATTGAACAGTCTAACAAATATGAAGTGTGCACCTTCCTTTTTAGACGAAATAAAATTTTCTTCTTCTGTCATCAATATTTAAGCATTGAACAGTCTAACAAATATGAAGTGTGCACCTTCCTTTTTAGACGAAATAAAATTTTCTTCTTCTGTCATCAATATTTAAGCATTGAACAGTCTAACAAATATGAAGTGTGCACCTTCCTTTTTAGACGAAATAAAATTTTCTTCTTCTGTCATCAATATTTAAGCATTGAACAGTCTAACAAATATGAAGTGTGCACCTTCCTTTTTAGACGAAATAAAATTTTCTTCTTCTGTCATCAATATTTAAGCATTGAACAGTCTAACAAATATGAAGTGTGCACCTTCCTTTTTAGACGAAATAAAATTTTCTTCTTCTGCCATCAATATTTAAGCATTGAAGGAAATGTAGCCATACAACAAATATAAATTCTTTTCTCTTTTGCGACATTTTTGGGGATGAAGACGTTCTAATCGCTCTAACCGCAAGGAAAATGGTACGGCAAGGGGTTAAGAATACTTTATTCGACCCGACTCGAGGCTCGGGTCCTCGAAAGTGTTCGGGATCATGCACGCTCTGACAATGTGCGTATAAAACAACTAACAAATGCTTAGTTACAGAACAGAACAGCATCGTAACAATACTATTCTATTATGCTACTTTACCCTGCGATGTTTTTATTATTTTTGTAAAATAATGTAGAATAGTCAGTGCTCCGTAAGTCTAGTGTTAATCAAGAAGAAGAATAGAAAGAGAGCAAAGTCGTACCGGAAGTCAAAACTCGTTTCTGTCGCTATCAATTCACTTAATAGTCTGTTAACTCGAGGACACGTGTTAGCTGATGAATTTTTGTTTCCGTGTGTGTCTTTACGAGCCGCCATAAATTTTCGGATCTCTTTTTTCAGATCACCCCGTACACGCGCGAACCGACAGCGATCGCGTCCTGTTTAAAGTGTGCGTCGGGCGCTTGTTGCTCATTCACTTATCGCTCCACGCACCAACACTCTCTCGGGCTACTTAGACTTCATCTGTCTCACTGGCTTCCCGACTTGCTCCCTCTTTCGCTTGGCGCGATAAAGAAACCGTATTGCCTCAATTTAGACGCTGCACCGTTACGTTTCGTTTCATTAATGGTAATTTACATCGACGCTTCAGCCGCGTAAGCGCCAAACAGAGTAATCTCGCGTTCGCCACGATGTTGGCCACTATACACTCGCCGCGCATGATGTTTATATCTCTGCATCCCTTGGCGATAATTGTCATTTTTATATGTACACGATTCGGTAATGTTTTCTTCATCCTTCGTTTTAGAAGGTCGTATTTTTCAAATGCAAATTTTATGCGTTCCGCATAAGTATTATTTATTTTTATTCCTAGCAGAGGAAGATTATATTATGCTTTAATCAAAGTCTTTATGTGCCGACTTAACAGCGCCATGTCACCCATATCTGGGTGACGGAATTATTTATACAGAATTGAAAATGAATTTTTACGTTGGTAGATTGAGTGTACAAAATTTCCTTACGATCCGAGGAATAGAAGATGTTTGAAACAGTAATTAATATCACAAAACTAAACTTCTTAGTTTTTGTTTTATTAAATATATTGCTTTGATTTTGTGTAATTTTTATAATTGTGGAGTGGGCGCTGAACGTGTTAAGTGAATCAGAGCTTAGAAAATAATAAAATGTCCTTATTATATAAAAGTTGAAAATAAAGATTAGAAGTTCTTGATTTCCTCAACATCACGCCAATTTGATTTCTTTTAATTCAAAATAATATTCGTTTCGTTCTCAACCGATGCGCACGATGTGAATTAAGAATGATTTCTTTTTAGCGCGGATTAACACGTTCAGCGCCATGTCACCCATATCTAGGTGACGGAATTATTTATACAAAATTGAAAATGAATTTTTACGTTGGTAGATTGAGTGTACAAAATTTCCTTACGATCCGAGGAATAGAAGAGGTTTGAAACAGTAATTAATATCACAAAACTAAACTTCTTAGTTTTTGTTTTATTAAGTATATTGCTTTGATTTTGTGTAATTTTTATGATTGCGGTGTGGGCGCTGAACGTGTTAAAGGCTATTGCGTTAATTTTTCAATTAAAACTCCGTAAAATTCTTCCTGACTTTTTAACCATTCTGATTGTGTAAAAGTATCATAAACGTATTCTTATGGTACGTGATTTTAACCCTTGCATCAATACCTACTTTCTATTCGTCTTCAAATTTTGGATAGATGGCACCTTAGATGCTAGAAACTAGATTTTTGAAATAGATAAGTAGAAATGAATATTTTTGTTGTTTCATCAACAGGCGAGACCTTCGACTCTAGAGGAATCAATAAGCTTCCAGAGCGTTAGCCGAAGGTCATATCTAACGACGGAAAGTTTATAACAGATTGACTTGTTTGTAACATCTTTAAATAAATGACGTTGAATTTATAAGAAAAATACGACAGGACTTTCCTTGCATCCAACAAATTCCGTTTAGGTCTACAAGTTTGACTAAAACCACGAAAAATGTGGATAAATTCTAGGCAGTCCTAATTTTTTGGCGGGGCTGCAGCAAAGTGACAAGATCGACTTCAAATGTTGGAATCTCGCAAATTATTCGATTTAAATTTTTTTCTAGGGAGAATCCTCCCCTTTAGTGAAATATCCCTACCCCCGGTCGAGTATAGAAATCCGTTAAACGTACGTTTGCGACCACAATGACCAGCGTCTGGGTTTCTTTCGGAACTACGCCCCCTCGGTTCTCCTGGATCGCTTCGAATTCGCATTCAGTCATTGCGCCGAGCCGCAGCCTTCCGCGAGCTCGACGAACTTCTAACGAGGCAAAAATGTTGTAAATGACTTTGAATTTATAAGAAAAATACGGCAGGACTTTCCTTACATCTAACAAATTCCGTTTAGGCCTACAAGTTTGACTAAAACCACGAAAAATGTGGATAAATTCTAGGCAGTCCTAATTTTTTGGCGTGGCTGCAGCAAAGTGACAAGATCGACTTCAAATGTTGGAATCTCGCAAATTATTCGATTTAAATTTTTTTCTAGGGAGAATCCTCCCCTTTAGTGAAATATCCCTACCCCCGGTCGAGTATAGAAATCCGTTAAACGTACGTTTGCGAGCACAATGACCCGCGTCTGGGTTTCTTTCGGAACTACGCCCCCTCGGTTCTCCTGGATCGCTTCGAATTCGCATTCAGTCATTGCGCCGAGCCGCAGCCTTCCGCGAGCTCGACGAACTTCTAACGAGGCAAAAATGTTGTAAATGACTTTGAATTTATAAGAAAAATACGGCAGGACTTTCCTTACATCTAACAAATTCCGTTTAGGCCTACAAGTTTGACTAAAACCACGAAAAATGTGGATAAATTCTAGGCAGTCCTAATTTTTTGGCGTGGCTGCAGCAAAGTGACAAGATCGACTTCAAATGTTGGAATCTCGCAAATTATTCGATTTAAATTTTTTTCTAGGGAGAATCCTCCCCTTTAGTGAAATATCCCTACCCCCGGTCGAGTATAGAAATCCGTTAAACGTACGTTTGCGAGCACAATGACCCGCGTCTGGGTTTCTTTCGGAACTACGCCCCCTCGGTTCTCCTGGATCGCTTCGAATTCGCATTCAGTCATTGCGCCGAGCCGCAGCCCTCCGCGAGCTCGACGAACTTCTAACGAGGCAAAAATGTCGAGATTACGTCTACGAACGGAGGGATTGATCGACAGTTCTATCGTCTGCAGCTTTGTTCGAGGCATAAAACCGAACGCGGCGAGTATAGGGGCGGCGCGAGCGTTGGCTTTTTCGGCGATACCTCCTCCGAAGGCTTATTACTTTTGACGTTTTCACGTTTTGCCCGTGACACCTGCTCCTCCGGCTTTATTAAAACCTCGGTAGACGTCGCTTTGTATCCATTTTCTGTAAAACCAGCTGTAGACTGTGGAATGAATTAGCTTTTCTCTAACAGGAACATGCGAACCCTCGCATTTTTTTACCAACACTTCATGCGCAATATACAGTCGTCCACAATTATTATTAAACCAGAACAGTTATAAACATGGTCGCGTAGAGGCGCCAACAGAATATGTACTTACAGTGGGTCACGAAAATGTTCGGACGCACTTTAAAACAGTATAACTTTTTGAAGTGAAACTTCTTTAGGCGCAAAACCTTGACGCGGTAGGAGTGAAACCGATCTGGCGATGAAACGATGAAACGAAACGATGAAACGAAACGATGAAACGAAACGATGAAACGAAACGATGAAACGAAATTCTATTCTATTAGCATATAAAATTGAGGGTTTGGCATTCCTTAATAAAGATTATGATAAAATTCGAATGATACTAAGTGGAGATTTTGCATCGGAACAATCACGATTATTAATAGAATTTTTTAGAAGTAAATTAAGATTGGAAATGGTAAGTAATCCTAATGAAGCGACAACAAGATCAGGAACAACTCTCGATGCGGTTGCAAGTCATTTAGACAATATAGAATCAGGAATATTTATATTATATTTTAGCTGTCGCAAGCTAATTGTTTCAATAATAGAATCATGGAAAAATAAATTGTCATAATGTGTTAATAAAAATTAGAAAAAAAATTAAAGAGGATTTTACGTAGAATCATATTCTACGTAAAAAGATGCACAACTTTTGTTTGAAACATCTTTTTGTTAGTTTGTAAGAACTTTATTATGTGTTCAAGAATCTTTTGTTAAACGAATGATTAAGTGTCTAGAAGTTGAGGGTAAAAATTTCGAGCATTTATTATGATCTTCTTAAATGAAATAAAAAATCTTCCAGAAGAAAGTAACGTTGCCTTTTTAATAGAAAAACAAAATTATCATTGACATAAACATGAAAAATCAGCCGAATATCTTATGAAAAATTGAACAAAAAGATGTTTCAAGCAAAAGTTGTGCATTTTTTGACGTAGAATATGATTCCGAAATAAAAAACATGGGTTTATAATAAAAAAAGATAAAATGACCTTGAAATAACCTTGAAAAACGCCCGCGCATTAGAAAACTAGTAGTTCCATTTGACTTCCCACCCAACGTCCTTCCTGTGAATCATTCCTAATGCTTTCAAACCTTTCGAATCTGTTGTGTGATCAACTCCTAATGATTCTGCAAGTTCAGCTAGTATCTGACACGAGTCTTCATCAAGTAATGCCTCAAATTCTTCGTCTTCAAGTTTTTGTTGTGCGCCAGGGCGTTCTTTATCTTCAAGATGAAAATCATTATTTTTGAAGCGTCTAAACCAATCTCTGCATATTGTCTCCGACAGAACATGGTCGCCGTAGGTGTCAACAAGAATTCTGTGTGCTTCAGCTGCAGATTTTTTTTTTAATAAAATAGTGTAGTAAAATTCCCCGCAATTACTCTTTCTTTGGCATGAAATTCGACATTTAGCACAATGAAAGGAAAATTGTTTATACTTCAGTGGAATGACATACACTGAATTTTAACCTTGCATATATGTAGTACTTCATTATAGATACGTTACTATCTGAAACTAAATTCACGCAGTTCTGGTATTACCACGTTTCGGAAAACAGCGAGAACTTATTCAACCTCCTAATAAATAAAACAATAAAATAATTACTATTTTACAGATCCGTACATACATTCCCTATACATATATTCAGCGTATACCTTGCATACATCGTGCATATATTTTGCATATATTTTGCATATTTCGACATATAATAAATGCATAAAGATCCGTAGTATACCGATGTACAATAATTTAGTACTCTAGTCTCGAACGCTCCCTCGAACGCGTGTTCCTCGAGCAGGGTGAGTTTTCAAGTTTGTTCCACCACATAGTAATCCCTTTCCATTTTCTCAGTAGGCAGAGATATACAATAAATCCGGGAGGTACACGTCACCGTTCCGTTTTCTTGTCAAGCGTTTACGATCGCGACGCGACTTTGCCCCCAATAACGAAAAATATGAACGGGCCCCCTGTCTTGCTACCAAAACTTCCGCGTCGAATCTCATTCTTAATGGCAGGCGGACGCTAAAAGGGCCGAAATTGAATCCTAGGCTCTACTTGTTTGTCGCGCGAGGGTCGACAGTGTGACGCAGCGAGTTCCAAAGTTATTAAAATGGTTCAATTTTCACCCTCCGACGCGCGACGCGAGGAAATTCACGAATTTTCCACTCGCCTCATTTCCATGGGGACCCGGGGCGGTGGTGAGGTGATTTTCATTTTTGTTTCACTGTTCGAAAACTTTCGGCTTCTATGTTAATTGAGCGTCTCACTTTGGAAATTCACTGCCTCCGAAGATAATGCATCCGGTGACCCAGGTGCGCGATGGAATATTTTAAGGGCGGATTGAAGCGCTCTTATCGTGAACAACATAGTCTTTTACGTCCTTTGCGATGGATATTGCAATTTACAGTGGCGGCCTGCTGCTTAAGTACAACCTTTAAAAACGTGTAACTTTCTTAAAATTGGTCCACATGACTTGAGCTTCTTCGAGATGTTAGGACGATTAATTTACTAGATAATTTGTAGAAAACCTTTTTATTTATTTCGATTGGTTGGAATTGTGAAGTAAAGAGTGGAGGTCAGGATTTTTAAGTTTTTTATTTGCGCCTACAACGAAAATTTAAAACACCAGAACGATTGAATCGAGGGGAATACAGTTTACCACCTCTCTGTTGGCCAGAGTAATATGTGATACGTTGCGCGGCACGTCACGTGACTAGTCTACGGTATTAGTGGGGGACGTTGGAGTGTGCGCAGGAGTGGAAGGGGAAAAGGAGGAGAGGAAAATCAACCTAGTTTTCGGTGGATCTGGCATCACTGCTACGAACTAATCGTTCTAAAGATAAATTCGCTTTCTAATACGAACACGATGTGGTTTATACTGCAAAGGTACTGCAGGAATACTTTTCCAAAAAAAAATTCAAATTTTAGATCGACCAGCAAGATCCTCCGACCTTAACATTATCGACAATTGTTGGGGATATCTTGCCAGAACCGTATACCAAAATGGCAGACAATTTCAAATTATTAATAATTTAAGACAACATAGTCTTTTACGTCCTTTGCGATGGATATTGCAATTTACAGTGGCGGCCTGCTGCTTAAGTACAACCTTTAAAAACGTGTAACTTTCTTAAAATTGGTCCACATGACTTGAGCTTCTTCGAGATGTTAGGACAATTAATTTACTAGATAATTTGTAGAAAACCTTTTTATTTATTTCTATTGGTTGGAATTGTGAAGAAAAGAGTGGAGGTCATGATTTTTAAGTTTTTTATTTGCGCCTACAACGAAAATTTAAAACACGCCTTTTTCACGCGAAATTCCAACGTAATCGATTATGGTTGCTACGAACCAGTGATACCAGAACGGTTGATTCGAGGGGAATACAGTTTACCACCTCTCTGTTGGCCAGAGTAATATGTGATACGTTGCGCGGCACGTCACGTGACCAGTCTACGGTATTAGTGGGGGACGTTGGAGTGTGCGCAGGAGTGGAAGGGGAAAAGGAGGAGAGGAAAATCAACCTAGTTTTCGGTGGATCTGGCATCACTGCTACGAACCAATCGTTCTGAAGATAAATTCGCTTTCTAATACGAACACGATGTGGTTTATACTGCAAAGATACTGCAGGAATACTTTCCCAAAAAAAATTCAAATTTTAGATCGACCAGTAAGATCCTCCGACCTTAACATTATCGACAATTGTTGGGGATATCTTGCCAGAACCGTATACCAAAATGGCAGACAATTTCAAATTATTAATAATTGAAGACAGTACATTTTGCACGACTGGAAAACATTAGACAAAAGAGTATTAAGAAGTTGTATAAATCTTTACCAAACAAATTCTTCTTAACTTTAACAAACAGAATGATTGAATACCATTAAATGTTACGGAGGTCTTACAAAATATTAAGCACCGACTTTCATTCATTGATCGTTTTATATTCCTAGTTTTTCGTTAAGTGTGATATCTTTTTGTGTTTCGTTAATAATTCTGTTTCCTTAAATACAGATAGATGAAGCTTCATTTCACTTCATTCATATATGTCAAGAAAAGCACTCTGAAACCATATGTACAAAAACATTGAATTTGTAATGTTTAATAAACAGAAAATACATTAATTTCGAAGTGTGCTAGCTTTCTGTTCCGGACTGTACAACATCGGTATCGAGTCTACAAAAACTTTTGTCAGTGAATGAGCATAAAACTCAGATTCATGCGGCATTTTCGGTCATTGCAATATTCCTCTTTTAAGTCTTACATATTTACAGTTACAAGTCGTACACGGGTTGTAATGTTCTGCATATAATTTTACATGAACTCAGAAGTCGGTAATAGAACGAGTAACCTGAAGGATCAAGTCACCCGTCGTGAATTTAATACCTCTTTAATTATATTTGCTCGCGCTGATTCCTCGCATTTAACGCATGTGCGCAGCCATAATTTGCTGCATTGTTGGCAAGATTTTCACACACGAATTTGCTCCGTCTTGCCTTGTCGAGCCTTGCAGGGATCGGGGCTGTTCCCCTCGTGTTCGGTCCGACGTGGAACGACGAATTGAATTTAGAAGCCGAAAAGCTCAGTCAAGGAGCATCGAGTGGCTATGGATAAAGGTAAACTACATTAAACGTGAATTTACTGAAATTCGGCCTGCATGGGGATGGCTTTCTAACGCGGGAAATTTAATTTCACGGCAGCTTCGAGGGTACTTTATTCAAACAAAAATAATATAACAACGAACGCTATCAGATATACTATAGAACGTGTTTCCTAGCAACGGCTGAGGATCTTCGGTTCTCTGAGTTCATAAAAATCATCACATCCGTTCAATGGCACAGCCGGTACAGTGGATCCAAAAAATATTTAACACGTTCATCGCCATGTCACCCATATCTGTGTGACGGAATTATTTATACAGAATTGAAAAATAATTTTTACGTTGGTAGATTGAGTGTACAAAATTTCCTTACGATCCTAGGAATAGAAGATGTTTGAAAGAGTAATTAATATCACAAAACTAAACTTCTTAGTTTTTGTTTTATTAAATATATTGCTTTGATTTTGTGTAATTTTTATAATTGTGGAGTGGGCGCTGAACGTGTTAAGTGAATCAGAGCTTAGAAAATAATAAAATGTCCTTATTATATAAAAGTTGAAAATAAAGATTAGAAGTTCTTGATTTCCTCAACATCACGCCAGTTTGATTTCTTTTAATTCAAAGTAATATTCGTTTCGTTCTCAACCGATGCGCACGATGTGAATTAAGAATGATTTCTTTTTAGCGCGGATTAACACGTTCAGCGCCATGTTACCCATATCTGGGTGACGGAATTATTTATACAGAATTGAAAAATAATTTTTACGTTGGTAGATTGAGTGTACAAAATTTCCTTACGATCCTAGGAATAGAAGAGGTTTGAAGCAGTAATTAATATCACAAAACTAAACTTCTTAGTTTTTGTTTTATTAAATATATTGCTTTGATTTTGTGTAATTTTTATGATTGTGGAGTGGGCGTTGAACGTGTTAAACACTACATTTCCGATTCTCGAGAAATTGTCTATATGTAAATTGTGATAATTTCTTAAAAACAAACGGACAATCAATATTCCACGAGTTTAATCAAGCCATCGACATTCATGGCTCGCCTTGGCCCCACTGGGCCCCGCGATCGGTCCTGTTGGAATATAAACTGACATTCCAGCCGTAAAACTCGTGCGTGATATTCGCGTTACCGTCCACATGGTTTATTTATTTAATTACGGGACTGCTGTAGCGACACTCGACTTTTTATTGCGGTTTCCGGCGCTAGCGTGTGCTTTCTTGTGCTCCCGGAGGAACCAAAATGGCGACTCTAACGGCGGATGGGAATTGTTTGTTTTCGGCAAAAAGTTTGAGTTGAACGGTGAGAACCGTTGAGACCGAGCTGGTGTATTGTCCTGCGTGTTGACTCTTTGCTGAAAAGTTAGTCTGCAAACTGTTGGTTGGAATATTTTCATGTTACGCGGAGTAATTAAATTACTGCGTACGCTAATATGCATATTAAGCTTTTTATTACTCTCTCCTATTTTAATTTGTTCTGGAATTTCTTCTCTTCGCATAGTGGTGAAAATAAAAGAATTTAGAGGTATTTCGATAAAAAACAATTTTTTCGCGTTGAATTTTTTATTACTTCCGCTTATTAATTCTAACTTGTTTTCAAATCTCTTCTTGCTGTACTGTGGCACCAATAAAATATTTAGTCGCATTTGGAGACAATTGTTACTTATTAGACTTAATACATAATCTTTATTTTACTATTGATCTTGAATTTTTTCAAAAAATCTCCATAAAAAATATTATCCTGTTCATTCGCTGGAATATTACTGTACATTCACTAGAAATTTTTGTTCATTCATTGGTCGTTTGACATATTTTCACTAAATCGTATATTACACTTTTAAAAAAGGCTATATCTATAAAAAAATGCTAGAATTGTGTTCAGGGATGCGTAAACTTAGAAATAAAACAGCTCGCTTACGATAATATAATTCAGGAGATTAAATAACGATTTGTAAAGGATTAACAAACATGCAGCTTAAGTGTTCATTCACTGAACAGGTCTATAAAAATGTTACTAAATTCATCAAAGTAGATTATTTTGTACCCGTTTCCAAGTAATGTATTGTAAACATTATGCACCTATTGATCTCCATAAATAATCACCATTATTATTAAAATTTTTTCGGTGATACCATTGTTATAATCACGTTTTGTCCTCTTATCTTTCGATATTCCTCTGACAAGTCAAGTTTAGCACGGTTCAGGGGACGCATTCCCATGGAACGGTTCAGCGTTGCTCTTCATTGGTAGCCGCAGTCATTGCCCTGATTGGTCTCGATTAAAATCGACTTGCGAAATCGTCCGAACGATCTTCGCTGAAGGTGAAATTTAATTTCACGTGGCATTTTTCTAATGAAAATGATACCAAATATGATAGTACTTTATTGTCTCCCCTCGGGGTTGCAATGCTCTTCCATTACTCCTCTCTTACCTCTACATCTTACTCCTTAACCTATATTTATCCTATCCTTAATTTCTAACTTAAAATAACATACTCTACCTTATCTAAATGCTTACAATTACTATATCTAAAACTTAAACACTAGTACTAAAACGATAGAGAGAGAGAGAGAGAGAGAGAGAGAGAGAGACATCTACGTACAGAAAAAACTTACAACTACTTAAAAACTACTCCTTCTCATTCCTTACTCTAATTGTGGACCGGCCCCCTTCCGGTCGCTCCTCAGACATCCCAGCCCTTTCCAACTTCATTCTTTCCCCCATTTTCCTGCTCACCTGACATTTTACCTTCCGCATTTTCCCCCCACTCCTCCACCTTCCTCATCCACTCCTCCCCTCCCCCTCCGATACCAAATATGATATAATTCTGCTAATATTTACTTGTTTAATGAACGATAACAGTTTCATTTTCATCAGAAAAATACCACAAATATGTTTGTGAAAATCCCATAAAAAAATAATGAAAAATAAAGAAGTTTTGTTATTGGATTAGTAGTGGTCACACACCGATATACCGGACCCGTATTATATTACACTTTTCGGCGACCAGGGCCTCTCAAGCTTCGCTGTCCTTTTCTACGTTTGGCAAAAGTCAAAGAATGGTATCCCTCTCCCGTAATTGTCCCTGGCAGGACCCGTGGTTGGGACATTTATCGATAAAATACTGTACTGCGAGTGATTGTACGTGTGCGTTGTAATCTTTTTGTCACGGAATGTATTAGTCGCGTTTGTAGCTCGGTAGTTCTAACGTGAACGTGGCAAACAATTTTTCGAAATTATTTATTGTTCGGGGGCAGTGAAGTCAATGTAGAAAGTAAAGAAACTAGTCGAGCGAAACGTTCGATAGTGGAAAATCGTGATATACGCGGCAGGGCTGTTCCCACTCAATTTCTTCGGACGTCAGGAGAAATTATTGTTTTACGGCGCGGCCGCGGCAGAGGGCGTCGCTAAATAACATTTTGCCCGCGCAATTTCTCGCGATGTCTTTCCAACCATATTCACCGGTTTAATCCAGGCTCGTAAATCCGAAGATCCTGAAACAAGGTTCGAGGACCGTGCAGTTTAACGGCGACGCAGTAAGCCGACGCTTTAGCGGAGCTTACGATTTAAATCCCTCGGGGGCTGCACGTGAAACCGATGAAATATCGCTGCAAATTACTGCCAAAATTCGACGGGAGAAAATTTGCCTGTGGACCCCATGATGAAAAAGGGTCCCGGCAGACTCCCGGTCGAGGCATTGATTGCGCCGTTGAACAAGTTTGCAACACGGAGAACGAGCCGAGCGAAGGGTCGAATAATGAACATTCGAGTGTGCAATAATATTTATGTATTTATTTGTTCGCGTGCTTCGACAACCTTTTATACAGCACAATCGATCCCCCTTGGAAACGTTAACTGTTGTCATAACTGTTCGTCAAATTGCAAAATCATGTAGCGAATATTTAGATGGAGATAGAAGCTACCGAATCTTCTCGCGAAAACAAGAACAAGAAGTCTTTGACACACCCAGAGCTGGGAAAAATACTATTTCAAATAGTAAATAGTTTATTTTATTTGAAGCCGTAAGTGCACTTCGAAAAATGAAATATTTTATTTGTTAGAAAAAGTTTTGAAAATAGAATTTAATTTGAAGTATTCTCAAAATATTGGGAATTTCATTTGAAATATTTGATTTATTTTTCCTTTTATTCGTAACGATCAAATATTATTTCAGAGATTATTCATGTACGGAGTGTATAAAAGATAAGTGTAAAGCCGGACGTAGCGTGATTCTACACCTCTGGATCCGTGAAGATTTTGTTACGATCCTGGGCCGAGCGGTAGCGCACGTATTCTTCGTGAACGTTCATACAGGTTGTTCCAAAAATGTCTCGCTTCCTTCAAAGGGGAGGTTCCTGAGGCCATTTGAAACGACATTTTCCTTTGCAAAAATGGCCGTTTCGGCTTTGTTAAGGAGTTATTAACGAAAAACACGGACCAATCAGAGCGCGACCTAGAGGCGTATTGGCAGAGACGGCCGCGCGCGGCAGAAGTCGAGGGATGGTGATACACCGCGGTCAAGGAACAAACAAGAGAAGACAATTTTTCGAGTCCTACGTCGGATAGTTCAAATTTGAATATGTTGTAGTCTTTAGTAACCTATGAAGGAATCTCGAAGGATTTTTCGAAATCTTAAAAAATGTTGGTTTTACAGACGTGTAAAGAACTATTTTTCATTAAATTATAACACTAGAACTAACGTACCGAGGAAAATGAGTTTTTAGGAGCTTATAGTGTACACAGAAGTGTATCTATTGAAAATATTTCGATTTGGAAGAAATGGTTTTTTCACCATTTATTTTGCAAATGTTTTAAACAAATGCAATTGTCCTATAGCCGGGACTTTTTTAAAAATCCGAAAAAAATGCGGTGACAGCTCCAAGTCTCCTCTTTACGGACCTATTTTTGAAAAAGCAGGCGCTTTAAAATTGACGGTATTAAAATTATTTAAAGCGAACGCTGCACCGCAATATTACGTAAGCGCGCGGCCTCTTGTTTGTTCCTTGCTTTCGACCGCGGTGTATCACCATCGCTCGACTTCTGTCGCGCGCGGCCGTCTCTGCCAATACGCCTCTAGGTCGCGCTCTGATTGGTCCGTGTTTTTCGTTAATAACTCCTTAACAAAGCCGAAACGGCTATTTTTGCAAAGGAGAATGTCGCTTCAAATGGCCTCAGGAACCTCCCCTTTGAAGGAAGCGAGACATTTTTGGGACACCCTGTATACTTACATTATTACGAGTGTAGTAGTATTTATTTCGCGTTTCAATTTCTCGCTAACCATGAGTTATTTTATTAGATGTAATTAATGTTTTCGCGTCTTGTTGCAGATATGGTTCTTGTGCTGCGTGACGATCACCGCCAGTGAGTCCCTTTTTTCGTGTTCAGTGATAAAAGTGTGCCCCGGTGCTAATTAGGTCGGCGTTAATTAAGATTTTTTTGGATTGCTTTAATCAATTATCGCTTTCGCGCGTCGCGGTGTTCGAGCTTGATGACTAATATGACAAAAAGATGACGTCGTTAATACAGAGGGACTTCGGGTCTCCGCGCAAGAGGGAATCGACGAGCAGCAATGCCTCCAGCTATCTAATGGTGAGCAATAACAATTAAAAATGTATACAAATTTTTATCTTGGCCGTAAGGGAGAAATCTCGTTTCCAGGGGCCGTTTTTGCACGAATCTTTAGGAATTCATTTCAGAAAAACTATAATTGCATTGCGATTTTCCACACATTATTTATTGGCATTAAAATTAAATGTGTGATCTTTTTACAATACAAATAATAATTTTTTCGGAAAACATGGGTCGACACTAAAAATCCGAAACATAAAAATGAAATTGTTTATTTATCAGTATGAATGTAGTCATTGTTGAAACCATTTTGGTGGCATTTTGAAATCAAATTACCATTTGTTTTATATTTTTCGGCCTTCAGCACGATAATCAAATTTTTTAAAATTGACGGATTTTTAAAATTGACGGATTTTTAAAATTGACGGATTTTTAAAATTGACGGATTTTTAAAATTGACGGATTTTTAAAATTGACGGATTTTTAAAATTGACGGATTTTTAAAATTGACGGATTTTTAAAATTGACGGATTTTTAAAATTGACGGATTTTTAAAATTGACGGATTTTTAAAATATTGGTTCATGCGATAACAGGGTACGCTACATATTACTAATAATTAGAGTTTATTTCCCACTTACACACGTAATTCCAACAATCCCATTAGCAACATCTGGTACAGTTATCTTCTAACTCGTCTAATTCAGATCAATTAAACGTTTCTCGCAACTGTTATTCCTGAATTGTCTTCTACGAATGTTACAAAATATTCGATTCACATATTACTCTTATTTCTGACCTTGTATGACCTTGGAAGTCATTATGTCACACACGAGTTTCATGATGATATTCAAAAGTATGTGGCACTCCATTTCAAACACGGAAGGTCACCTTCGTTTCTCGAAAAATAATGTAACTATAAAAAATTGACGTAGGTTGTCGTGTTGCCGGTAAGATTCTTCCATTTTTTTTATTTTTGAAATACTTATAAGACCCCTGTCTTAGACGCGGGATGTCGTAAGGACAGTTTAGGACGGTATATATACAAACAGAGCAAGATTCAGGTAGTAGCGGGAAAGGTGTTGTCGCAATGTCCCTCTGTTGACGAGCATAGGAAGTAGCCGCCACATACTGTTTACGAGAAAAACGCTGGTCCAATTTACCGCGAACATCCTGTGTACGTTTCAGGATAATCTGCTTTCCCGGTTTCAAAATAGAAATTTACTATCAAATAACACACGGTGAACGAAAGAAAACATGAATCAGAGCGGTGCCTTGTCCCTATCGGGTTGTCCCGATAAGAAATGAATTCGCAGGGACTACGAATATCGCGTCAATTTAAATTCCGCGCTCGTAGACGCGTAGACGAATACGAATCGTTGTCGGAAACTGGGGACGAGAAAAAGGGAAATCACGGGAGCCGCGCGTGTATAATCAAACCAAGTACGATAATAATGCGAGGGGTGAACGGGAAAAAAGAAAAAAAAAATGACACGGTCGTCTCGGACGTCGAAAATTTTTTCCTCCACCGCGCTTGTCACAGCCGTCACAGCCGTCACCGATGACAGATACCGTCATTCGCTTCTTAAGCCCCGTGTGTCACATTTATGTACGTCGTTCTCGCGACGTTGTCGTTTTTTATTATATCTCGGCGTCGGTTCGTTCTCGTTCGCCAGATTGTTGCTCATAAATGGCCGGTCGTTGTCCCAGGATTCGCACCGATATCCGTGGACATCTTCTCATGCCGAGGATAAGGGTTGCGTTGGATTCTCGTATCAGAAGTTATTTGAAACGAGATAAGGCGGCCCGTGAATGGGAGTTCAGCTTCAACCCGAGGATTACGCCTTCTTACAGCGTGCACTGCTTTGTAGACAGTGAAATTGTGGGTGTCCTTAGAGGGTAATTAGGGAATTCGTGGTTTGTGGTGAAGAAACCGGTTCTACTATTAGATTGTTGCAAATGAAATGACCAATAGCAGTTTTTGAACCTGTTAACAAATCTCAACTCGTATGGTTCAATTTTAAGAAAATTATGCGATTTTTAAATGTGGTTGAATTCTTTTTGCCAGGGGTTGTGTGTTGAATAATTATGCCGAAATAGATTAATACCGTACTCGCGGAATCTGTAAGGTTATTCGATTCGAAATTCAGCTCCAAAACGAGATTCGGCGTAACGATGTATAACCTGTTGGAGTTTATTCGTTTGTTTAACGTAAGCGTTGACGAGACAAATAAAATATATAACGTTGAGAATTTGACGATCACACGTTACGCATTAAAAGTTTACAGCTTCTGTCACACAGACTATTCTTTGTCGACTACTCGTTCGCGACTCCCGGTTCAAAATTGGTTTTGCCCGTTACCATGATCGCTCGCGCGATGGGAGCTCGCCCTAACGTACTAAGGCGCATCTCTTTGCGTCAAACGTGACCGCGAGTTTCAAATCACGCGGACTACATAACCGAAAAATAACAGATATAGAACAGATATAATATCGGTTCACAAGAACCGTAACCTTAACCGTTACGAGCCAGAACCGATATTCTCGTAACAGTTATAACATTATTTCGGTTCTTCATAGCTGTTTTAGCCCTTAGCACTCCAGTGGTGACTCTGA
This sequence comes from Sphecodes monilicornis, assembly GCA_913789915.3. Classification (NCBI taxonomy): domain Eukaryota; kingdom Metazoa; phylum Arthropoda; class Insecta; order Hymenoptera; family Halictidae; genus Sphecodes; species Sphecodes monilicornis. Next base: position 5,354,922 of record OU565302.1, read on the forward strand.
GACACCACTAAAAATTACTATACCATTATTCAAAATATTGTTTACATTATTAAATTGATATTCAATAAATTCGTTACCAAACATTTAAGTATTCTATGAAGTATTATATCAGTTCCATTTCTTCAAAATGATAAAAATCATATAGAATGGAAATATTCTTGATCGAAAAAAAAAAGTTTGGTTATGCAGTTAAAATACTTCGGAGCGCAAAGGGTTAGAACCGAAACAGATATTATTGGGTTGGCAACTAAGTAATTGCGGATATTAAATAAAAAGGAAAATTCAAAATTTTTAGTTGAAAACATAATTTTATTAAATCAGGTATTGTCCGTTTTTGTCGATGTCCTTTTGCCATCTTTCAGGCAGTGTCGTAATTCCATGTTCATGAAACTAAAAAAAAATTTGGCAAACCAATTTTGACATTGCCTTTCTTTCAAGACTTCATCCTCGTATACGGAACATAATTTCTTGTATGCTTGCGATGAGTTGCTGCTTTCCGGAAATAATAATGAAATATACGCGCCTCCGTAATATCGCGGTGCAGCGTTCGCTTTAAATAATTTTAATTCCGTCAATTTTAAAGCGCCTGCCTTTTCAAAAATAGGTCCGTAAAGAGGAGACTTGGAGCTGTCACCGCGTTTTTTTCGAATTTTTAAAAAAGTTCCGGCTGTAGGAAAATTGCATTTGTTTAAAACATTTGCAAAATAAATGGTGAAAAAACCATTTCTTCCAAATCGAAATATTTTCAATAAATACTCTTCTGTGTACATTATAAGCTCGTAAAAACTCATTTTCCTCGGTACGTTAGTTCTAGTGTTATAATTTAATGAAAAATAGTTCTTTACACGTCTGTAAAACCAACATTTTTTAAGGTTTCGAAAAATCCTTCGAGATTCCTTCATAGGTGACTAAAGACTACAACATATTCAAATTTGAACTATCCGACATAGGACTCGAAAAATTGTCTTCTCTTGTTTGTTCCTTGACCGCGGTGTATCACCATCGCTCGACTTCTGCCGCGCGCGGTCGTCTCCGCCAATACGCCTCTAGGTCGCGCTCTGATTGGTCCGTGTTTTTCGTTAATAACTCCTTAACAAAGCCGAAACGGCCATTTTTGCAAAGGAAAATGTCGCTTCAAATGGCCTCAGGAACCTCCCCTTTGAAGGAAGCGAGACATTTTTGAGACACCCTGTATAGACATTTGCAGAGTTGGATAAAAAGATATATCGACGAGATTTCGAGTGGCATGCGAATAAGTCGAAAAAAATGAAGATTAAACGTCAGCGAAACAAAGTGTCCCCGATATCTCGAAACAAAACCGCCCGGGGTAGTCCGTCGCAGTCGCGCTTTCGACGATCCATCATATTTTGAAAATTGCGCGGCGGGTCCGGAAATGAAAAGGAAACACCGCGAGCATTAATTCTCGAACGGCACGAGATATCGCTACGGTACATGAGGAAATTTGCATTAAACCGGGATCCCGCCGACTTGGCGTTTCTCCTGTCGACCCTGCAGCCACGACGATACTTCACTTTTTGCCCTTTTGCATACCTTTCGGGCACCCCGAGCGTACCACGGTATTTCCCCGTCGTTTATAAAATTCCGACCGCGATGCCGGGTCGTTCAATAACAAAGAAAAAGAGCCGCGAAAAACGCGGTTCGAGCCTCCTCTAGTGAGAGAAGACGAGAGGAAAGAGGAAGAGTCGAGACTCGCGTTCTCGTTAATGGGAATCGTTTGCCTTCGCCGTAAAGAAAATTTACTCGTATTGGAGGGGGACAACGCGTGGGTCACTTCTGCCTCGCCCACGCTCGTTTTTTTTTTCGGTTTGTTCACGGCCACGCTTCCGAGTGTTCGGCGGAAATTGCGCGCCGATCTGTCGAGACGTTCTACACTCTCAGTCGGAAAGGTTGCACAAGTGCTATATTGTTAGAATCTCAGAGATCGATTCAAAATTATCCGAATTCTATAAATGGTACAAAATTAATCTATAAAAAAAATTAATGTATATTTTAGACTTATTTTCTCATGTATCCACATTTATACCATCTTAGAGCACACTGTAGACATGTGGAATAAAATAGTTTATGAAACTTTAAAGTCGTTTTTCAAGAGAATGGTTGACTTGAGACCCATGGTGTCTTTGCGACTTTTGTTCCTTGTGACGAGTACTATACGATGCAATACAAAAACAATGTTGACCTTGAAAAAAGGGTGAAGGACAAATTTGCGGCCTCTTTTTTTTTAACAGATACAGTATTTCATCGATAATTGTCCACAACACGGGTCTGCGGAGGGACAATTATGCGCGAGGGATATCATTGTTTGAGGTTTGCCGAACGTAGAGAAGGACAGCCGAGCTCGAGAGTTATTAATCATTATTTTTTTATGGGACTTCGATGACCATATTTTTGGCTTTTTTCTAATAAAAATCATACTAGATATGTTATAATTCCGATGATATTTACTTGTGTAATAGACAATTAAAGTTTCGGGCGCGATGCGTATGTATGGCATACGCTGTCCTTCCTCACGTTCGAAACTTTAATTGTCTATTACCCAAGTAAATATCATCGGAATTATATCACATTTGGTATGATTTTTATTAGAAAAATGCCACAAATATGGTCATCGAAGTCCCATAAAAAAATAATGAATAATAAAGAAGTTGGAAATTCGGATTAGTGTGGTCTCACCGATATAACCGAGCCGCATGGTGTCATATTTCTCGGCGACCGAGGCCTCTCGAGCTTCACGGCCCCTCAAGGGGGTACACCCCGCACTAGTGGGGATATCTCAGGGACAATTATGTCGGAGACATTTGGGACAATTACCGATGAAATACTGTACACAAAAAAATAAATCTATTTAATAATTCCTCACGAATGCCTCCTCACACTCTTAATAATCGTAAATTAAAAATTTTGGAATCCTTCATTTTGACGGGCCCGTACAATCCAAAGAGAGAATGTTTTTAAACGGCGACGCGTCAGACGCGATACGATCTAACGAGGCCTCTCGAGCTTCACTGCCCCTCAAGGGGGTACACCCCGCACTAGTGGGGATATCTCAGGGACAATTATGTCGGACACATTTGGGACAATTACCGATGAAATACTGTACACAAAAAAATAAATCTATTTAATAATTCCTCACGAATGCCTCCTCACACTCTTAATAATCGTAAATTAAAAATTTTGGAATCCGTCATTTTGACGGGCCCGTACAATCCAAAGAGAGAATGTTTTTAAACGGCGACGCGTCAGACGCGATACGATCTAACGAGGCCTCTCGAGCTTCACTGCCTCTCAAAGGGGTACACCCCGCACTAGTGGGGATATCTCAGGGACAATTATGTCGGAGACATTTGGGACAATTACCGATGAAATACTGTATCCACCGATCCGGAGGTATAGAAACCCGCTATGGTAGTCGTGACATATTTTTATACACACGGTACATTGCAATTCGTGGAGGGATTCGGTTATTGTCCCGTTCCTCATGTTTTGGCGACTCCTAATTTGCCGATTCACTTTCGACTATTACCGGTCAGGAGTACCACGAAATTATGTTTGTTTGCAGCAGATGTTGCTATGGAAATTGAACGGTGGGTCGGTGGCACGTATTGATTCCCAGGTACACGCGGCCTATAACACGGCTGCACATTCGTGTTAAAGTTCAGTTCACTCACCTGCGTCACCGGCACGAAACTGTTACCTTTTCCGATACGTGTTCCACGTGACGAGATCGAGTGTCGGAAGTAAAATATCAATACAGAAGCACTACGGCGCACACTATAGTCTGTGAAATTTTAACCATTCGTGCCACGTACTATTATCTAAAATACCATCCATCTTCGACACTTTTTAAAATTTGCTAATTTAATACATTTAAAAATTGGTAGAACTCTTAACGTCTTGTTCTCGATGCTTACGAAAAAGACATAAATGATTCTTTATGGAGGGACTTTTCAAATTAATGATGTTTAATAATATATTTCAGAATAACTATTGGATATATGGCACTCGGACTTTTTGGGATGTAAACAGATAGGCTTGAAGTACAAGTGCTATTTTTTAAATACAATTTTCTTATTATTTATTGTATATAAATGTCTTATAAACCATGTCTTTTTACCTGGCGTGCGTGATAACGAGAAAACTAGTAAGATAAACAACTTCATAACAACAGCATAACTGTTTCAAAATTAGACCAAATAACTTGGATGTTTTTGAGAAGTTAGATTGATTCGTTTATTAGATAAGGTGTAAAGAAATTGTTGAGAACATTTAAAATGGTCGGAATCGCAAAAAATAGTCTGTCTGTCAATTTATATACAGTGTAATGCCAATAAAAAAAAACTTTTTTATTATTACTTATCTTTTTATGAGATTTTCTCCAATATATTTGTGCCATTTTTCTGATTAAAATAATACGCAACACGATATAATTCGGATCATATTTACAATAAATATGAAACTTTCCGAAACTTTCATCGTCCATTACTCAAGTAAATACCATTGGAATTATATCATATTTAGTATCATTTTCATCATAAAAATGCCACGAATATGTTGGTGGAAGTTCCATTAAAAAATAATAAAAAAGTTTTCATTGTCACCGAGAAATGTAAACATACCTAATCCGAATATCCAACTTCTTTATTAATCATTATTTTTTTATGGGACTTCGATGGCCATATTTGTGGCATTTTTCTAATAAAAATGATGCCAAATATGATATAATTCCGATCATATTTACTTATGTAATCGACGATTTTTAATTGTCTATTAGTATTTAATTGCCTAGTATTATCTGAACTTTAATCGTCGCCGACTCGTGGTGGCGACGATTACCGATGAAATACTGTACTAACAAATCTAAATACAGGAAAGCATAAAATTTCACAGTTTGCTCTCGTCTCAATACCATTGCAGACAGAGCGAAAGGATACCCAAACGTTTTTTCCGAAGTGAGTACAGCATTGGCCAGTGTTGCCAGTGAAATTGAATTCGAAACAGGGCATAAATCACAGTCGGGCAGTGATCGATATTCCCGTCGCGTGCTCGCAGATGTCATAGAACCGCCACGGGCGTGTTGAACCTTTCTTTTCCCGTTTCTGTGTCTCTTCCTCTGTGCTGAGTGGTGCGTAAAGACACGCGTGCAAGAACTTCTTCTTCTTTACCATTCCCGGGTTCTTCGGCGCACACAAAGGCTGGTAAATAAATGGTGAGTATATGAAATTAGTAACAGTATTCCCTACGAATTATATACGCCGATAGTTTCGGCTCCCACAGGTGAAACCAAGAAAAAAATTACAGTCGACGCTCTGGGAAGGGCCAACTGGCGCGTCCTCGAGGTTCATTTGTCGGTCGGGTGCATTATGCGCGTACTTCGTCCATTACGGTAACGAACTGCAGCCACCGGGGTCCGTTTAATTGTCGTTTGCGGCGCCTAATCGTTGTCGCACCCCTTCTCCGAGCTCTCTTGCTGCTTCTGACTGCACCCGCTGTAAACATCGGCCAACGAAAACAACCGAGTTGAACGTGGTTGCTACGCGTGCCGCATATAAATGCACTTTGATAGATTCTCGGCGTCGATACACATGTGAAAGTAGTTGTCTTCTACGACTGAAATGTTAGAAAACCTTCTGTTCCATCGCAAGGGAACACGCGCACGGGGAGTTCGCGTCAACAGGGTTTATGACACGGACGTGACGGAAAGGCTATTTTTGAGATTAAGACCTTTTTCACATTTCGGCGACCACTCGACGTCCAACTTTCGTTTCCGTCCTTCCTCGATAGCCGTGACGTGTCATAAACCAATAATTCCCGAAGAGTCGTCCTTTACCGAGGATTACTTCGAGGAATTCCGACGACGCAGTCGAAGGTCCAATGGACTCCACGGTCTTGCAAGTATCATCCCCACTCTACCCGAGACAACGCACGCTCAGGGCGTAACGGAAGAGTGGTGATGATCCGTAAAGAATACGCCGATTGGGAAAATGCATCGGTAAGAACCAATTGGCGTATTTCTACTCAGCGACACCGAAAACCTCCGAAAACAGAGGAACGCCTACAAGTACGAAGGCAGCCTAGGCACTCCTCAACTTCCGAAAGAACTCCACTCTACGTTCAGACAGCAGTCGCAGAACATCGTTCAACAACGCAATCAAAGTCTCACGCAACCATCGCTCCTCACTACGAATCCAGTCACTCAAAATTAGTTTTGGCGGGTGATAAGTCGGTGACCCACATATCGAAACGCGTCCAATCGGGATCTCGAGATTTACAACCTCGAGTGAGTTTACGATCGACAAAAAAGTTCGGTCGCATCGCAACACCTTCAGTTCATCTCTTTGACGTCTAATATACAGTGACTCTCATTAATATTCGGACAAGATGATAACTTTTTAAATATTGGACCCTATTGAGAAGTTAGAACAATTAGTTTACTACGTGACGTGAAAAGAAATTTTAAATAAAAACTTCCGTTGATCGCCATTGCATAGAAAGTACTAGTTGTATTTTACAACTGTTTTATTTGGACCTATGTTGACAATTTAATAAACACGTTTTGCAGATCTGTGTTAATTATACATATTCTGAAAACATTCAGTGTCCATCGAACATTTAAATATTGATGTGCACGTATTTGTAACGTTATACTCTTTGTATAGAAGTTCAATTTAATTCACAGTTCTTCTTTCAATACGTTTTAACTCTTCTATTATGACAATCCTTTTGTATCACTCTATTTCAAATTAATTCGAGACAAATTATTACATTTTTTAGAAAGTGTTGCTAAACTTTCACTTCACCAGTAGCGAAGAAGATAATAATGTTTAAATAAAGCATAAAATAAATCAGAAACATGTATAAATTACTTTTGTGGAATATTTTTAGTATTTATAAACAAATTAAATGTATTATATTATTGGTAAAATTCTACCTACGTGTTCCAGGTAAAAAGTGCTTGCTTTAATAATATTATTTGAAATGAAAATATGAAATAACAATAATATCGAAACAAACAGATATGTTTGCAAAGAGATATGTTTTTTGGTAAGAAATGTTATTATCAGGAACTTTTTTAACAAGTGTTCTGATTGAACAGATGCTTAAGAATCTGTATAATAAAAGTTCTATGTAATAATTTATTCAGAACGCGTATTAAAAGGGCTTCTATAAGAGAAACACAAATAATCTTAGAGCTATGAATTCATTACATGAATGTTACAATTAATAACGTATTATTAATATTGTTGGAGTCTTGTTCATAAAATAGTATTCAGTATTTGTTGCAATGATCGAGAACTTTTTTAATATCAATGAACTGAATTCATCGAAGAAAAATGTTTATTTCGATATTTTGATATGTCCTTCAATCTAAAACTTTTACTTTCAAGAACTTATCTTGATCTATGCTTGTAGACATTCCTAATGTTAGAACATTTTTCAAAAAACTTTTTCGAACCCTGCTTCTATTTTATATTTCAACGAAATGCTCATATCGCAATAGTATTTGTATAAGATAGGCTTAAAATATGTATTTATTATCAAGTATCACTTGAAGCAATAAAAATATTCATTTCTATTAATTTATTTAAAAAATTTGTTTCTCCCCAGCCGTGAACAGCAGTGTAATTAGAAATATGAAACATGAGATCACAATCTCTCGAATGTGAAAATTCGTGACTTTCGTTGATAGATTACCGAGGGATCAATGCGAGTGGAAGACGAACTCCGGAAATGCTTCGTTGATTCTGGAGACCCGGGTCTTGATCCGAGACTAATGCCGTTCAGGAATAATAATTGGCTTGTCTGAGTTTTGACTTGTGCTAGAACTTTACCCCGATTCGGCACAGTGCAATATACCAAGGATGAACAGCATTGATCCTCCCCTGATGGATCGAAGATTAATTGACTATGTCCTCTACTGCTACGCGTCAGTTCCCCGTGTCCCCTACGCAAAATCCTGCTTCGAAATACCTCTGGGACTGGGGGGATCTTCTTTGTACCGCGTGTTCTTCGTGGCAGGCAACGTATGCCGTAGTAAAATATGGGGTGATTCGTGTGTATGGAACGTTATGCAAGCTAAAAGACCATTGGACCGGACGCAAGACACACATTGTCGGCTATCTCGAGCTGTGATCTGAATGACTCTGTTCTCCTTTGCCTGCTTCTGCTCGAAAGACACTGTTCTAGCAAACATATGAACAGCGCAGTTTATTTTATGCACTTGTATTCCGAAGCGTTCGTTCACAAGGAATATCATCCAACAAAATTATTTAGCCCGTTGAAAAATGACTACATACAGTGAAGAGCAAAAGTGAATTAACACCACTTGAAAAAGCATGAGTTAAATAAAATTAGGCCAAATGACTTGAGTCTTTTTGAGAAGGTGGACGGATTAGTTTATTAGATGAAGCGCGAGCAAATTTTCGTGAAAATTGCAATTTATTGGGATTGTTCACTACATACAGTGAAGAGCAAAAGTGAATTAACACCACTTGAAACAGCATGAGTTAAATAAAATTAGGCCAAATGACTTGAGTCTTTTTGAGAAGGTGGACGGATTAGTTTATTAGATGAAGCGCAAGCAAATTTTCGTGAAAATTGCAATTGATCGGGATTGTCAAGAAAATAGTAAAAATTGATTTTATCAACTTTTTTATCTAGACCTGTATTGAAAATTTGAAAAATGTGTTTGATAGTCTTAAATAAATTATATAAATGCTGAAAATTTCATCGATATTAGTTAATTGGTTTATCAGTTATTATAGTAAATAAAGAATATTTGTCTCAAGAATTATATATAATAAAGAATACTTGTAAACACATTGGTACGCAATATTCAAATTGTTCCTTCCATTTCTGACCTTGCATGACCTTGAAGGTCATTGTGCAGTAGATGGATAAATTCGTCTTGACAATCGCTTTCTAAAAACGCAATTTAAAAAATTGGAGGTCACCTTCGTTTCTACCAAAATAATGTAAATACAACAAAAATGCATATGTCAATTTGTTGCGTATAAAAAACAGTACTACTTTTTCCTCTATCATTTTTTTCTAATATTTATTATTTACAAAAAAATGCTGGCTAGTAATAGCCTGACCACCCTTTATATCGTTTCTCATATTATAAATAACGAAAATATACGAGGTAGTCAAAATTATTCAACCACCCACTATTCTTTGCCTCTCATTTTGTAGGTGCGCACTTTGGAGAAAACGCGGCGAGCGAGTTGACCGCAAGACGTCTGAAATTTTTTATAAACGTGCTTTCGTGCGAGTAATGCAAGGCGCATCCGTACATAAAGGCGGAATATCCGTGTCAACCAGCCATTTTGAAGGCAAGGGCAAGCTGGAGCCTGGAGCATAGCTAGGCAGCGACCATGGCCGAGTTCCCGTGGTTCTTTCATTCACGGTACCCTTCAGACCCTATGAAAGATGTAGAAATGATTTTTGGGTGCCGCGTCCCTGACCAAGATCGCGATTTACGCTTCGAGTCCACTTCTCCTCGCATTCTAAGCTCCGTGATCTTCATTTAAGATAGCTCCGTCCATGCCCAACCCCTCTGAATGACAATGCGCCTGTACCACGACAGGGTGGCGGCGCTTATTTATGCATTCCTCTTTCTACGCGAACATCCTTTTATCTCGCTGTACAGTTTTCCCGTGCTTTACTCGGCCTTGACGACGTCTAGGGAATTTATTAACATTTTTCCGAAGATACTGTTCTTCCAAATGAGACACTCGGTGACTAGCAAGTGTCCTGTCGAAATGTATTCATCTATTACTTCTACCAGCAGTACCATTCCGAGGCGGACAAGAAGATTGCGAAACTATCTTTTGGCCGAATGTTGATGAACCTTTACAGTGTTATGACTAGACTGCGGATATTTATTAGGGCTGTTACTTTTCCAAAGCTTCGACTCTACGGAGCTTCGAAGGATTCGAAGGAACGAAGGGAACTTCGATTTTCATCACCTTCGAAGTTTCTGAAATCGAAGCTTCGATTTTCATCACCTTCGATGTTTCTGAAATCGAAGCTTCGATTTTCATCACCTTCGAAGTTTCTGAAGTCAAAGCTTTGATATTCGAAGCTTCGAACCTTCGATTTTCATCACCTTCGAAGTTTCTGAAATCGAAGCTTCGAACCTTCGAACCTTCGAAACTTCGATTTTCATCACCTTCGAAGTTTTCTGAAATCGAAGCTTCGAAGCTTCGAACCTTCGAACCTTCCAAACTTCGATTTTCATCACCTTCGAAGTTTCGATATTCACAAAAACAAAACGTGAAGAAATTTTTTTAAATCTAGATACTTCATGCTGGAATTGAACCTATTTTGAAAGAAAATTATGAAAAGTTGGAAAAGTTCTAAGCTTTGCAAGAAACGTTTACCTTTTTTGGCCGATTAGTTACATTTATATTGTTAAAAAATATGAAATAAAAATTTCAGATTCAATCCCTACAGAAATATGTAAAAAAATGAATAAGCTTCGTTCGAAGTCGATGACTTTATTAGTTTTTTAGATATCGTGCCGGCCAGTTAAAAAACATGGTTCCGAGAAATATGCGTACATATTATTATATACAATAAATAATAAGAAAAAATTAAATTAAAAAAATTGAATTTACATTTCAAGATTATCTGTTTACATCCCCGATAGGTCTAGTACAATATATCCAAAAGTTATTTCCAAAAAGAAAATTCTTAAAAATCACTTGCTTTCACAAACGAAAAGTTGCTTCAAGTGATCTCAAAAAATGATCCCTTTCGAAGAAGTACAACATTATCAGGACACCTTGTATGTCTTACAAGTTTTGTCGCGGTGTGTGCACTACATACATGTCAAAAACTAATAGAAAAATATCTCACATTTGTCCACGATTCTTCGAATTCCACGATTTCGAATTCTCCGCTGTTGGACACGAAGCACCGAAAGTTGGGGATGAGTTTAACGCACGCGGTTATCCGCGGAAAATGTCCAGCCGTCCGCTGTCCAAATTTTTTAGATATCGTGCCGGCCAGTTAAAAAACATGGTTCCGAGAAATATGCGTACATATTATTATATACAATAAATAATAAGAAAAATTTAATTTAAAAAATTGAATTTACATTTCAAGATTATCTGTTTACATCCCCGATAGGTCTAGTACAATATATCCAAAAGTTATTTCCAAAAAGAAAATTCTTAAAAATCACTTGCTTTCACAAACGAAAAAGTTGCTTCAAGTGATCTCAAAAAATGATCCCTTTCGAAGAAGTACAACATTATCAGGACACCTTTTATGTCTTACAAGTTTTGTCGCGGTGTGTGCACTACATACATGTCAAAAACTAATAGAAAAATATCTCACATTTGTCCACGATTCTTCGAATTCCACGATTTCGAATTCCACGATTTCGAATTCCACGATTTCGAATTCCACGATTTCGAACTCCACGATTTCGAATTCCACGATTTCGAATTCCACGATTTCGAATTCCACGATTTCGAATTCCACGATTTCGAATTCTCCGCTTATGGACACGAAGCACCGAAAGTTGTGGATGAGTTTAACGCACGCGGTTATCCGCGAAAAATGTCCAGCCGTCCGCTGTCCAAATCTTCGTGTTGCGCGATTCCCGTCGCCGGCAGATTTAATTAAACAAAGGACGGTATTGAATTAAACGCGGCGACAACGGTACAACGTGTTGCGCAGCGGCAACGACAGCGACCGGTGCTGATTGGATCTAATCCGTTTAATTCGTGGAATGAGTTTCACGGGTTATTTTAATTCGAGCGTCGTGTCGCGTTTGCTCTTCTTCATGCAGGAAGTAGGGGGGGGGTGCAAACCACCCCCTTTTCTCGTAGCTTAACGATCGCGGGGAAAGAGATCCTCCGGAGAGAGAGAGCCTACAATACGGTTATTAGGAATTCCGTGCGATGCACGCCGCGAAACGCCTTTTGTGTAACACTCCGGTTGCAAGTTGCAAGCTAATGGTACGGGGAAGAATGGGAATTTGTTGAAAGCGAGCGGAGGAGATGGATTGGCAACGAGAGGTGGCTGTGGTTCGCGCAGAGGGACGGGACTCAAAGTATCGCGGGATGTGCAACCCTTTCAACTCGGTATTCCCAGTGTCTGCCGATTGCTTCCCCGAGACACATTCAAGTTTTTCCTATTCCTTACTGTTCGCTTACTATTACGGAGATGGAACATGGGCTGAATCCACCTGTACAATTCTTCGCTTCCATCATGTGAAGAGACCATGTTCGAACGTGGGAGATCGAGAATATCTGGGAATCTTTTAATAATGCTTTCCGTATTTGTTGAATACATGTTTCTCTTTTTCGATCGTTTGATCCCCTTCTGCTACTTCAGACATCGGAGGTTCGAATAATCGAGGTTCATTATATTTAAAATTATTAATTTAGTATATAATAAAATTGTATAGAAAAAAATTTTTATCTAGAAATTTAGGGGTAGATAAAAATATAGTTTATTATAAAATTTTGACTGTATCGAATAGTAAAAATTATACAACCTTATCAATGTGTGGAGTTTGATGCACAATTACGGTTACCTCAAATTCGTTGTTTAAAACCTTGTAGAAATACGATAAAACTATGTATATTGCTTGCGTATTATATTCTCCAATGTTTAATTATCGACAACAACAAAATCGGATTTTATTTTGATTTAAAGAGAATTAGTTACATAAATATCTAGGACATTCATTACGTGCACGTAGATGGTGCTGTCAATCCGGCTGTAGGTGAATTTTACGAAATCTTGGCTAAAATAATTGTTTAGTGATAATATAAAATTTGGACTCGATCTGTTGAATGATGAATAGGAACAAGGAATATGAGTGCCGAAAGCCGTGATTTCAAAGGAGAATTGTGCTGGCCTTTCGAACCCGAATCGCAAAGTTTTAAACATTCCAGACTTCTCGAAGGAAACTCGGAGCGTAACTCGATCCTCCAAGCGCAGCTTTGCGAGGTCCACATTCATCCCGGGCCCCCGCGATGAAAAATATATTACCAAATTTCATATTCCTTTGCGAGGGGACGGTGTCTCCGGAAGAAGCGGAAAGGTTTCTGGAGCATTGGGGAAGAAATGAGGTTTGCGCGGGAGCATCCCGTCCCTGGATACACCAGCGTTTCCTCCTTGTACACCGAATGCCTGCTGTATTTGCATTGCATCACGGAATCGGAGCCCGGAAAATTAGAAGGTTTCCATCCGGAGGCAGTTTCGTAAAGTCAATATTGAACGTGGAGAAGACGTCCGATAAAGTTTCGCGCAACACGGCAACGAAATCGACCGGCAGACCGAGTCGAACCTCGAAATGATTTATTACAAATCTAGTCCGCGACGTACGTCATTTAGTATTCAATGCTTCAGCTACAGTAATTATACGGTGCAAATTACACAGGGTGTACCTATTTTTTTTTCTGCATAACTTCACCAGTAAATTCTACTACGCGCGCGGCCGTCTCTGTGGACGGCCATATATATATATATATATATATATATATATATATATATATATATATATATATATATATAAACCCGCCGTAAACAACGCGTAATCTTTGCTGAAACACGTAAGCTTTAAACTTCCACATTTTATTCGCTCCAACATGATTATTCTTGCTCAAGGTCATTTCAAGGTCAAAAAGGTGGTATCCACTAATTTCAGTTTTTTATTGTCTATCATGCTGTCGTAAAAAAATATACTATTCCATTTAAAAAAAACATCGGTGACCTTGAAATTTCATTAAAAAACACTACATAAAAATTTGTTTTCTTTACCATTATATTTGCCCCCTGCAATAGTGTCACTTTGTCCTCTGAAGTTTTCTGATAGGACTGTAAATACGATAGATATTTATGTGTTCCCATTTATGTGGGACACCCTGTATGGTAAGTTTGAGTTTCACGAGATCTCTTCTCGCTGGTTCCAAGTTCCAACGTGACTCAGATCTTGATTGCGTTTCTTTAATTAAAAATAGTACCTTAGGCTTGGGACAAGTCCTGCACCAAGTTCATCCGCGGTAAGATTAACCCTTAACACTCTGAGGCGCCACTACAAATTGCTACACCATTATTCGGAATATTGTTTACATGATTAAATTAGTTCATATGTAATAAATTACTAAACATTTAAATATTGTATGAGGTACTATATCAGTTTCGTACGCATATAATGAAACAAACTTATGCACGATGGAAATATTTTAGGTTAGAAGAAATGTTTGGTTTTTTCTACTTGAAATAGCTCCGAGTGCAAAAGGTGAACTCTTGCGATCAAAAAAAAACCTCGAAGTTTAACGGTAAACAAAATCTCTAGTTCCACCAGAGCCCTACATGAAATCCGGCGTAGCGATAGCATCGGACAGGAGCCGTGAAAAACGTATCGAACCTCGCCGAATACAATGACACGTCCTCTGTTACTTGTCAGCGAAGATACGTCTGGCAGGGGCGGATATGAAAATTTCAGAAACAGTCTGAGATTCGCGGATGGGGTGATGTACCCGTGTCACAACGCGGTTCGATACTCGTATCGACAGTTTGCGGTCGGTGACGGGGAGGGTTGTGTGTATGTGCAGGGTGTGGGAGAGGCAGGGTGAATCGCAATTACATTCTCACGATGACCCTTTAAGGCCGACACAAGCCCCGCCGCCTAGGGTCGCCGTGGTATTTAAATTGCGCTCGAAAATGTGCGTCACGCTATGCTCTAAACGCGTTATTGCCTCGCTTTAATACATATCAGCCATTCTCTCAGAGGCATTTGGCAAGACAACGTCAACAGTTTCGGAAAAAGTTGTATGCGCTATCAACTATACGACGTCACAGTGGTCCGTTTCATTGATTTAGTTGGCCAAAATGATTTATAATATTTAATGGTCTCGGAACGTTTTCAAATCGCATATAATATCATTTTTGATTTGTTTACGTGTTTTAAAAACATTTTTTAACATTTTTTTTTGTACGCTTTTATATAACCAGCAATATATTGTTGAATTAAACAATAGAAATTAATAATAGGGAACTTACAATTGTTTTTTAAGCTTACAAAGTAGAATCAGAGGTTGTTAAACAATTTTCATTTCAAGTGTTTAAAAAAGGGTGGTTCCATTTTAAAAAGTCAAGGTGACCTTGATATCTCTAAAAAAATGCCATAAATTGTACCATTCGACTTTGTCCTTACCATATTTTACGTATCTTTAGAAACAACAATGATATTTGAGGTGCAAACGTTAGGTGACTCACCCTATATATTACAAAATTTTTATAATTTATATTTAATGGTCTCGGAACGTTTTCAAATCGCATATAATATCATTTTTGATTTGTTTACATGTTTTAAAAATAGTTTTTCAATATTTTTTTGGTAAGTTTTTAAATAACAAGCAATATATTGTTGAATTAAACAATAGAAATTAATAATAGGGAACTTACAATTGTTTTTTAAGCTTACAAAGTATAATCAGAGGTTGTTACACAATTTTTATTTCAAGTGTTTAAAAAAGGCTGGTTCCATTTAAAAAAGTCAAGGTGACCTTGATATCTCTAAAAAAATGACATAAATTGTACCATTCGACTTTGTCCTTACCATATTTTACGTATCTTTAGAAACAACAATGATATTTGAGGTGCAAACGTTAGGTGACTCACCCTATATATTACAAAATTTTTATAATTTATGTTTAATGGTATCGGAACGTTTTCAAATCGCATATAATATCATTTTTGATTTGTTTACATGTTTTAAAAATATTTTTTCAATATTTTTTGGTACGTTTTTAAATAACAAGCAATATATTGTTGAATTAAACAATAGAAATTAATAATAGGGAACTTACAATTGTTTTTTAAGCTTACAAAGTAGAATCAGAGGTTGTTAAACAATTTTCATTTCAAGTATTTAAAAAAGGGTGGTTCCATTTAAAAAAGTCAAGGTGACCTTGATATCTCTAAAAAAATGCCACAAATTGTACTATTCGACTTTGTCCTTACCATATTTTACGTATCTTTAGAAACAACAATGATATTTGAGGTGCAAACGTTAGGTGACTCACCCTATATATTACAAAATTTTTTAAATTTTATTTATCATTTGTCGGCCTTAATTACAATCCCTTTATCGTCTAGAATGAATTTTCATTGTCTAACGGTTGCAGCGTCGTATAGGCGGTAACCGTTGAGAAACTTTTGCACCCCACAAGTACAGTTTCCGAGTCTTAAGACTCTCGATCATTCCTCCGCGTCACAAGTGGTCCCGATCGAGAACTAACAATCTTCTGGTTCGCGTCAGTTGCCTGCACCCTTCCGCACCGGCTCGGTTTAAACGAAATTATTTACCTCCGTTCTCCTCCTATTTCATCAACTTCTCCGAAGTCCGTCAGCCGCACGGTACTCTCACGAAAGCGAACTGGCTTCCGTTCATTATTTATGTAATTCCACTCGAGCCGTTCTGTCGGCATTAATACGGGATTGCACAATGACCGGGCGTAATTAAAGCCGTGAATAGGGGCTTCGTGAAAAGGGTGGCGCAATAACCGTGGACGCGCTACCGAATTGTCTTTTTTTTATTTCTCGTCCCGTTTCGCGTTATAGAGAAAATTAATGCTCTCTGGGCCACGAGAATGTCTTGATAGTTGCTACTGCTTCGTTATCTGACGCTAAAATACCCTCATTGTGCTTCGAATCTTAAGATATACAATATACATACAGTCACTCCCATTAATATTCGTACACTCTAAAAGACGATTACGTTTTTAATATTGAATCGTGTGACCTGGATTTTTTTTTAGAAGTTAGAACAATTAATTTATTACACGTTGAAGGAAAGAAATTTTGAAAAAATTGTAATTGGTCGGAATTACAAAGAAAATACTAAAAGTTGTTATTTATAACTGTTCTATGTGGGTCCATATTGAAAATTCAACAA
This sequence comes from Sphecodes monilicornis, assembly GCA_913789915.3. NCBI lineage: Eukaryota > Metazoa > Arthropoda > Insecta > Hymenoptera > Halictidae > Sphecodes > Sphecodes monilicornis. The sequence continues at coordinate 5,371,867 of OU565302.1, forward strand.
ATACGTTTTGTAGATCTGTGTCAACTGTATACACTCTGAATATTTCACCAAAATCGGCAAACGTTGCAATGAGCTACAACTGTTTAAAGATGGTAAAAATTGCAGCTTTTCACAATTTTCGGCCTAGTGGCAGTAAAATTGTATAGAATGAAAATTTTTATCTAGAAAAGGGGGTTGTATAGAAAAAAATTAGATTATTATAAAATTTAGATTGAAAAAATTAGATTAATATTAAATTTCCTCTAAATTTATATAAATCTCCCCAATTCATATAAATTAACTGAAAAAATTAGATTAATATTAAATTTCCTTTATATTTATATAAATCTCCCCAATTCATATAAATTAACTGAAAAAATTAGATTAATATTAAATTTCCTCTAAATTTATATAAATCTCCCCAATTCATATAAATTAACTGAAAAAATTAGATTAATATTAAATTTCCTCTAAATTTATATAAATCTCCCCAATTCATATAAATTAACTGAAAAAATTAGATTAATATTAAATTTCCTCTAAATTTATATAAATCTCCCCAATTCATATAAATTAACTGAAAAAATTAGATTAATATTAAACTTCCTCTAAATTTATATAAATCTCCCCAATTCATATACATTAACTGAAAAAATTAGATTAATATTAAATTTTCTACTGTAATAAATCGAAGGAGTCTTACGTCATTCGATGCCTGTCGCTGTTTTCCACGTAATCCAAATTGGATGAAAATTTGAAACTGCATATAATTGATACAGATCTACAAAATGGATGTTTTAAATTTTCAATATAAGCCACATATAAAAATTGTAAAACACAATGTTTAGTATTTTCTCTGCAATACCGGCCAATTGAAAATGTTTCAAAATTTCTTTTTCACGTCATGTAGTAAACTAATTATTCTAACTTCTCAAAAAAGTCCAAGTCGTATAGTCCAATATTAAACAAGTTATCGTCTTTTTAAGAGTGTACGAATATTAATGGGAGTGACTGTACTTACCAACGACCTACGACTATGAACGTGTGGCAGTATCGTAATACCGGGAATCTATGCTCATTACTAGACTACGGATTTTATACATTTACGACACAAATAAGCAGTTGGTGAGTAGCAATTTGAAACAATACTAAGATTAGAAAAATTGAAGACTATCAAATCTTGATTTTGCATAAAGATCCACAGATAAAAAATAACATAAGGCAGTGATGGTATATGGTCTCGGTTTTCTCGCGCATGCGCGACCATTTTAGCGTCAGTAAAGTACAAAGTTGGGCTAAAATGGGGTACCTTAGTCACCCCGCATAGTTTCGCAAATCTTTTTTTTTCGATTTTCAAATATGAATTGGCAAGTAGCTCCTTCTCCCATACTAGTTGCCATTATGAAATCGAATATATTAACATTAACTTACCAAAATTTCGAAGTACGGTCGTCTCGTCGTGTCGTCTTGCACTCTTCTGTGCGGTTTCCCGCCAATAACAGTTCTCCCGTACTTTCCCCACAAACATAAGACGTTCCTGCATTTAGTCGCGCATGCGCGAAAAAACCGAGACCACCATCACTGGCATAAGATTGTTGCATATGAAATGTCCGATTTTAGAATGCAAATCTTATAAAACTATTTGATCAGGAAATGCTAGTACAGTCTGTAGATTTATTATATCCTATCTTCAATTTTAATTCAAATGTGTAATTTTACTTTCAAATAATTTTTATTGTAACATCAATCAATGCGATTGTCGCGTATACTTTTTGTACATGCAAAACAAATATGTTAGATTTGTTAGATTTGTTTGTAAAAATCCCAGATCGATTCCAATCACCAGATAATGCAGATACCCAAACTTGTAACCACCGTCAAGAGATGTACGTAATTCGAGGATATTTGGCTCGCATACGGAACCTCATGTATATTCGGCGTGAGTCACGCGGGCAACGAAGCATGGAACCCCATAGGACGCCGGTTAGATATTCCGGGTGTCGAACCTTTGCTAGCATGGCCGATGGAAATCGATGGATTCGGTAAACTGATGGAGGGAACCGAGACAGGACTTGAAATTTCCTGGTGTAATTCTGCGATCTCTGAGGTGAAAATCCAATGGCCCTCGCGCAACCGACGAATTCTAAATTATCATTAAAAAAAGAATGATAGGTTTCACCTAGCATCTAGCCTATAAGTAAAGTCAATAATATTTTAAATATACATACAAAATTGTAAGAGTGTGTGGCGGCTACTTCCTATGCTCTTCAACAGAGGGACACTACGACAACACCTTTCCCGCTACTACCTGAATCTTCCTCTGTTTGTATATACAGGGTGAGTCACCTAACGCTTGTACCTCAAATATCTTTGTTGTTTCTAAAGATACGTAAAATATGGTAAGGACAAAGTTGAATGGTACAATGGGGCTGACACGATGCAGAAAAAAAATTTTGTTTTTATGTCATTCTTTTTAGAGATATCAAGGTCACCTTGACTTTTTTAAATGGAACCACCCTTTTTTTAAACACCTACAATGATAGTCCCTTTCATTACGAATTCAGTGACTATAATTACACAAGGTCATTCAAGGTTGCGGACAGAGATAACGTATAAGATTTAACATCGATACATGCCTGTGAACGGGCTTTGAAGGAATGTTGCACTCTGTCCGCGACCTTGAATGACCTTGAGTAATTAGAGTCACTGAATCTGTAATGAAAGGGACTATCATTGTAGGTGTTTAAAAAAGGGTGGTTCCATTTAAAAAAGTCAAGGTGACCTTGAAAATCTCTAAAAAATGACATACAAACAAATATTTTTTTGGTATCGTGCGAGTCTAATAAAGTTGTGAGGAAATAAATACAGATTTCATATTATCAACTTCTACATTAAAATTGATCTTTTTCCCAATTATAATCAACAAAATGAGAGGCATATTTAAAATAACTAGAGCAAAGTAAGAATGAACGAATAATAAAATAAATGTATGTATATTACAGTTACAGTTTCCATAAATATCTATACAGAATCAGATGCGATGACGATTCCCCTTTCCCCTCTAGCACTTTACCACCAAGGTACTGCGATTTCGCAACAGACTATAGCACTTGCCCTCCTACGTCATCTTTTAATCTTGGAACATAGGACGTTATCTGAAGCCGGGTCTATAAGTATATATGGTCTAAGGGTTGCACAAAGATTAGGACTCTGCCCTGAAGGAACTGGCGACGGAGTGGGGAAGGCACGGGGGTGCTTTCTGGTAAGAGGACTGTGTTAGACCGCTCAGCGCTTACTCCAGAACCGTGAAAGAGCAGAGTCGCGATTAATAATTTCTAACATATATGTATAAAAATTCTCTGCGTAAATTAGTAAATATCTATACAGAATCAGATGCGATGACAATTCCCCTTTCCCCTCTAGCACTTTACCACCAAGGTACTGCGATTTCTCAACAGACTATAGCACTTGCCCTCCTACGTCATCTTTTAATCTTGGAACATAGGACATTATCTGAAGCCGGGTCTATAAGTATACATGGTCTATATACCGTCCTAAACTGTCCTTACGACATCCCGCGTCTGAGGCACGGGTCCGCTAGATAACCTTATTGATGAGTTCTCTAGCAGGCCTAGGACGAAACGCTTGCTTCTCCTTTTTCCATCTTTTCATAATTCGACTGCCGCCATAAGTGGAACGAAAGAAAAATACTTGCATTTCTAATATGTAATAGTCATTTATTTAGGAGACCATAAGATTGTCATGAGTAAGCAACATATCCTATATTAAATATTAATATTAGTAATAATAAGAAATCTCTAGTAAGCTCGTAGAGGGTTGAAATTTCAAAATAAATGGCGCAATTCGATTATAGACCATTACCCGCGACAAGTAATGCAAAGTCACGGAAACTTCAAAATTGCTTCAGTCTTCTCTGCTCGACTTTCAGTTTGCCCTTTCAGAACAAAGTCGTGTAAACTTCCCCCAAGGACTCTTTCACTTCTCCAAACAAACCTGTAAGAAGTTTTCGGACTTTCGATGAAGATTGTACACGTTGCCAACGAGGCTTGAAGTTTCTTCGAATTCTATAGTTGAAAATCGTTCGACTCATGGGGTATATGGAGACAGTTATGCAACGCGTCGCGTCGCTGGTAACCGGAAATCGTTCACCTTCGACTAGCATACTCCTATATATTAACGGATTACGTTAGCCTGAGGTAACAACAAAGTTTCTCGCGCGTTGTTCGGCAAAATTTTACGACGTGGTTTCCCTGAAACACGTTCAATTAGAGATTAACGTGATTGCAGGTAGTCGATGCGCCAGCATCCGCGATATACTAATAACCAGTCGGTTCATTATGACAGTGTTTCGCTAATGGGACGGAGTTCCGGCGGAAAATTGAATTTAATTCCTGCTGTTCGACGCTTAATAGCTACGTTCATGTTGCGTAATTTCGACCCGCGGCAAATGATACGATGTTACAGTTTAACGTGTTCTATTAGTTCCGGGGAAGATGCTCTGTCGGCCATAGACACGGTGCTCTCTAGAAATTGCGGGCTAAGAAGTGAATTGTTCACAATAACCACAATGACCACAATGGCCAGAGTTCGCGAATTGTTTACAAGCTGCCCAGAAACTCTTCTCGAGCGTTCGCAAGCTCTTTGCAACCTGGACCGTTTATTTTAAAAATGGTGTAGGTCCATTTGTCTTGTTTTGCCATTTTTAACTCCCAGCGTGATAGGTAGTTAGTAGGGGTATGCGAGAACCCGAAAATGTATGGATCTCGATGGTCGAGAAATATGTTGACCTTCATATGTCCTAAATCAAATAGTTAATAATGTGATATTAAGATGAACTTAAAAATTTAAAGAATATATTGATCGCCGTTGACCGCCTCACTCCTATCCCAAAAAAACTCGCACAAAATCAAAGTAACTTGGTTAACGAAACTAAAAATGACAAGCTAACATTTAACACAGTGACTACTCTTTTAACGAAATTAGATCCTACAACCCCTAACGGAATTCAATTTACACAAATATCTTATGACAAAACTGTTTAATGTGTCAATAAAACTGTATACTATGAGAAACCAAGAATTGTATACGGAATGCAGGCAAAAAGCTGCAAGGAAAGTAAAAATATAATCCATGTTAAACAAGCTTAATAATATTTAATATTTGTAATCGTATTAATAATATTTAAGAAAATGATTGACCTGCCTCCTCAAAACGAAGCGTGGTTCGGTAACCCCTAACACTTTTCTATTTCTCTTTCAGCTGCTTAATTCCCTGGCGACCGATTTGGACTGCATGCTGAGCGAGCTCTGCACGACCCCGAATTCCTACGATCGGTGAGTACTTCTTCTTTCTCTTTTGTCCTCTCAAGGTCAAGAGCAGAACCACTCGAGTCGATCGATTCGATCTTCACCGTGTAATTCTCTTTTGATAGCGTTCATCACGTACTATAAAAAGTCAAACGAATATTTAGGTGCAATAAACTGCGTGTTACACAGTCGGCGTGAACATCGACTGATCTGAAAAGCCACCTAGCTGACGATGTTCAATATTAATTTGAATCAAGCTTGAACATTATCGAAAAGGGTAATACTGTTTTTGGTAAGTAACATCTTTAATGTTTTTAAGTATCGGCAGCCAATATTTTACATATATAATTAGAAGCATGTATACTAACACCGTATAAAAGTAAATTAATATCAAAGACATCCGGTCCTTCCATAATTAATTGATTCACCCTGTATTCGCGTTATAGTGCACGGACGTAAAAGTTATCGCGGATATTTTAAGGATTGAGGCATTATACTAGATCTCATCGTGACGGCCAATGGATCGCAGTCTTTCGAACAGGGTGGACACCGTCAAACAAGCATCGTTAGCCACCCCTTTCGCGTGACCATGGTTAAATCACGAGTTCCACGTAATTTATGATGGAAATCTTTCGGGCGCCTCATGGCAGCGCGCACGCGGAATAATTTCCATATCGCAAGGGCTTCCTAGTGATCTATGGTAGACTTCGCCTACAATATCCACGATGGTATATGGGACACCATATAACGGCCGCCTCGTTGGATTAAATGCGCGCCTAACTTTCAACGTTATTGCGAGGCGGCCGCTCGTTCGTGCGATTTATGCCGCCTTCTTGATTTTATTTTCGCGCCTGGCTGTCTCGCGATTGTTATTAAATCGTTCCGCCGACTTCCACTTCCGGTTCGCCATTTGTTTGAAAATATTGGATGACTCGGACGGAACCAGTTGCGTCGGCGTTCTATGTATTGAACGTTTTCTGAAACGTGATTCTAATCGTTATCATCGAATCATTTCCAGATAGACCGACTCACAATAATATTCGGACACTTTTAAAAAGAGGTTAACTTTCTTATGGTTGGACAGTGCGATTGAAGAATTTTTGGCTAAAGTTAGAACAGTTAGTTTACTACGTGAGGCGAAAAAGAAATTTTGTAAAAATCGCAATTGGTCGGAATTGCAGAGAAAATACTAAAAGTTGTTGTTTACAAATTTTTTATCGTGGGTGTATATAGAATATTTAAAAAATTCGTTTCACGGTTCCTTCAAAGGGGAGGTTTCTGAGGCCATTTGAAGCGACATTTTCCTTTGCAAAAATGGCCGTTTCTGTGCGCCGATATCATTCATACATTTAATTGAACCGGACTACTCGTAAGATTCACAAGAGCATTTTAATTATTCGTTCTATGGAATTATCGGGCAGAAGGGGTCAATGTCCGGCCTGCATTATTAATTTATTTACGATCACAGTAAAATTATTCACACATATCCATTGGTTCCACAAACGTTGAATGAAATCCACGCAAGTGATTCACAGAAATCCACATATCACGCACAACTAGTTCACATTTGATGCACGTAAATAGAATGTTACTGTATGATGCAAAAAATAATATTAGGAATGAAGTAAAAGGAAAATTCTTACTAGAATACACTTTTTCTTCATTTTCTTATAGTTTTGGCGCGGTGTGTTCACCCGAAAAATTGTTTTAATTATAGAATCTCATTTCGAATATTGTCCATTATCAAATAAAAAAATTTGTGTAGAATACAATTTTTTGAGCCGGTGAAACGCCTACTTCCTTTAAATGGCGTGACGGCGAGGAATAAATACGTGAGAAATTAGCATTTCCGCGTACAAACGAGCCAATTCCGGGCATGTGTCTGGGATCAACGCTATAATATTATGCGTAATCGCTTTCGCTTACCAGCTGCCTGTCGTTTCTTGCCGGTTGGAACCATCCTCGCAAGCTGCAAGCGCTTCTGATATCTATGGCCCGTAACGAGCACTTTTTGTCTCTAGCAGCCAGATTGTTACCGAATTTTCCTGCCTCCTCGTCGAGCTGTCCACGTTCACTTTAATTCAACAAAATTCTTTGTGGTACGCTCTCGAATAAGTTAAACATCTGTTATTGTACCTACAGTAGAGCCTTGGGTAGGTTAGGTTAGGTCTGGGTTAAGTTCAGTGGGCTTGGGGTTTGCTTAACACTTTATCTACTGTCCTTTACTAAAAAGAACCTTAAAAATCTTCTTTTACATAATAGTCCCAAACGAAATAATTAGATTACATTACTGAATGTGAATTGTTGGATCACAATTGAAATTGCTATTGCTGTCGAAGAATTCATTAAAAAATCCTTAGCCATGGACCATAGACGTTCGAAAATTATGAAATAATCGCCGGTAAATAATGTGTTAATAATCCTGATTTGTATTTATATAGCTCAATTCGGTATTAAAATTGTGTTTCGCCAGCAAAAAAATTTATTTGATTTCCGCGCCACGGCGCCATCTTCATTTTGTCAGGCACCGCGTGGGACGTCTACGGAGTAAGTTTGAAGGCAACCGGAAGTGGCTGCTGAAAGAAATTCTTACCGAATGTCTAAAGAATATTCAGTCATTTTTGGGACCGGAAACGATAATCATTTGAAATTGTTGGGGTGGATCACACCACATGGGCACCGTTTAAAACTTGAAGATGGTGTGTACAGTAAATGTTAACCCTTTGCGATCGGCGGCATTTTCAAATTGTCGTAGAAGTCGGCGTCGCCACCCTGGCGGCATGATCGTCTGAATTTGTAAAAAATTGCAATAGCATTTGAAAAATTACAAATTTCATTAACATCTCATTATGATTATTATCAAGCATTTTTTAAAATTTTATTTGGCGAAATTGTTTAAAAAAATTGAAAATCTCTAAAAATCTGAAAAGCGATGTTCTAAATTTTTCATATTTTTTATAAAGTCTATCGTAGTTAATAAAATAAAGAATCTATTTTTCTTTACCTTTCTGTAGGTACATTATGCAACGTGGAACAATTCTATATTCGGAGAAACAGTGTTCATACTTAAAAATTAAATTCAAAATCGTTGAATTTTTGGACGCGCGTTAAATTCGAAGATGCATACGCATCTCTCAATAATTCTGATTAACCCTTTGCGATCGGTGCCGTCACAGTGGCGGCATTTTCAAATTGTCGTAGAAGCAGTGATGGTATATGGTCTCGGTTTTTTTGCGCATGCGCGACTAAATGCAGGAACGTACCGCACGTCTTATGTTTGTGGGGAAAAGAACTGTTATCGGCGGGAAACCGGACAGACGAGCGCAAGACGACACGAGACGACCGTGCTTCGAAATTTTGTTAAGTTAATGTTAATATATTCGATTTCATAATGGCAAATAGTATTGGAGAAGGAGCTACTTGCCAATTCATACTTGAAAATCGAAAAAAAATTTGCGAAACTATGCGGGGTGACTAAGGTACCCTATTTTAACCCAACTTTGTACTTTACTGACGCTAAAATCGTCGCGCATGCGCGAGAAAACCGTGACCATATACCATCACTACGTAGAAGTCGACGTCGCCACCCTAGCGGCATGATCGTCTGAATTTGTAAAAAATTGCAATTGCATTTGAAAAATTACAAAAATTTCTGCTTTCTATGTATTATATGTACTATTAAACACAATAGATAAGCTTCAACATGTTTTTTAACCCTTTGCACTCGGAACTATTTTAACTCGAAAACTAAACTTTTCTTTCGACGTAGAATATTTCCATTCTATATGATTTTTTCATTTTATCGATATGAAACTGATGCAATTTACTCATACAGTACTTAAATGTTTAGTACTTTACTAAGTTTAAATAAATTCAATAATGTAACAAATGTTTTGAATAATAGCAATTTTTAATGGCGCCGTAGAGTCGCCGCTCGAGTGCTAAGGGTTAATATCTATGTATTTGCTTTAGCTCACTTATCATTACGGAAAAATAACTCCGGAAAGCTAAATTTGCTCCGACTATCTGGTACTCCCATCAGAGAAATTTGCCGATCTCAAAGGGTTAATATAGATATGTATCAACTAAAGTCAGAAACTTCCATCCTAACTCTATGTATTCCTATATTGTTATTCCCAGTTCCATCGAGTAGCCTCTGGAAACTTGAATTTACCTGGACTCTGACAATAAAAACCACCACGAATTTCTATAAACCCGGTGTTACAGAAATAGATTACTGGAGTTCGCTCCAATAGTCGCAGCCTGGGAACGGTGAAATATTGCTCTCGCGAAGTCATTCATATTCGAACGAGTTCGGCGAAGAAAAGTTCCGAGAAATCAAAAGGTCCAATTCGGTCTGCTTTCAGCGAAGCAGCCCGAGCACACCGCTCAGAATTCGAAGCTCGCTAGGCTCGTTCTCTCTCTCTTGGCTCGGGATCCTGAGAGAGCTTAATTCCTCTCCACGCAGCGAAATTCCGGGACACGGTGGAATTATTTTTTATTGAAGTCGGGGGAAAATTCCCGGAGAGCGAGCATGCAGCAGTCAGCCACGGCGAGACGCGCGTGAAAAACGATGTAAAAAGAGGATCAACTCGATACGGAAAAACTAGCGGCCCGATAACGACATGTGCGCGTCGAGTTACGCTCCGAAAAGCTCGTCCGCCGTGTATCGTTCGCTGTTGACGCGAATGAAATTTCCATTTTTCTCATCACCCTGACTTTTTCTCCCGCGCCGGAAATGTTCGTCCTGTTCGTTCTATCTCTCTTTCTCGTTTATCCTTTCATATCCCACTCGCGCCTCCCTTCCTTTCGCTTCCCTTATCAACTGTTTCTCTCCCTTGTATATGAACACGTTACTCCGTTGAATATTTTGTTACCGAGCGGAGACGGTCGCGTCTGACACTTCGGATATTTAGAAGAATTTCCATTTTGATAGATCGGTTCGGAGGAACTCGAGAGATATACAATTTCTTTTCTTCTACCGGCGGCTTCAATAGACTGGTAATAATTTTAGATTGATTTTGGTCTTCCGCTGTGTTTGTAAGATGTTGCAAGTTATTGGTACTTCGTTGAATATCGCGATGTTCACCGCAGACGTTTAGATGCGACGTTCTAGATATTTATGAGAATTTTTATAGCTTGGTTCAAAGAAACTGAAATGAAATATAATTTTCTTTCTTACATCTATCTGTCACTGCAGTAATAATTTAATTATCAATTAGTTTAGTTAACCACAACGATTGCTATTTAGCATTGCTTTATTAAAAAATCGAAGGAATTCGTACAGTTAAACGTCTATATTATATTATCGTTTCTCGAGCAACATATTGTATAAAGTTTATTACTTTATTCTGAGTAAAATAATTAGCAAAGTTAATCATTTATTGTTTCATTTCATTTGATGCTTCACCAGCGTGTCAACTTTGTCACACGGGGGACATATGAAATTGTGAGAACGAGGTACGCATGAGAGTTAAATGTTCGTCTGCTGAACGAGAACGAAAATAGTTTGTTACGTTCTCTTTATTTCAGTCGAAATATTAGAAAAACTTGGGAGGACAGTATTTCGATCCGTGATTTTCGATGTCCGAGCCAGATTTTCGGTCCCACGCCACTGTCACTTACAGCCCCTGGAACACGAGCTACACAGGGGTGGGAGCTTGGAATTGAAATGAAATTCCGTCCCCAGGCCGCAACCCCGCGGTTGAATTATCATCGGTTGGTAATCTTGCTAAAAAGTTCGCCCTCGTTGAAATATCGCCATTCTTCTCGTTCCTCCTAGGACCGACCTCTTCCTGTTTCTATTTTCTCCGCGTGTTGTCTTCGCCACGTCGTACGTGCTCGACCGAGGCATGGTGTATAATTGACGTGCCACGGACCAATTTCTACGGCTTGTACGTTAATCGAGCCGTATAAGTCATCGTGGATAATTGATTGTCTGAATTGCTCGCGTCTCCTTCGCTCATTACGCCCGGCGATTAAATGGCGGTCGCTCTCGCGTGCAGCTATCGGCCGTGACACGCAGCATTTATCTATCGAAAAAGTTGTTGGTTGCTTGATTAATTGGATCAAAAGTGTTTACTATCCATGCGTCACTTTCATTTTTAATAGAGCGCGGATAGAGCTCCTGCCGAAGACGAAAATAATAAATGTTTGTACATTAATGTAGAAGCTAGATGGATCGATTTTTTCAAATCAAAGGTGTATCATCTCAACTCGGTTTCGTGTTCAATTGATGTCTGAACGTCCAACGTCCATTTTGAACATCCATAGGACGTTCACAAGACTTAATCTTTTAGCTACGACTGGATTTTCCGCAACACTGTAATCTCTGTACGGCAAGCTTCGAGGCGGACTGCGCGTAAACTATGCATGACGCTTCTGACTGTGACATTAGTCGAAATACAGTTATAAAAGAATAAATTATAATTTATTTATACATTTACCGTAACAGGATAATATGAAGACGTATACTTTATTAGTTAATAAGTATAGTTGTGTGTTATACGTTTTAAAGCAAGAAACGACGCAGAGTCCCACATCACGATCTTTACATTCGTACCATGATCTTCTCCTTACATCATTATTCAAGCACACTACACAGTTTCGCAAGTTTTCTTTTTGGTATTTACAGTTTTACAAAAATTTTGAATTTTGAAACGGCAAAAGTATCATCCATATCACGTGGTTTTATCACAAGAGCTTTCGATAGCAGATTACGATCACCGAGTAAGATTTTGTGAGTGGCTGCAGGGTGTTGCAATTACAGTAAATCCTCATATTAGTCAACCTACACTTGCACAAACATCACATATTAGTCGTTCATCGATTCAACGAATTTTGAAACGGCAAAAGTATCATCCATATCGCATGGTTTTATCACAAGAGCTTTCGATAGCAGATTACGATCACCGAGTAAGATTTTGTGAGTGGCTGCAGGGTGTTGTGGAAAATGACTTTTTGTGCAAAATACTTTTTTCCGATGAGGCCACTTTTATGAATTCAGGGCATGTAAATAGACATAATCTGCATTATTGGGCCGTGGAACACCCAAATTGGATGCGATGTGTTCCCTTTCAACATCGATGGTCTTTAAATGTTTGGTGTGGCCTAATAGGAGATTTTGTGATTGGACCTTATTTTTTTCAAGAAACTGTAACATCTGCAAGTTATTGTGACTTATTAAAAAATCATTTGCCTGCGCTTTTGGAAGATGTGCCACTGCACGTTAGAAGAGAAATGTGGTTCCAACAAGACGGCGCTCCTCCACATTTTGCAACCATCACCAGGCAATTTTTGAACGAAAAATTTGGGAACAAATGGATAGGTCGTGTGGGACCTCGTCAATGGCCTCCTCGATCCCCCGATCTAACACCATTAGATTTTTTCTTACGGGGATATGTAAAGGACAAAGTTATGTTTGAACCACCGACGACAAAAGAGGATACGAAACAAAGAATACGTGACGCTTGCGCTTCAGTGACTCCCGAAATGTTAAAAAATGTTAGAACAACTTTGATGTTTCGAGTAAATAAATGTTTACAAGCCCGTGGTGGACATTTTGAACATTTAATTTAAAGTATATTTTATTTCTTCACGAATAAGCAAAGGATTCAAGCGCGTATAATAACGCTATTTCCGAGCGCTTCAAGTACCTACAACTCGAAACTTCAAACTGTTATATCCCATCATGGAAGTATCTGACAAAAAAATGTTACAGTCAAAATTGACTTGTTTTTTCCTGTAGAATCTAAATATGTAACATTTTATAGGGGGTTCCATTTAAAATTACAAAGGTACCTCCCCTCCCCCGTTAAAGGGGAAGGGAGGCCACTTCACGTTTATGTAGTCAGAAAGGCCTTTCAGTTCCATGCAATTTAAGACTAAGAACTTTAAAATCGATGGCATAGTTTTCGAGATATTGAGCTGTTCAGAGTTATGTGGGACACCCTGTATATACAAACAGAGGAAGATTCAGGTAGTAGCGGGAAAGGTGTTGTCGCAATGTCCCTCTGTTGACGAGCATAGGAAGTAGCCGCCACATACTGTTTACGAGAAAAACGCTGGTCCAATTTACCGCGAACATCCTGTGTACGTTTCAGGATAATCTGCTTTCCCGGTTTCAAAATAGAAATTTACTATAAAATAACACACGGTGAACGAAAGAAAACATGAATCAGAGCGGTGCCGTGTCCCTATCGGGTTGTCCCGATAAGAGATGAATTCGCAGGGACTACGAATATCGCGTCAATTTAAATTCCGCGCTCGTAGTTTTCGAGATATTGAGCTGTTCAGAGTTGTGTGGGCCACCCTGTATATCGAACGACCGCATCTCATTATTATGATAGTTTATCAGCTAACTTGCCAAGTGATCCGATAACTATCATAGGATCCCATCTGTTCTTACGAGGATGCGTGTGAAACCGATCCCCCGCCAGTAAACACTCTTTTTATAGCGTCTGGAAGAATCGAGCAACCTCTTCCAGATCCCCTTTAACGATTTCGTCCGGTCTAACGCGAATCTAATGCGGCCCCGGGAACATCCCGGCTGTCCGTTCAAGAAACGAATAATTTTTTCTTTTGTTCTTTGCCGTCTGCAGCCTCTATACCGGTGTCCGGTATCATTAAAACCGGATTTGCTCGGCGAGATACTGACCGAGCAGAATGCCGCTGTTTAATGGACGAAAGCTCGTGAAATATTCGTGAATCACGTACCGTCCGAGAAATATGTACGCAGTCGGTCAATAATATACGCCGGGTTCCTCGGACAGAGATTTGGTAACTAGGGGACGGGCTTTGCAAATGTCTCGTCAATTATTTGTTCGGGGCTACACCGGCCGAGTTCATCGTCCGAGGATTGCAATTATTCCACACGAAAAATCGGAAACTGGAATCGCGCGATTACACTGCGCCTAGAACGAGACTATCCTACTTGAATCACGATCCGCACCTCGATACTCATGTATGACGGCGATTCTATGTTTTAATATCCACTGGAGATTACTGAGAAACGATGATGGAGGATATATAGCCGCTTAAGGGTTGCGACGAATAAGAGAACGCCGATGCAGCTGGGGCATCTTCGAACAGGTACCTGCTGGTGAATCTTGATTTGATGGCAATCAATAACCGATACTCTCGTTTATCTCTCTTATTTCGTTTATACATATTTATTTCATTCGAATTTTCTTGTCTGGTCTGGTTTCTACAATACCTTCGGAAGGCCGTTTTCATCAACTGCAGGAAAGACCAGGACTGGTAGGCCAGTTTTTCAGTTTTTGGATTTTTAATAAATTATGTGGACGAAATATCATGAGCGTTGACTTAATATGATAACGAGACTGCGGATCTCTATGCAAATTCTCATTTTCAAACGTTATTTAACAAGAATCAGAATTAAGAAATAATTATGGTAAAAGTAAAATAAAAATGCTATTAGATCTTACTAATATACAGGGTGTCCCAAAAATGTCTCGCTTTCTTCAAGGGGGAGGTTCCTGAGGCCATTTGAAGCGACATTTTCCTTTGCAAAAATGGCCGTTTCGGCTTTGTTAAGGAGTTATTAACGAAAAACACGGACCAATCAGAGCGCGACCTAGAGGCGTATTGGCAGAGACAAAAAAAAGATTTTATGTTGCAAATAATTGATTATTAAAGAAACCATTAGTTGATTGTTAAACAAAAAAAAGATTTTATGTTGCAAATAATTGATTATTAAACAAACCATTAGTTGATTATTAAACAAAAAGAAGATTTTATGTTGCAAATTGAATAATACATTTATGGCGGCTGAAAAGTGTGTGAGAGGAGGAAAAAGGAGAAGGAAGCATTTCGTCCTAGGACCCCCAGAGGACTCATCGGTAAGGCAATCTAGCGGACCCGTGCCGTAGACGCGGGATGTAGTAAGGACAATTTAGGACGGTATATATACAAACAGAGGAAGATTCAGGTAGTAGCGGGAAAGGTGTTGTCGTAATGTCCCTCTGTTGACGAGCATAGGAAGTAGCCGCCACACATTAATAATAACATTTTTATTTTAATCACCAGTTGCTTAGTAGCTTTTCGTACGATACGTACAATGTTACTACCACTGTCACTACTACTATCTAAACAGGTCGTGAAATCATTGGTAGTGATGTTATCACTGTCCTCAATTCTCATTTTTCTTTTTGAACACATTGTAACGGGTGATTTTATAATACTTCTTACATACGATATAAAGTCGAATGCGAATGAGAAGTAACTGAATGTCGCGCCTCCGGAATGTCTTTGTGACCTTTGCTTATATTTGGGACGGCCGCCCCACCAAGTGTCTGAGACGTCTTGATAATGTTTCGCCCGGCAGACTTACGACGACTCTTATTCATGTGTTACGAGCCGAGGGCTAAGCGAGGTTTGCGTGACCGAGGTTGCTTAGATTCAGGTGGGAAATAAGGATAGTCGTGGACTGGCCGATATGTATTTCAACACCGGGTCACCACCTTAGGTAATTGAGGAGAAATAAAAGAGGAGATTGGTTTCGGCTCTCGTAACGTTTAAGTAGAAATTCGTATACTTTGAGCGGCTAAAGTATATCGTTGTGGGAATACTAGTACTGGAAAGGAATATGTGAAGTGAGTATGGAATTAATAGAATTGAATTCCTTAAAAATGTAGTACAATATATTCAGTAATTAAGTAGGGGTTACAATTGTAATTTTGTAACGTGTAGTCGCGGATACTAATATCCCTAACTCTCGGTTTTGACGCACTAAGAAATGCGGGGGTTACGGTTATCTAGTTATTTGTGCGATGGAATACGTACTGTTGAGTTAATGCTCGAAAAGGACTTTATACCCGATCTTGCTTATACGTAACTTGTCGCAACGTGACTATGTTTCAACTGAGCCCGATTGTGGTTGGAATCGTGGACTTTATATACCCCGAAATTGTCTAGAAATTTGGGTGGGAGTAGGCGTGCATCTGGGTGGAAATTCCTGAGAATTTCCCAGATGCAGCACCCCCGTGGGAGAGTTGGTTTTTTTTATATAAACTAGCGGACCACTGCAGAACAACATGTGGCTTCAAGAAGGCTCAAAAAGTTACATAGATGAATTTTCCTTACGTAACACATGTTTGGCCCGATAGACTTGCGACGCCTCTGAGGCGTCATTGTAAGCTAAGGGGTTAAGTAACCCCCATGGTCGGATCGAATGGTTCATAGGTCGTTTAATTTGTTGCAACGGCATTTTTGACCATCTTAATCCGACTACACCCTTTCCCCACTTTTCCCTTTTTTGGCTATCAGACTTGCCCGCGTCACACGCGGTTGTACGCGCTAGGGGATTAAAGCCTGGCGCACAGTATCCAGAAACCATGATCTCCCCATTCTCATCAGCAAATATTCCTTCCGACACTCTCCCCAAATTCACGAGCATCCAGCGGTCCAGCGAGCGCTAGACTCGTCTGGATTCCAATTTATTATCGCGAACCCTTTTTTTTCCCTCCCTCGGCGTTCTCGTTAATTCAGGCGTCGCTCGTCGAGACGCGCGTTGTCTACATAATCATTAAGATAATCATCCGTGTCGGCCACCACCGTTGAGGGTATCGTAATCGATGTAGACCATAAATTGGATACACGCGATGGAGGGGAGTTCCCTCCGGCTACACTGCACCGTTTCACCCGGATACCCCTTTCCCTTTCCAATGTCCTTCGGTCTCACTTACCGATCGATAACGATCATGTTCGATCTTGATAATTGCCGGGCGCATCGTTAATCATCGCCTGGCCAGGTGCAAGGGAGAATGTCAGGTGCGCGGGGCAACGCGTTTCGGACACGTACCGTGTACAGGTGACTTATTGGAATCCCGATGATTGTGTTGCGTTCGCGGTCGTAAGTCAAATCCCTTATTAATCAATCTGTGCCGATGGAGACGCGTTGTTCCCATAAAGCCCCTCTTCCACAATTGAAACAATAACTCATCGTAAGACGTGGGCAATTTTTGTCTTTCTTCGCGACAAATACCTGTAGTTATTGTATTTTATAAAATCTCCGAAAATATTCGAGGTTGTTGCATCCTGCCCCGCTAAACACCATCATACGATTATTATAGTTCTATTTCTATTATTGTTGTTATCATTATTATTATGATTATTACTATAGATAAATACTAATTTTATTATGATTATTACTATAGAAAGTTGGCCACATCCGAGGGCAAGATCGCGGAAGAATCATTCATCGGGAAAGATAACAGAGACCTCATCCCCTGTCCCTCGGTCGAATAAAAGGGAATAAAAGAAGATCCCTTGTTAGGCCAGTAGAATCGAGGAAGAAGAAAATCTCACGACGCAAGCCAGGGCTGTGGAAATCTATTATCGGCGAAATTAGCGGCGCCCGGGGGCACGTATTTCGGCGACACACCCTTTGTCTATGGCTAACGATACGAGGGTGGTCGGGATAAGGGGTTGCCAAGCCCTGTACGCGCCGCGTGTAGCTCCCCTCGCAAACATCAGACTCGCGTTAGTCGTCAGAAATCAGGGGGATATCCGGTGGCAACCGGAGAAACCAACCCAGGGGAATCCCCGCGGACCTCTCTCTCTCTCTCTCTCTCTCTCTCTCTCTCTCTCTCTCTCTTTTTCTCTCTCTCTCTCTGTCTCTGTCTCTGTCTCTTTCCTCTCCTCTCCGACTCTCTTGTATCGAGTTTCCTCGATAATTCGATCGGCGTTCGTTCCGTGTCTGACTCGACCGACGCACGCTTCGATCGACCGGCTCAGCTCCGCTCGGCTCAGCTCCGTTACTTCCCGCGGGAGGAGAGTGTGTTCACTCGCCCCTGAGTCTGGACCAGACGATTTCCCGACAACGCGTCGACGATGGACAGAAATCAGAAAATCAGTTTCCATGTGGGTATTTAAAATGTTCATAGTTCAAATGAAGATAGCCTACTATCTTTACACATACATATCTATTTTTTTAATTGACGATGGAGTAAGTTTTGGTGACAGACAAACAGAGTAAACTTTAATCGTCGATTACACAAGTAATATCTGGTATTTGGTATGATTTTTATTAGAAAAATGCCACAAATATGGTCATCGAAGTCCCATTAAAAAATAATGATTAATAAAGAATTTGGCAATTCGGATTAGGTATGTTTACATTTCGCGGTGACCGAGGCCGAGGTGTCCTTCTCTACGTTCGGCAAACTTCAAACAATGATATCCCTCGCGCATAATTGTCCCTCCGCAGACCCGTGTTGTGGACAATTATCGATGAAATACTGTACTTGACGCACGATCTACCTTATACAATTTGATCCGTGTACTGGTGTGTTGGTGGCATTATGCGATATTCCAATGGCTATATTCAGTTGTTCGTAGCACCGTATTCGCAACATGTGATATCTTTGTGCAATTCATGCGTGAAACGGCAGAAGGTACCTGGCGCTGACGTACGCCGGAAATTAACCAGTTGTCAGATTCCTGAGGACAGCGGGACCAGACGAATCGCGTGGCACCCCGTATCTGCCTTATGTACGTTCGCCGACGATAATTACGGATTGCCAACGAGCTTTGTAAATAAACAGCGTATTTTCGGATGAATTCTCTGTACTTTTCGATGTCACAGCTGAAATTACATATTCGCTTAAATACGCAACCGTCCAAATGTATGAAACTCTCTTATTAAACGTCAAGCTCCACGCAGGAAAACGAAATGGAACACGTTTCTGACCGGTGTTCTACAATATCCTTAAAAAGAAACTACACTATTCGACAATACTATAAGACACTACGAAAAACCGTACAACTCGATGTTATAAAAACGAATTTCTCCTTTTTCTGTAGTATGTGTTGCAGCTTACTTGAGGAGATTTTCTTCAACGCAAGATCAAACCTTGCCACTCGAATGGCGACTCTGAACCGCCACTACAAATTGCTACACCACTATTCAGAATATTGCTCGCATGATTAAATTTGTTCGAATGTAATAAATTACTAAACATTTAAATATTTTTTGAGGTACTATATCGTTTTTTGTACGCATATAATGAAAATATTATGTACAATAGAAATATTCTAGGTTAGAAGAAATGTTTGGTTTTTTAGTTGAAATAGCTCCGAGTGCAAAGGGTTTTATCCATTTTTTATGTTTTCAGTTTGTTTTTTGACGCATTTCCGGTAACCTGGTAAATAAATTTTTCAAAGAAAAAGTGGTCAGTTATTAGCTATTAGTTTTTTTATTTAATAAAAAAGAAAGATCACTTTAATAGTTTTTTTTACCAAAATTATATTTTTATCCATCAGTCGATACACCTTCCGGTCCTCTTTAAAAAGGTATTATAGGTCTTCGGTCGAAAACGGATTATCTTGGAAGTTATTAATTTTTTGGCGACTCCTATAAACGCACGAACACTGTATGGCGGTGTGATAGGGCGTTTCGATGGTGTGCAAGGTCTTCTTTACTAAGCATCTAAAACTGTCAGTCGCAGACCCTTAACGCTCTCCCATAAATTCCATGGGGACGATCCCTGGAGTCGAAGATTCCGCAAGATGAATACTCGTAGGCGTGGTTGTGCACGTAAATAGATATAACCGGCCGCGCAGGAAGCGGATCGGCATCAGCCTGTTTCCTAGGGCCGACAAACGGCAACCTGCGCGTAGTGTTGTACCTTCAAACCTCTAAGCGCGTTTAAGCCTATGGGTTGGTTTGAATTGCTTAACACTAGAAATACTGAGCGCTAAACGCGACTAGTGTATATTGCCTTCTAATAACGACAAGTATGCATTTATTCAAATTCCGTACAACTTTTGTTTATATATGTATTCTAATAGAGAAGTTGACTAAAACATTACTCTGGAAAACATTTGTATAATTTCAATATTTGCAAAAGAAAAATTTAGAAACCAGTCATTTTGACATGTCCGGTATTTCTAGTGATAAACGAGGCCCAATTAAGCGTGATTCACAAATAAATGGTGAATCACAAATATTATCTTATTTATTATCGGTGGTCTGCGGATTTTATGTCTCTTTTATTTATTATCTCTGGTCTTACCACCGGTGAGAAAACGATGTGTACAACATTTGGAAACAATCATACAACGGGTATCGTATTACGGTAACCCAAATAGTTATTTGCGTTAAAGTTTTAACATTTTCATGATTTCATGTCATTTTCAAATATAATTGTGTTTCGTTATTTTGGAAATATCGTTGAACGATAAAATTATGAGATTAATGTGTTACTTTCAAAAACTAAGCAAAATATTCAAAATTGATTTACCGTTAAATAATACGGTATATAGACATTAGGACCGGACATACAGGGTGAGCCACCAAACGTTCCCACCTCAAATATCTTTGTTGTTTCTTAAGATACGCAAAATATGAGAAGGACAAAGTTGAATGGTACAATGGGGCTGACACGTCAAAAAAAAAATTTTGTTTTTATGTCATTTTTTTAGGGATCTTCTCATTGATCATACAGGGGTGACATTATTCTTCAACTAAGTTTAGAAAGTAATTCTTATTGTAGCATAGTACTAACAAGTCAAATTATATTAGCACTTAACACTAGAACTATCGAGCGCTAAACGCGACTGGTGTATATTGCATTCTAATAACGACAAGAATGCATTTATTCAAATTCCGTACAACTTTTGTTTAAATATGTACTCTAATAGAGAAGTTGACTAAAAAATTACTCCGGAAAACATTTTTATAATTTCAATATTTTTAAAAGAAAAATTTAGAAACCAGTAATTTTGACTTGTCCGGTAGTTCTAGTGTTAGAACAGGCAGGTCGAAACAATTCAAACCCTTCGAGCTGAACGGTCCAGAACAACGTGGAAAGCGAGGTTAGGAGTACAGTGATGTCGCAATAAGAGCAACGACCTCGA
Source organism: Sphecodes monilicornis (assembly GCA_913789915.3). Lineage (NCBI taxonomy): Eukaryota > Metazoa > Arthropoda > Insecta > Hymenoptera > Halictidae > Sphecodes > Sphecodes monilicornis. The sequence goes on from OU565302.1 coordinate 5,393,052, forward strand.
GTCCGAAACATTGCATTCATCGTGTACAGACACGATTCCTCGAGATTCTTTTACCTTTTTGCCGCCAGCGTCGTCAAGCCGGAAGACCAAAACGACACCAGTGTGTCGGGTCAGGTATATCGGTGAACCGATACTATTGCAGTAACAAAACGTTTTTGTTTTTTATTGTTTTTTCATAAAACGTTTACAAACACATTAGTGACATTTTTCTGATTAAAGTGACACCAACCACGATATAATTTGGATCCGCTGCGTTTGCGTGATTTAGTATATGCAGGAAGTAGAATTGGTTGATCATAATCAGACGCGTCAGACGATTCCTATTAACCCCTTGCCGTATCATTTTCTTTACGGCTAGAGCGACTAGAACGTCTTTATCTCCAAAAATGTCGCAGAAGAGAAAAGAATTTACGTCAATGCTTGAATATTGATTCCAAAGGAATCAAATTTTATTTCATTCAATAAGGAAGGCATAACATTTATATTTATTAGACTTTGTCTAGAATCTTCGTCACGAGTCTGACTCGTTTAAATACGGTTAATAATTGCTCGCATATTCGCAGCATTTTCAAATCTGACGTTCTCGGAAATGAGGCGACAAATGAAAAAAATGTATTCCATATTTTTGCCTTATTTTCTCGTATACTGTAGAATCACCCTCCTCCACGGCTGTACCATCAGTACTGGGACACTGTATATTTACGTAGACGAAAAAAAGAACGACAAGAATAATTTTGCTGAGCTAGAATCGCGTTTTAGACCACTGTGCAGCGGCTTGATGATCAAACACTACCTGTTCGTGTATAACGCGGACTCCGCGCAGCGCGGCGTGATGGAACGCGGACATTAAGCGGGCAAATCTGCCTACGAGCGAATTACGGGAGATTAACATTACTCAGACCGTAACACCGGTGAATACGACTCGGTTACCCGGGTGCCCGCCACGATCAACCCCGACGACTGAATGAAGTCTACGAACTCGGATCGCTTTAAATCCACTTCTCGGATTGCGCCTGATAATCATCAACCACGGTCTTGTACCACGCGGATTCTTTTCGTGAAAGCCTCGCGTCAATATGTGAAACAGTTGAAAAACTTTTAGAGCACAAGAATTTGTTAGAGCAATCAGAAACAACTGTTTGTCCGACATTCATATTTTTTCCTATCTCAAAAAATGTAGAATTTATTCAGGTGGCTTTGTCTTACGTGATTCGCCCTGTATACTTATAATCCTTATGTCGATAACTAAAATTTTCTACGATATTCAATGATGTTGCATATTATAGTTTCAACGCATATTTTTATGCCTATAAATGTAAACGCTAGCTGTTAACTTTCAGGCTTGTATTAACACAAGCAGTTACTAAACTGCTATTAAAATATACAGAATTATTTGATTATTATTAGATTATGGTAATATAATAAATAACACTTCAATAACACAAAATTGAATTTATTCTGAAATACGTTTAAAGAATCGTTGTAAGGCACGTCGATAAAAAAATATTTGTGTATTAAAAAAGTGTACAAACTAAGGACAAAAAGATTTTTATAAAATGTATATTTCAAGAAAAAAAAAATTTGTAAGTATCATTTCGGTTTTAAATGATTTGATTTGAGGAGAGAGTCTCCTTAACACTAGATTTACGGGGCCCGTCAAAATGACGGATTCAAAAATGTTTAATTTACGATTATTAAGAGTGTAAGGTGGCATTCGTGAGGAATTATTAAATAGATTTATGTTTTTGTGTACATATTGCAATAAAAATCGCTGAAGATCTAAGTAAATACAATTTTATTATTTTTATAAAGCAATGTAAAATCATCAATTTTAGCGCTCCGTAAACCTAGTGTTAAATCAAATTCTAATATAGAGTAGACATGAAGACGGTTGGGTCTCGGTCGAATTTATTCGAATTCGATGGGCACAGGGTTTGGAATCTGGCCCGAAATCCCGAGTTCCCCTCGTGTCGGTCGCAAAACCAGGGTCAGGTATCCCGGACACCGAGTAGGGGAGAAGAAATTGATGGCATTTGGATCCAGAGTCCGCGGCGGCCGCTAATGCAACCGATTCTGGAAAGTGAATCTTGTTAGAATCATCGATAGGAGTTCGATAATTCGAGCTGTCGCCTCCGAGGGCCTCGCTAATATTCGACGCGACGACGCTCTTTTGTCATTTATCTGGTGAAGGACGGTCCATTAATCTTCTCGCTTCGTTACGTCCGCCCGAGGGCGGCGAGAGTTCGTCGGGAATCGCTCGAATGTTAATACTACATTGACTCTGGCCCCGCGGATGATCGATGAACATGCAAATTTACTTGTGCCTCGCGTGTTACCGCTGACGGTCGCCGCCGATTTCCTGATTACTTCTATTTACTCGTCACATCGTGTCGCGTCGCGTCCGCTCACTTCCAGCTTCCTAATAGCTGGCAAACACCGGTGTTTATTGATATTTGTTGATTGAATAGAGCCAATTAGTCCGTACAAAGTATTCGACGCGACTTGCAAACTGTCGCGCAGCAGCGGATTTGTCCCAAAAAGTCGTCAAAAGCGAGCTACAGTATTTCATCGATAATTGTCCACAAAACGAGTCTGCGGAGGGACAATTATGCGCGAGGGATATCATTGTTTGAGGTTTGCCGAACGTAGAGAAGGATAGTCGAGCTCGAAAGGTCTCCGAGAAATGTAAACATACCTAATCCGAATTTTCAAATTCTTTATTAATCATTATTTTTTTATGGGACTTCGATGACCATATTTGTGGCATTTTTCTAATAAAAATCATACCAAATATGATATAATACCGATGATATTTACTTGTGTAATCGACGATTAAAGTTTACTCTGTTTGTCTGTCACCAAAACTTACTCCATCGTTAATTAAAAAAATAGATATGTATGTGTAAAGATAGTAGGCTATCTTCGTTTGAATCTGCCGCGCTTCATACACACTACGCACGTCTCCTTCAATTAACTCTCGCTAGATGGAACAATAGATAGGATGATCAGCAAATTTTGAGAGAGTGAACAGGGAGTAGAAAAATACGTTGGAAGAACCACAGCACTGGAGAGAGATAATTTTAATTCCATTAAGAGTGTTAAACGAGTGAATTAAAGGAGCGATAATAATAAACTTCAATTGCCGTTTCTTTATTTTACAGGTAACTTTGTAATTATTGTAAATAGCCCCTGTAAATAGTAATAAACTAACCTTTATTTTACAGAGAAACAAATTCGTTTATTATCATCGATAAGAAATTAACACCCTTATATATGTATAATCAGAAAATTTTTGATCAGAGAAATATTACAAATACGATGGTAAAAGTCTCCTAAAAGATTAATTAAAAATGAAAAAGTGTCGTCATTGCATTACTGTTGCCTCGTATCATTTTAATCAGAACAATGTCACAAATCTATTCGAAAAAGGCTCATAAAAAAATAAGTAATAATAAAAAAGTTATTCCTTGGTAATACATTGCGAGTACGCGCGAGCCTTTGAACTGTGCCGCCGACTGCGACTCTCCGCGTCTCTTTCTTTCCCATACGCTATCCTTCCTCGCGTCCGAAACTTTAATCGTCTATTACACAAGTAAATATCATCGGAATTATATCATATTTGGTATGATTTTTATTAGAAAAATGCCACAAATATGGTCATCGAAGTCCCATAAAAAAATAATAAATAATAAAGAAGTTGGAAATTCGGATTAGTGTGGTCTCACCGATATATCCGAGCCGCGTGGTGTTGTATTTCTCGGCGACCGAGGCCTCTCGAGCTTCACGGCCGCGCACTAGTGGGGATATCTCAGGGACAATTATGTAGGAGACATTTGGGACAATTACCGATGAAGTACTGTATTTTCTTTTAATTTTGAAAATGTATGGAGCGCAATCTGTTTACGAATTATCAGGATATAGACCTTAAATTAAGTCAGAATTTCGCAGATTTTTCCAACTATTTCAGTCGGAATTTTCGTGACAGCACTTAAGAAATCTGAATCAAGTGAGAAATCGGGTGGATAACTTTGTCTCCAAGAAACCTGCGTATTTTCCGCAGCGGAATCCAACTCTTGCCGGTGAAGTAGTAAGAGATCATTGAAGCTGGTGGCTATTATTTCGATTGAAAGAATAATTTTAACAATACCATTTTAACAATTACTTTAAAGCAAAAAATCCGCAGAACTTGATTAACACTAGAACTACCGAACCAGTCAAAATGACTGGTTTCTAAATTTTTCTTTTACAAATATTGAAATTATAAAAATGTTTTCCGTAGGAATGTTTTAGTCAACTTCTCTATTAGAGTACATATTTAAACAAAAGTTGTTTAAGTTGAATAAATGCGTCGTTATTAGAAAGCAATATACACCAGTCGCGTTTAGCGCTCGGTAGTTCTAGTGTTAACGATCTAATACATGGAGTATAATGTAGTGCAGTCTGTTCCGTAAAAATTCGCTTGGGCCAATCGTAACATCCCAGGCTCGCGTGGACTTTGCGAGAGGCTGGGAGCTATGGGAAACCTAATTGGGATGATTACACTCTGTCGATCCCACGGCCAGTTTCCTCTGGAAGTTCGAACGCGATTAGCGGAATGCCCTGGTCGATCTAATCCAAAGGGTCGATCTCATCTGGTGGTTCTTTCACCTACCTACCTTTGGAGATACCACCTTCTCGTACACCCCTACCAAGCAATCTTCTTTTTCTCTTTCGACCCGGACAATTTCTATCCACTCTCCAATCAAATGGAAGACCTTTATAGCACGGAGACATGCGTCGCCGGCGTGAAATCGCTCGCGTGCGCGAGAATTCCACGGAGCCCGTCTTTCTTCTCTCGTAACGGCACGGAAGAAAAGGAAAAATGGCCCTTCGAGATGAAACTTGCGGCGTAAGTGAAAATATGAAATATCGGCGTTATCGTTTCGCTACGGCTCAAGACCCTCCCGCAGGTTTTGGGAACGATAGTGATTAAATATCTGGGTACTTGTCTGGTTACTTGAGACTAGGGCCAGTAGCAAAATTGATGAGAAACAGGGTATACACGCCGCGACAAAAATGTACGACATATATAAGGAAATAAATGAAAAAGTGTATTGTAAAGGGCGTCCAAATTGTACCTTCCGATTTAATTTAACAATAAAACACACGAAACACTTTAAATATTATGATTTTGTTATTTTATTTTGAAGTGCAAATGTTGCGGTTAATAATGAAAAATGATATCCGACAAGTGATCCGCCTCTGCTTCTTTGGCATGATAACATTCTTTCCCCAAAATTTTCGATAACATTTTCGCAGACATTTTGTCCAATTTCTCCAATTGTTCGAGTAATGTTCATTTGAAGCTGTTGAGTTGTTTGAGAATCGTTGTTTATTTATTCGTGAGGAATTATTAAATAGATTTATTTTTTTTGTGTACATATTACAATAAAAATCGCTGAAGATCTAAGTAAATACAGTTTTATTATTTTTATAAAGCAATGTAAAATAATCAACTAGACGTCGGATTTTATACATTTCTGAAATGATTAAAGGGAGAAAGAAAAATGTAAATGGCTCCTGTTTGTTGCAATACATACAGACAATTTTTATTTTGCATATTGATCTGCAGACTATTAATATCAGCTGGTGCTAGAATGTTTTTTTTCCCCTGAAAATTCGAACTGTCGCTCACCCATTAAGATCGAACGTCGCAGAGAGCTCATGCGAAAGGAAACACGAGAAACGTTTTCGCGTTTTTTCCTCGACATTTTGCTAATTCTCGACGGTCCTCGAGAATACTTGACAAACTCAGTTGCTCGTGCAGGACTCTCGTGAATCTTTCAACCGTTTCCACTCTCTTCTCTCTGCTTTTCCGTCGATTTTCTTTCCGCTACCCGGGAAAACGGGAACGGAATGGTACAAGCGGAAAGAGGCGTCTGAATCGATACCGGTCCACCCTTGAATTATGCACGCCGACTTGGCCAACAGGAAACGAACCATTTTCCTTTAAGGTCCCTTCACACGCCGCGCCGACTTCGTAAATTCATTTCTTGTACCACTAAAAACTTGAACTTATCTGGAGGAAAGCGCCACTCGTTATTTGACACTTACAGTCGAGGTGCAAGCAATTTTACATAAAGCCTGATGTTAAGGAAGACTTCTCGTTTAACGACAGTGAAAACAAATGATTTTTAAGAGTTTTTTTTTAGAATAACTATTGGATACATGGGTCTCGAACTGTTTTTGGAGGTAAAAAGCCTTGAAGTATAAGCGTTTATTTTTTAAGCTCAATGTTTCTTATTACTTATTTTATAATACGCATGTTTCGCGAAACTATGTTTTTTAAACTGGCGTGCACGATAACTAAAAAGCTAATAAAGTAATTAATTTCGGACAAAGCTCATTCATTTCTTTATATATGTACTTCTTTAGGGATTGGACCTAAAATTTATATTTGATTTTTCATTAGTAATATTTTTTTTTAATAATATAAATTTAACTAATCGGCCGAGAAAAGTATTTTTCTTCACAACCCTGGAGCTTTTCCAAGTTTTCATATTTTTTCATATTACCTTTCATATCAACTTTCTTATTACCAGCATAAAGTGTCTAACTTCAAGATAATTTCTCACTTTTTGAAAAAATGAGTTAATGATAGTTTCATATTTTATATATTTTTATATTTTTAAACAGAGTACAAAATATATAATAATAGAATACAAAAGACGTGTTAAGGAAAATTATCTTAATTTCAATTATTGCATTATTCTATAATTTTTCTTTTCTAACTTTTCTATAATTGTATTATTGTGTAATTTGTATTATTCATAATTTCGATTTACACCAATCGTACAATCACCGGTTTCATATTTTTTATTTCACAATTATTCAAATTACTAAATTTCAATTATTGCATTATTCTATAATTTTTCTTTTCTAACTTTTCTATAATTGTATTATTGTGTAATTTGTATTATTCATAATTTCGATTTACACCAATCGTACAATCACCGGCTTCATATTTTTTATTTCACAATTATTCAAATTACTAAATTTCTATTATTGCATTATTCTATAATTTTTCTTTTCTAACTTTTCTATAATTGTATTATTGTGTAATTTGTATTATTCATAATTTCGATTTACACCAATCGTATAATCACCGGTTTCATATTTTTTATTTCACAATTATTCAAATTACTAAGATGCTTCCATTAGGTATCGTTAAATAAATTTCTTCATTCCAGCACATACTGTTATAAAAATTATGCGAAATCTAAATAAATTCTTGTCTTGTAATTTTTATAAAACAACCAGTCATATTTTGTGCTTGGTACGGTTGGTATTTATCATTTAGCTGTTTTAGATTTTACCAATTCGTTTTTCTCATAAATTCATAAAATCCGTTGTCTAATTATATCGTATAAAATGCTCGATTATATGACACAAGTTTGCAAATGTTGTTTCAATACATTATACGACAAAATTGAATCGTTTTTAGGATTTCACTTGAAGTAAGACTAAGAGTTAAAAAATTTGTTAATGTATTTTATCGAGAACTTTATATTCATATATAACTGTTTCGAACCAGGCAGCATAATAACCTGTACCTTTGAATAAAATTACCATTATTATTAATTACTCCCAACGGTTAAAGACCGATACAGAATCTTAAGTTTCATAGGAGAGGGTTAAAGAATGTTGGAAAGGGTTGAATACAGAAACATTAGGTGTCGCGAAGAGGATTTCAAGAGTGCTCGCTATCAAAATCAGCGTTTTCGTACTGTTAGCCATTCAAATCAGGATTTCCATTTAAATGTTCGAAGATCTACGGAGAGGGGCTCCTTAGTCTGCCAGCGGGCCTTCTTCTTCTTCTTCTTCTCCTTCTTCTTCTTGACGGACGCGCAGCAACGTGATTTTTTGGTTCGTTAGACCCTTTGGTAGCGGGCCGCGGGTAAACTCGATTTACTTTCGGTGAATTTCATTTCTCGCCTGCCACGAGAGGCCCTCCTTGCTCGAACGTATCCGGAACTGGCTGGTAATCTTTGCATCTTTAACCGGAAGCGTCGAGTTATTTCTGCCACGAAATTATATTAATTCAGTATACATACAGGATGTTTACGGTATTACTAGCCGGCATTTTTCTTGCATACATATATTAGATAAAAATGGAGGAGAAAGTGATACTATTGTTTGCAGGTAACGTAATGATTAGACAGCGGAACTTTATGCAGCTATAATATATCGAAATATGCAAGACATATGCAAAATGCATGCAACATATATGCCAAATGAATGTCAAATATATGTAACATAATTTATTTGTTGTAGTTTAAATTACAGTATGTTACAATAGTTTTTTCTAAATTATCGGTTGTAAAATTGTGCCTTTTATCGGTTAAAATTAACTAATATGCCGAAAACGATTTCTCCACATCACACGACGTTATAGTGGTATATTTGTATTTATACCAATACTGTGCTGGGATTTCTTGTAGCCCTTCGACATTTGCACCTTTCAAAATATCACTAATTTTAGACAGTATATTGTAGTTGCTATTTAATGGCTTGTCTAGATTTCAAAACGAATTTTTACGTTAATACATTCGTTATACCACCTTTTATCGTGGTCTGCAAAATGCAAGAATATTAAAAGACTACTCAGTGTCATCTTCTCAATTTTTAGTTTATCAAATCAATTACTTTGATTTTATGGAATTTTAGAAAGTTGCTGGTTTGGTAGTCAAAGTGTTAAGTTCGTGGAGATGTCGCAGGCTGCATTCATGATTGTGAGATAAGTAATTAATACCTTTAATGTATTCCAAGTGTATTCAAAACCGTCTGGAATATTTCCATTTGTTCTATAATCGAATTCGGAGAATATTTATTCGACCATCAACATCGAATAGTCTGCAATCGCCTCGTTACCTTGCGGAGGACCAACGGTGCACGACCCTAATTTGTAATTCAGTAATTTGCAACGAAATCGCCTTCGTCCCGAAACACCTGATACCATCCCCGAAATTCCTCTGTCCCTCGCACTAGTCAGGGTGAAAAAAAAAAATGGTCCCTTTCGGGTCGCTCGAAATCCCGTGATTTCAAAGGCGGAAACAAATTGACGAATTTGTCAGCGCTTGTGCCAACTTTGACGGCAACACAACTCACAGAGGGTCGACGATCTACAATCTGATTTGATCTAGCTACGTCCCGTGGTTGATCCGGGTCCATTGTCGATTTACTATGCGCAAATAATGGCACCTTCATACGTAGCGGACAAAAGAAAGTGGTAAATATTACGTTTATTGGAGGCACCTCGGATAACCTTGACCTTCACATATGTTTTCAAGGACAACATTCTGAATAACTTTCCTCTGTACATCTACCCGTTGCTCGGACTTAGTTTCCGAGATAACTGCAAAAAACCTTCGTTAAATTTTGCTTGTAAGTACACTTTATTCTCGTACAAGCTGTCAAAAGGAGACATAGAGAAAATTGATTTGTTAACTTTTTCATAGAAAACGAGCGACGGCTAAACACTCAAGATGGCGTTAAGCCTGGGTTAGGTCTGGATTATGCTTGGTTAGATTACCAGACCTAAGACCATCTTGAGGTCGTCCAATTTCAGTTTTATTTAAATTGCAAATTTGTTGAATTCACAAAAAGATCGAACCTTGCGCCAATATCATTTTCCTTAATTTAACTCAAAATTCGATCGATAGAAATCATAAGTATAAGAATTTCAGAGAATGTTTTCCATAACATATGTCCAGTCTAAAATCACGTTCATTTAAATACGGTTCATTTAAATAACCCAGTATATAAATATACAAATAATATATAAATAATCCAGACCTAACCCAGACCTACTCCGATCATTTTTTGAGATGTTGAAACTTTTTTGCGAATATCTCGGAAACTAAAGCTGAGCGGCGGTAACGTGTATAGGAAAAAGTTGTTCGGAATGATGACCTTGGCAACATATTTCAACGTCATCAAAATCGGTGAGGAAGCCCCGTAATGTAAATAATTACCCAATTCTGAAAGTTGATATTTTTACGTTTTTTTTTTTTCAAAGCGAAATTTCTCAAAAACTGAGGCTAATTGCGACAAATAGCTTACGAATTCGTGTTCTGCACACAAAAATCTATAAATGTCCTCTGTGACAAAAGTTTAATTTTGTTGGCCACTGTAATTATTTATTCAACGCACTTTATGAAAACACATTGAAACAACTTCGATTAAATCAAATTGTAAATGCAAAGGGAACGTATAATTTGACGGAGTACAATTTTATTCGAAATGTTTTTGTTTAATGTTCTCGTTCGTTATCGATGCGTAATCGAGATACCAAGATACAGACGTGGATATTCTTTGGGCAGCTTTCGCTTTGACGATTGTCGGATTACCGGTTGCTCAATCGGTCGAAACGTGTTGGCTTAAACAAATTTCGCGTCCCCGCGATTCTAACTACGCGATACAGCTTTGTCGATTGCGTGGGCGGCCATTCGACGATGACATATTCGATGCGACGTCCGATTAAGCTTCCGATTGGCACGAAAATGCGACTGCTGGAGCGTTACGAAATCCCGATGCCATGCATTTTTTAATAGCGTGGTTATCGTTGTTGTCGGACGAATGTCGCTATCAAATTACTTCGCTTCCCTTGGCGTTTGCAAAACGCTTAGCTTTCACTTGCAGAAATATCACAAAGCCTCAACACATGTAATGTGATCAAATTTTCATAGGGTCGAGAGGAAAAATTGAAATTTTTATCTTAATTCGTTACACTTGTTCAATCAGCTTAGAATTCGCATTTCGGGAACGGTTTATGCTAACATTGCCTTCGGGCAGTCTTCCGAAAACGCCTCGATGCCAGTAATAATAATAAACAATAAGAAATATGAACTCCAATTTAAGAATCCAAAGTTGAACTTTATAGGCGGTTTCAAGGTTACCAGAAGGTCGAATAAATGACAGCTTAACGCGTCAGCTAAAACAGTTGTATATAAACAGTCATATCATTCATATATTTCCGAAGATATTTGTCCTGAGAATTTAAAATGGGACACCCTGTATATTGAATTTTGTATACATAGTTACTCGCAGTAATGTTAGGACACTTTTAGAAGGCCGATAAGTTTTGCATTTTTTTTTTTTGAGAAGTCAGAAGAATTAGTTTCTATGTGAAGTGAAAACGAAATTTTGAAAAAATTGCTATTGGCCTTAATTGAGCAGCAAGTACTTAAAAATGTTTTTCACCTTTTTATGTGTGCCTATATTGAAAATTTAAAAAATACGTTTTGACACATCTTTACTAAATGCTGTTTTTGAATTTTTTACATGTCCAGATCAACAAATTTGTATAAAGCAATCTCTGAAAATTTCTCCAAGATTCTGACCAATTGCAGCTTTTTTAGAACAATTTTTTCAGCCATAGTAAACTAATCGTTCCGACGTCTCGAAAAAGTTTAAGACGTTTTGTCGAGTCTTAAGAAAGTTACCGTCTTTTTAAAAATATCGGAACATTACTGTGAGTGTTTGTAAATTTAATAAGGCATCCTTTCCCAAACTTTCTTACACGATTCATATAAATGCAACACTCGTTGGCTGTTCTGATATAATAATAAAAATGGAAATTTGTGGATTTGAACCGTTTTAAAAGTCGAGGTCTCGTACAACTTCATTCCTGAAGATTCCGAATGGACGGTATAAGTTTGAAAAGAGAAGTGCGCGAGGCTGTTACGAACGCGGGCAAACGCGGAATGGCAGTGACTCCGTCTCGCAGACCACTGAGTTTCCCATTTAACTTAATATTCCATTCGGATACGCGGTTCAACTTCTTATCTGACGTTCACTTTTTCTTAGCCCGCCGTTTATTGTTCCCGAGGAAGAAGTTTCTCCTGGCGTGGCGAGTTCGTTTAATCCCGTACCACCGAGTGGCATTTGTAATTATAGGGTGACCACAGTTTTCATGAATTATGTTCTATTTCTTCTGTTCTGCTCAACCAAAAATTCCGAAAAAAATTCATGAGCATTCTACCTAACAGCATACACTACTGTGATTTTTTTCCAAATCTTTTTGGAGAAACGTAAAATTTCATTAACATCTCATTATGATTATTATCAAGCATTTTTTAAGATTTTTCAGATTTGGCGAAATTGTTTAAAAAAATTGAAAATCTCTAAAAATCTGGAAAGCGATGTTCTATATTTTTCATATTTTTTATAAAGTCTATCGTAGTTAATAAAATAAAGAATCTATTTTTCTTTACCTTTCTATAGGTACATTATGCAATGTGGAAAAATTATATATTCGGAGAAACAGTGTTCATACTTAAAAATTAAATTCAAAATCGTTGAATTTTTGGACGCGCGTTAAAGTCGAAGATACATACGCATCTCTCAATAATTCTGATTAACCCTTTGCGATCAGTGCCGCCACAGTGGCGGCATTTTCAAATTGTCGTAGAAGCAGTGATGGTATATGGTCTCGGTTTTTTCGCGCATGCGCGACTAAATGCAGGAACGTACCGTACTGTTATTGGTGGGAAACCGGACAGAAGAGTGCAAGACGACACGAGACGACCGTACTTCGAAATTTTGGTAAGTTAATGTTAATATATTCGATTTCATAATGACAACTAGTATTGGAGAAGGAGCTACTTGCCAATTCATATTTGAAAATCGAAAAAAAATTTGCGAAACTATGCGGGGTGACTAAGGTACCCTATTTTAACCCAACTTTGTACTTTACTGACGCTAAAATCGTCGCGCATGCGCGAGAAAACCGAGACCATATACCATCACTGCGTAGAAGTCGGCGTCGCCACCCTGGCGGCATGATCGTCTGAATTTGTAAAAAATTGCAATTGCATTTGAAAAATTACAAAAATTTCTGCTTTGCATGTATTATATGTACTATTAAACACAATAGATAAGCTTCAATATGTTTTTTAACCCTTTGCACTCGGAACTATTTTAACTCGAAAACTAAACTTTTCTTTCGACGTAGAATATTTCCATTCTATATGATTTTTTCATTTTATCGATATGAAACTGATGCAATTTACTCATACAGTACTTAAATGTTTAGTACTTTACTAAGTTTAAATAAATTTAATAATGTAACAAATGTTTTGAATAATAGCAATTTTTAATGGCGCCGTAGAGTCGCCGCTCGAGTGCTAAGGGTTAATATCTATGTATTTGCTTTAGCTCACTTATCATTAGGGAAAAATAACTCCGGAAATCTAAATTTGCTCCGACTATCTGGTACTCTCATCAGAGAAATTTGCCGATCTCAAAGGGTTAGTATAGATATGTATCAACTAAAGTCAGAAACTTCCATCCTAACTCTATGTATTCCTATATTGTTATTCCCAGTTCCATCGAGTAGCCTCTGGAAACTTGAATTTACCTGGACTCTGACAATAAAAACCACCACGAATTTCTATAAACCCGGTGTTACAGAAATAGATTACTGGAGTTCGCTCCAATAGTCGCAGCCGGTGGAACGGTGAAATATTGCTCTCGCGAAGTCCGACTGCAAACTTCTTTTGACCACGACCGAATCTAATGAATTTCCTGGATTTACCTCGACGACCCTGTATAGCTGAACCCAACGGCTTTGTCTCGATTGCTCGCGGAATCCGCTCGAACGCGCCCCGCAATTATCGTCGATGAGGCGCGTGTCCAAGCATCCGGAACGAAAACTCGAGACGCTCGCTTTCCCGTAGAAAGCACCGGTAATTAATACGAACGCGTGTTAACGACTGCGTAATTAGCCGAACTCGGGTGCTCGCGATAATTGGCCGGAATGAATGGACGGCCAGACGGACTTTTATTTCTCGCAGGCCGCCGGGTACAAGCGGGTTGGCCGAGTTTTCGTAGAACGATCCGGAGACGCTTTTGCGGGGCAATCGAGCACGTAATTTCAGGAAGCCTGAGTTCCTTGGAATTGTCGAACTTGCATCACACAGTGGTGTATTTGGCCAGAAAAGATAGTCAACGGTTGATTTCATAATTTTATCTGAACTGTACAATTTTTGCTGTCCCGGTTAGTTGGATATGTGGGAAACAGTGCACCAATGTTGTTGCTTTTACATTTTATTCGACCACAGAATCACGAATGTGATTGTTGAACAAATTATTTGGACGCACATTAAATAAGAAATTACATATATATATATATATATATATATATTTATATATTAAATAAATATAGTATAAGAGTCGATATTTTTAAAAAAACTGTTAGGTTGACTACAGAGAATCCCGCCATTTTAACACTAGGTTTACGGAGCACTGAAATTGATTATTTTACATTGCTTTATAAAAATAATAAAATTGTATTTACTTAGATATTTTATTGTAATATGTACACAAAAAAATGAATCTACTTAATAATTCCTCAAGAATGCCTCCTTACACTCTTAATAATCGTAAATTAAAAATGTTTGAATCCGTCATTTTGACGGGCTCTGTAAATCTAGTGTTAAACGCATTTAGGTTGGGTTTGGATTAGGTTTGGGGGTGAGGGTGCACCCTTCAAAATGGGCGGGGTCCACGAAACCATAGACTTATAGAGATTGAGCCGTTTTACGGGCGAGTTGAAGCCTACAATGGCGGCGCGGGGTATAAAGAGTGAGAGAAAGAGCAATAGTGCTGGTCATGCGCTCTTTTTCTAATTGGCGAGTTGGTGGGGACAGAGCTTGCTTCCCCTACTTGCTTGTATACAGCACAGAGTAACAGAGACTCGGCAGTCTCCCTCAATGCTCTTTTCGCCTGAGCCCCCACCAACTATCGGTGTGCGAGTGAGATAGTATGCTTCATTGTATGTACAAACACGTATCCGGACAATTAAAAACGGTAGAATTCGCTGTAGTGGGAGTCCGTAGAATTTTGTAAATATCTAGAAAAAGAGTGGCGGTAACATGTATAGGAAAAAGTTATAAAGAATGATAACCTTGACGACATATTTCAAGGTCATTGACATTGGTGAGGTGTACCCTCTTCTGTATAATTACCAAAAGTTCTTTTACACATTACATAGTAAGCTAAAGTCAGGCCAATTTTAAAAAATAATTCGTTTTTAACACTAGGTTTACGGAGCATTAAAATTGATTATTTTACATTGCTTTATAAAAATAATAAAATTGTATTTACTTAGATCTTATCGATTTTTATTGTAATATGTACACAAAAAAAAATAAATCTATTTAATAATTCCTCACGAATGCCTCCTTACACTCTTAATAATCGTAAATTAAAAATGTTTGAATTCGCCATTTTGACGGGCCCCCGTAAATCTAGTGTTAAAGGGTGTACTTTAGTAGCTGGCGGTCCCTGTATACATAGAAGCAACGATTTTTCATTATTGAATTTCGATATCGTATTATTTGATGCAGTGAATCATGCAAAGGCATACTCTGCAAAGGCTCAGAGAGGACTATAAAATCAAAGATCGTTACGTTTCAGCGATTACGGAATAACGGGGAATTCGTTTCCGTCAAATCCGTTTTAATTCCGTTCGAAGCAACGTGGGTGGACCCCTCCACGATTTTGCTATTGTTTCCTTTCGGACTTGGAAATCTGGCTTTCAAAAGGCTAATAGGCACTCGCCGAGTTTCAATTCACCCCTCTTGAATAATTGAATGAGTCGGTAGCGGCGGCGGTTGAGGAGAACGATAAATCGCGTTACGACTCTGCTCTTCATTCGCGAGGCTTTTTTACGAGACCGCTACAAAAATTTACGACACGACGAACCTCTGACATGGTTTTACAAGCTCGATACAAACCGCGACGAGGTACCCCGTGTTTTGTTCGATCTACGAATGAGCAATTGAGCGATGATGGCTTTGATGGAACGAATAATTTTACGAGCACCAACTATCAAGTTACCTCCTTAGAAACATCTGCATGATCTCCTGTAATTGAATTTTATTGATTCCTAACGGGATCGCGCAAAGTGTAAAAATCGGGGGTGTCCCACTTGGACGCCATCCGATTGGACGCGTTCCTTTTGGACCCCGTGCCGATTGGACTCGTCGTTTGGACGCCATGCCGTTTGGATTTGTGACATTTGGACGCCGTGCCGTTTGGATTCGTGACATTCGGGTGCTGTAAATTATATAATCATTGCTTTTCGAATTCTACATATGCTGATATTTTATTGTGAAATATATAGTTAGTTCTGAGATATGGGTTAGGTCCAACCGGTACCTCCTCTCCCATGTGTGCATGATAGGGCGGTCCATTCCGGTAGTAATGCTATTGCAGATCCCGGAATGGACCTTAAAAGCCCAGGGCACGGCAGAATGTGGGGTTTAGTTGGTAGGCCTGACCTTTGGGTCGGGAGAGCACAACATAACCCTCTCGCCTCTACAGGCGAGGAGAGGGGGTATCCATAAGCCGGATTCCCCACATTTCAAAAAAAAATAAAAAAGTCCAACCGGTACGGAGTCCAAACGGCACGGCGTTAAAACGACACAGGTCCAATCGGCACGGAGTCCTAAAGGAACGCGTCTAATCGGATGGCGTCCAATCGGATGGCGTCCAATCGGATGGCGTCCAAACGGGGGTGTCCCTAAAAACCGAAGAATATTCGAACTTACAATCAGGGACAAAAGATGGCGTATATTTTTCTATTCTTTGGTTTTACGTATCTTTCCTCCATTCCTTTTCCTCTATCAGTTTCTTTGCAGTTTCTTATTAGGTGGTTTAAGTTTCGAAATCTACCTCCGTATAAATCATAGCTCTTTCCTACCTCCCAGAGAGCGAATTGTATAATATAATAAGAAAAGCAATGGTGCAAATTGATAGTAGCAACAGGTTTAGACGGAAGTACAAATAGAAATAGGAAAGATGGATAGATAATTAGGAAATAGGGTGAAAAATAAGTGTGTGTGCGAGTGATGAATGGGAGGCTAGTTTGAATAGTCTGGGTTAGGTCTGGATTAGGTCTGGGTTAGGTCCAACCGGTACGGAGTCCAATCGGCACGCGGAATCCGAAAGGAACGCGTCGAATCGGATGGCGTCCAAACGGGGATGTCCCTAAAAACCGAAGAATATTCGAACTTACAATCAGGGACAAAAAGATGGCGTATATTTTTCTATTCTTTGGTTTTACGTATCTTTCCTCCATTCCTTTTCCTCTATCCGTTCCTTTGCAGTTTCTTATTAGGTGGTTTAAGTTTCGAAATCTACCTCCGTATAAATCATAGCTCTTTCCTACCTCCCAGAGAGAGAATTGTATAATATAATAAGAAAAGCAATGGTGCAAATTGATAGTAGCAATAGGTTTAGACGGAAGTACAAATAGAAATAGGAAAGATGGATAGATAATTAGGAAATAGGGTGAAAAATAAGTGTGTGTGCGAGTGATGAATGAGAGGCTAGTTTAAATAGTCTGGGTTAGGTCTGGGTTAGGTCCAACCGGTACGGAGTCCAATCGGCACGGAGTCCAAACGGCACGGCGTTAAAACGACACGAGTCCAATCGGCACGGACTCCAAAAGGAACGCGTCCAATCGGGACGCGTCCAATCGGATGGCGTCCAAACGGGGGTGTCCCTAAAAACCGAAGAATATTCGAACTTACAATCAGGGACAAAAGATGGCGTATATTTTTCTATTCTTTGGTTTTACGTATCTTTCCTCCATTCCTTTTCCTCTATCCGTTTCTTTGCAGTTTCTTATTAGGTGGTTTAAGTTTCGAAATCTACCTCCGTATAAATCATAGCTCTTTCCTACCTTCCAGAGAGAGAATTGTATAATATAATAAGAAAAGCAATGGTGCAAATTGATAGTAGCAACAGGTTTAGACGGAAGTACAAATAGAAATAGGAAAGATGGATAGATAATTAGGAAATAGGGTGAAAAATAAGTGTGTGTGCGAGTGATGAATGGGAGGCTAGTTTGAATAGTCTGGGTTAGGTCTGGATTAGGTCTGGGTTAGGTCCAACCGGTACGGAGTCCAATCGGCACGGAATCCAAAAGTAACGCGTCGAATCGGATGGCGTCCAAACGGGGGTGTCCCTAAAAACCGAAGAATATTCGATCTTACAGTCAGGGACAAAAGATGGCGTATATTTTTCTATTCTTCGGTTTTACGTACCTTTCCTCCATTCCTTTTCCTCTATCAGTTTCTTTGCAGTTTTTCATTAGGTGGTTTAAGTTTCGAAATCTACCTCCGTATAAATCATAGCTCTTTCCTACCTCCCAGAGAGCGAATTGTATAATATAATAAGAAAAGCAATGGTGCAAATTGATTGTAGCAATAGGTTTAGACGGAAGTACAAATAGAAATAGGAAAGATGGATAGATAATTAGGAAATAGGGTGAAAAATAAGTGTGTGTGCGAGTGATGAATGAGAGGCTAGTTTGAATGGTTAATATAGAATTGTAATAGTTAGGAAGATTAAATAAACAAATAATAATAATAATTGTTGTCATTCTATGAATGAAGCATACACACAGTCGTTAACTGCAGTTTAAAAATCACGAATCTCCTCCTACGTGAAATTCTCGGACACAATTGGAGAAATCGATTCTCCGAACCCTCTGATCGAGAAGCTCTTTGATAATGGTGAAAAAGTAATTTATGGTTAATAAATCGTGATTGATTTACGAGGAAGCGAGCCATTTCGCTGTGGAACATTATTTATTTACTATGTGGGACTTCGTTCAACGCGAACAACAGCGCAGCGAAATAATAATAATAATCGCCGTGGTTTTTCCCAAAATCACGTGACGCGTGATACCCTTCCGCCCCCAGCCAGATCCGTTTTGGCCCATCTCCAGCTGGTCTCACTTGTTTCCCCTGCCCTGTGCTCCCCACCAATTTGCAAATTATCATCTATTTCTGTTTTTGTCTAATGTTAGACCGCGAGTGGCCGAGAGTGCAGTGTACCCGTGGTGCATTGTCCAGTCTCGCGTGTCGTCGTCGATCGCGAGGAACACCTTCCTCTAGCGGATTCGTCCCTCTCACCGCTCTCTATATCGATCGTGACCTCGATCCTCGGTCCTTATATCGTCGTCTCGATGTCCTCGCGGGTGTGAACCAGGACCCACGCGTACCGCACCAACGCTAGTGAATAGGTTGAGCTTTACTGTCAGTCGCAACAGTATAAAATAAAATTAAGTGGACACACTTTAGAAATTAATAATTTTTTAAACATTGGACCATACGACTTGAGTGTTAGAATTGGTTTACTTGGTAGTGTATACAAAAAATTAAGTAACCATCACCATTGGTCAGTATTAAAGTAGAGGTCACGATTTTTAACTTTTGTTTTACTAACTCACTTTTATTAACTAAATTTAAAATGTGTATAATATAAATTTGATATATATATAAAATTTGAAAAATATAAAATATATTGTATATAAATATATATATATAAAATTTGAAAAATATAAAATATATTGTATAAAAATATATATAATAAATATATATATATACAATATATTTTATATTTTTCAAATTTTATATATATATATTTATATACAATATATTTTATATTTTTCAAATTTTATATATATATATATATATATATATATATATATATATATATATATATATACATTTATATACAATATATTTTATATTTTTCAAATTTTGTATATATATATATATATACATATATATAAACTTATTTAGATCTCAAATAAGCATATTTAAAATTTTTTTGTAAGCACAGATAAAATATATTATGTATGTCTGTATACATAAAGTTTCAGAAAAATCGATTTAGGTTACCGAGCCATAAATAATTAAATATAACAAAAATGGTGATTTTCACATGTTTCAATGCACACAGCTTTTTTATGGATCAATCGATTTCATCGAAACTTTGTGCATGTACATTACTTTAAAAACTCCTCTATAAAATAATTGAAAAATTAAATTCGAATTGAAATTCCTTTAAAATTAAATTTGATTAATTCAATTATTGATTACTTTAAAAATCCCTCTATACTGTAATTGAAAAATTCAATTCGAATTGAAATTCCTCTAAAATTAAATTTTATAATTTACATAGATCTACAAAAGGCAAAATTTTTATTATAGTCGAAGATAAAAAGTTAGAACTCGTGACCTTCATTTTTTTTTTCTTTTAAATTCCGAGCAATAGTAGTTTTAAACAAATATTTTTTACACATTACCTGGTAAACTAACCTAGCATTTGCTTCAACTATTTTGATGTAGTGTATACACAGTTATAGCGAACCATTAGTTCTGGATTGAAACTCTGAGGAATCGAAAAAAAAAAAATGAAAAATATCATAAAAGCATTGCATGCTATTTTACTAAATGTTCACAATGATTTCCTTGGACTTCTAAGCACTTTGTAAATCTTGTACAAATACTCCGTCGAACATTTGATAGCATTGAGGAGGTAACCGATACGCAATAAATGTGACGTTGATCGATACAAGAACAGGCGGGCCTAAAATTCATCGAAGCCTCGGGATGCTGGTCCTCTGCGACGTGGTGATGGGTCTTCTAGACCTCCGGAGGAAAAGGTAACCTTTTGATGATGCTTTTTTAACACGAACATAAGTGATTCAATAATTTCTCTTTTAAAAATTAATTTTCGTGCTTATACATGAAGAGTATGAAAGGTTGGAATCTACGAAATAAAGAAGATCTGCACGAATAGTTTTTATTGTAAACCCTTTGCACTCGAAGCTATTTCAACTTAAAACCCAAACATTTCTTCTAACCTAGAATATTTCCATTGTACATCATTTTTTTCATTATATGCGTACGAAACGGATACAGTGCCTCATACAATATTTAAATGATTAGTAATTTATTACATATAAACAAATTTAATCATGTAAACAATATTCTGAATAATGGTGGAGCAATTTGTGGCGCCTCAGAGTCGCCATTCGACTGCTAAGGGTGAATTCCTCGGGTTTTACTTCATGAAGAAACTTTCCTTTTTCTTTATTCCTTTTTTGTTAGGATATGAAATTTCTCTAAAAAAACTACCCTTATAGACGATGTTTCTATTTGATTTAAAATATAGTTTTAAGTAAACAATGTCATACAAACATAGCCTCAAAATATCTCACCCTGCAAAGAGGGTGAGATTCCTAACTATTGCATCAAAGACCCGTGAAGATGCCCACAATAATTGCTAATAGGTCGAAACCGGTGTTGTACATTTCGGTAGAAGTCCCTGGAGAAGAGTGCACGATCAAACGAACAGTCCGTATTCACCAATTTATGAAATCACGTGAACGCTTCACAACGTAGGTAACTCAAACCACGAGCCCTCATCTCTTCCTGAATTTCTGCCAATGCGTCAAGAAATGCTCAACAAAAGTGCTTGAACCGGTGAAATTTTCCCGGGAGAATCGAATTCTTCGCGATTTCAAGATCGAGACATGGGAGATTGGTGCGTCGCGTCGCATAGTGGCACGGCAGGGTGGTTTTCACGGGCACTATTTCGCAGCACTAATGCACTTCCTCGGGGCCACCGCGCCGGAGGGTCCACCGACGTACCGTTTTCCATTCGTCCGTCTTTCCCGCTCAATTTACACCATTTACAAAAGCGGCCGAGCGTCGCGGGCACCGGGGAAAATCGATTCCGGGTTTTACAATGCAAGAGGGTTGCTCGCACAAGGGTTCTTCCTCCATCTCCCTTCCTCATATTTTTCTCTTTTTATTCGGTTCCGTCGCTGCTGCTGCTGCCGCCGTGCAGCCACCACCTAAATTCGAAGTGTATGAAGTGCGTGTCTTTGTCACTGGTCACAATAGCTCCATCGGGGGTTGCCGGCGATGTCGTTGCAACCCCCCGTAGACCTAACCAGTCGCCCCCTGGCGACTAGTGCGCGGGACACGGTTGACGCGCCCAGCTACGATCCTGATATTGTATCGGACCAACCGATACTATTTGCCGGAACGATAGGCTGCAGCGTGTAGTAGGCTGATGTTGTACGCTGCTGCTGCCTGTGTAGGGGATCGATCCAGGCTCTGTCTGATAGCGGGACGTGGCGCGCGACAGATAATTCGGGGCATAATCGAGAACGACGAGGAACTGTTGCTGCGTTCGACGCGACGCGGACACTGTTGTAGACTGATGAGGGACCGGGCGCCAAGGGGGTGGAATTTATCAGTTCCATCAATATAATTCTAATAATATATTATATACAATAAATGACAAAGATTTACAAAACGTATTTTTTAAATTTTCGATATAGGACCGCATAAGAATTTTCTCAGTATTTTCTCTTCAATTCAGACCAATTGCAATTTTGTCATTGTAACTAGTGCACAGCAAACGCATAAAATCTCTTGAGAATGATCGAAACGTTGGGGTAATAATAAAATTGCAAATTTGCTGATTTTCAATAAGATCGAAACTTTGCGCCGAAATCAGTTTCATCAATATAATTCTAATAATATATTATACACAATAAATGACAAAGATTTACAAAACGTATTTTTTAAATTTTCGATATAGGACCGCATAAGAATTTTCTCAGTATTTTCTCTTCAATTCAGACCAATTGCAATTTTTTCATTGTAACTAGTGCACAGCAAACGCATAAAATCTCTTGAGAATGATCCGCACACGGATCGAAACGTTGGGGTAATAATAAAATTGCAAATTTGCTGACTTAATAAGATCGAAACTTTGCGCCGAAATCAGTTTCATCAATGTAATTCTAATAATATATTATATACAATAAATGACAAAGATTTACAAAACGTATTTTTTAAATTTTCGATATAGGACCGCATAAGAATTTTCTCAGTATTTTCTCTTCTATTCAGACCAATTGCAATTTTTTCAAAATTTGTTCACATCATGTAGATTAAGAGTGTCTGAATATTTATGCGAGTCACCGTATGTC
Organism: Sphecodes monilicornis; assembly: GCA_913789915.3. Lineage (NCBI taxonomy): Eukaryota > Metazoa > Arthropoda > Insecta > Hymenoptera > Halictidae > Sphecodes > Sphecodes monilicornis. The sequence continues at coordinate 5,415,904 of OU565302.1, forward strand.
TGACATTTTGGGCCAGGTTGCACTTTGAAAAAGGCACGATGAACTCTCCCGAGTGCATTCCAGGCGCATGAACATAAATCATCGCAGAGGGTTAAATATGTATACGAAGAAAGGGGTGGTAGGCAGTGAGGGAGCGAGTCTCGAAACTGATTCAAACGTTCATCTCGCGGAGAGATTTTAATCAGGCTGGGAAGCTTGCCGGGGAAGCTGGAAAAACGGAGCAGCATCTCGTTTCCAAAAGGGTAGGATCTCCGTTTCTTTTTTCCCGGTGACAAAGGGAGCATCGCGTGCCGTTCCAACGACAATGCTCGAGGCAGTGCGGCCCGCGTCATTGTCCCGGCGTTATGAGGTGAAAAATGAAAGATAACGATTTCGCGGTGTCTTCCTGGCGATAACGTTTTCGGTCGCCGCGTTCCTTTCATATTTCCACCCTTAATCCCGGTGCCGCCCTTCACCTTCGAAGGAATCCGCGTGAGCCTAGGGGTTGCCAACAACCCCCACTCGTAAATTCGAGGGGCGACATTTTTTTCTATATTAAGCTGGCGGCTACCGAGAGCGAAAAATCGACGCCGCCAAAGGAGAAACTGCAAGGCATTACGGGAAGAGACGGTTGCAAAGGGGTGGGAGGTTCGCTGAAAATTCGATCGTTGTGTTCTTCGAGCATTCTGTTTCAAAATTGTTCCACGGGGATGACTGTATTCTATGGAATTTAAACTTCCATTCCCGGTCGTGTTGACCGTAACATCTCGAACGTATAGCAGTGTCGGACTATCCTATGGGGGTATTTCGAATGTCCTCGATATAGAGATGCTCGCTGAAAACACGCTCCATTTCAGTTTATCGAGTTTAATTTAGACTAAACAGAAAATGAGTAATTCTTATTTTTAGTGCGACTTTTTAACAAAGCTTTAAACGACCTATGTTTACATAACTTTTTTTTCTTACTTAGACCCATAGAATATACTGAGAAAGCTTGGCTGTTAAAACCTGGGCACCCTGTATATAACTTACTTAGATCTACGAAAAGCATATTTAATATTTTCATTACTGATAAAAAAGTTAAAGATCGTGACCTTTACTTTTTTCTTCGGTATTCCGAACAATAGCAATTTCAACATCATTTTTTTTACACATTATGTAGTAAATTAATCCTTTTGACATTTCAAATAAATTGTAGTGTTTTGGTTAGATTTTAAAAAGTTATTAGTTTTTGAAAGGTGTCCACTTAATTTTGTCCCCGACTGTAGACTGTCGGACTACGTAAAGACTTATTTTGCAAAGTTGGGAAAAGGATGAATTTATATTAGAAAATACTAAATAGTAGAATTTTAATTAGGCAAATGTGTCACCCTATATTTTCAACCTATTTTTCTTGTACATTCAATCTTATTCTGGTTTTACTATCACTTCAGAGTTATTTATATACGAATACTAATTGTGTTCATAATTCGTATTAAATTATTAATCTGTACTATATCTATCTACCTATTCTTGTATTTATTTTACAATTTTTACTCGATATATGTAGCTTTTCATTCATTTGGAAATTGGTCAGTCCTGTATCATCCCTTCCAATGCACCCCCAATGCGTGCTGTGACCTTGGAATGGGGTGTATCAGCAAGCATGATTTTTGGGAATCGCTGTCAAAATTCTGAGAGACCATTGGGCCTTAAACTTTACTTTAAATATCTTGAATCCTCGGAAACTGAAGTTAAGCTGAAGCTAAACTGAGCAAAGTCTGAGCCTTACTCAATTGACTAAGCTTAATGCCACATGCCGACTGTAGGCCGGCTGGCTAAAGGAAGAAAATGACCTTCAACAGAGACTAATTAAATCCCCAGATGTCCACCCTTATCATAAAGCCGTGCTCACATCTTTTCCTAAAAAGCACTATTATAATCGACAGGAACTAAACTGTAACCGATTCAAAGGTGTAGCGACTCTCTTCAACTCCGCTCCGCCTAAAGTTCGATTTATAAAAATCGATTTAGAAAAATTTTGTTGTGCCACGTGCAGCAGGGAGTCGTCACTCGCACGAAATTTATGACCTCTCAGACTCGAAGAAAAAGTATCGTTGAGAAGTCGGTCTCCGATATCGGCTTGCGAACACTCTCATTTAAACCTGGGTAAATATTTCTGTCTGATCCGACAAAGTCGTCTGTATAAATCGACTTTAAAGGTCGGGTTAATCGGGTTAATCAGGTTTAATCGAGAGCGTTCGTAATCGGAAATCGGCGTCCGACCTCTCAACGATTCTTTTTCTTCGAGTCTGGGAGGTCATATTATCTCCTGCGTGTGACGGCTCCTTGCTGTACGTGGCACAAAAGAAGGTTTCTATGATCTTATGGCGGCTGAAAAGTGTGTGAGAGGAGGAAAAAGGAGAAGGAAGCGTTTCGTCCTAGGCCCGCTAGAGGACTCGTCGGTAAGGTTATCTAGCGGACCCGTGCCGTAGACGTGGGATGTTGTAAGGACAATTTAGGACGGTATATATACAAACAGAGGAAGATTCAGGTAGTAGCGGGAAAGGTGTTGTCGTAATGTCCCTCTGTTGACGAGCATAGGAAGTAGCCGCCACAATCTCCGCAACTCCTTTAGATAAACTATCGGTAGCTCTCCTTTAAAACATCTCGAACGCATCACAAGTTACCTCAAAGTTCGGTCGGAAATGTATAAACACCCTAAAAACGCGTCCGATATCGGACGGATGTGTATAACCCGACCTTAATCCACAGACAGTTTCGCAAAGGAAGTTCTGGGAGGATCGCGTCGAATGCGAAAAGCTTCTGTCCCAAGGTTGCATGAATCTTGCAAGAACGTAGTCGCGTAGGGTGAAAGCGAGGAAAAAGGTGGCGCTTACCCGTCGATTTATGGAGATTGTATATCATGACCCGAGGTGGATAATCCGTTGTGTTCCAAGAGGAACGGTACACGGTACCTGCACCAGAACCTTTCCCAGGAGGATTCTGATGAGAAAGACGCGCGCGACGTTGTAACGCCGCGTTGCTCGTGGCCTCGCGTTGTAAATAATTCAGCGCGCATTAAGGCACTCGTGCGAACACGTGTGTGCGTGCACGATCTGACGAAAAGCACGGAGCAGGGAAATCGGCATCGAGTCGGAGGAGAAGAGTTATGTCTGCGACGTTAATCCTCGTTGCCGAGACACCACAAGTATTCTAATATTTTGTATGTGGTAGATATCGGTCCGTTCCACACTGAGCAAGAATCACAAAAAAGCTGGACTAAATTCATGTCTGTGTTACCTACACTTTGTTAATTACAAACAGAACAGTTTTAGAGTTTTTGGGGAGGTAGAATCTAATTCAGGTATTACTTATTTGCTCGATCGAGAAACTGTTTTTATAAATAGTGACTTGCATAAATATTCGGACACTCTTAAAAAGACGATAACTTTTGTAATACTGAACCCTACAACTTGGATTTTTTTAGATGCTCAAACAAACACTTTATTGTTGTAGGAATGGGTGGTTTAGCTATGTTGAATAACACACTCACTGTTGTAAATAAACAACTATATATTTAATAATAATGTGTAACACAATGTTCTCCATGTACTTCTCTTTATTCACTCACGCTTCGACTCACACACACAGACACACACCTCTCCCCTCTCATACCAACCTCAATCTCCTTACCCTCATACTGCCAACCTCATTAAAATATAATAAAAATAACCCTACATTTATTGCATGGCGTGATCATAATTTTGAAAAAATTGCAACTAATCTGAATTGCGGAGAAAATACTGAAAGTTGTATTTTACAACTTTCTTATATGGAACCTATATTGAAAATCTAAAAAATGTTTTATAAATCTGTATCAATTATACTATATATTCGGAGAAATTTCATCAAAATCGGTGAACGGTGCAATGAGCAACAAACGTTCAAAGAGGATAAAAATTGGAACTTCTCGCGATAAACATTGTGAATAGACGTCACTAACGTTTGTATTTATGATTTCTATCGATCGAATTTTGAGTTAAATTAAGGAAAATGATTTTGGCGCAAGGTTCGATCTTTTTGAAAATTCAACAAATTTGCAATTCAAATAAAACCCAACGTTTCGATCCGTGTGTGGATCTTTTTCAAGGGAAACTTGCGTCTGAAAATTATATTAATTTAGTGTAAATACATCGTGATTTTAATATTTACCATCTTGAAGAAACCACTAATGGAAAGCCAACAAAAAGACGATAACTGAACCCTGAAGACTGAACCCTACAACTTGGAAAACTTTTCAATATTTTTACGTACGTTTCAATTTGTAACTATGTTAGAGAATATGCTATCGGCGCAAAGGTTCGATCTTCATGATCTTGATATTCGGACACTTTTAAAAAGACGATAACTGAACCCTGAAGACTGAACTCTACAACTTGGAAAACTTTTCAATATTTTTACATACGTTTCAATTTGTAACTATGTTAGAGAACATGCTATCGACGCAAAGGTTCGATCTTCTTCATCTTGATCTTGATATTCGGACACTTTTAAAAATACGATAACTGAACTCTGAAGACTGAACCCTACAACTTGGAAAACTTTTCAATATTTTTACATACGTTTCAATTTGTAACGATGTTAGAGAAGATGCTATCGGCGCAAAGGTTCGATCTTCATGATCTTGATCTTGATCTTGATATTCGGACACTTTTAAAAAGACGATAACTGAACCCTGAAGACTGAACCCTACAACTTGGGAAACTTTTCAATATTTTTACATACGTTTCAATTTGTAACTATATTAGAGAAGATCGATAGAAATCACAATCAATTTGTAACATTTTGTACCAAAAAAAAGTCTTCAGCTTTTTCCAGTCGCTGTATCAGGCAAAAATATCTGAGACAAAAATGAACGATGGATGGCAAATGTGGTGGCTTAAAGCTTGAAATTGAGTCCAGGTAATATTGCTGTGCTCTTCTTGTTTAATGAAAGTATCACCGTTCAAATATCGATCATTTCTCGTGAATAGTAAATTTAGTGTTGAAATACTTTTTGCATTCACCGTATGTATTCATTGATAAGTTGGTTTTCAACTGACGTCCCCACTGTGGCAATGCTATACGAATTCCATTCAGTTGGCAACATTAAAAGGGAACAGCGTGCTCTTTTTTGAAAGAGTTCAATTCTTCCTCGGATGATCGTACAGTCTCCGAGGAGCAGCCCAGGCGACGTAAGCTGCTATTTATAAACCACCGTGGAATAATTAGCCGGCTGGAGTCGAGTGTGCGCTTAATGATTATTTCCCTCGGCCTAATTAATTGGTGTACATTTGTATTTAGCCAGTGTCCACCGCAGTTATCTCGTGCGACGAATCTTCTTTCAGAGTACGCGGCGTGGGCAAGAAAATGCAATTCTGTCACGGGCAAGTACCGCGTATTGTAATTAAACATTCATCTGAATACATTTTCATAATTTTGAAACATTAAGTCCTTCGTTGTTTTAACGCTATCTGTACCACGACCGATCCAGTGACCGGTTTCACATGTTTTATTTTATAATTATTAAAATTACAATTGTTCTAAAAATTGTGAGTGAGCGAAATTAAGACAGTCTTGTCATTTTTATAAAACAGCGTACATCAGTCAAATATTGTGCTCGGTATGGGTAATGTTAAGAGCAGTAACTTAAAGTAGCAGTATTTAAACATCAAAAAGTCGAGTTTTTTTAAGTCTCATCCATCGTAAACACTTTTTCAACCAATTCTTCCCGGAGAAGTGAAAAAAGGCCATTGAAACTGGTGACCATTATTTCGAATGAAAAAGAAATTGTAACAATACTATTTTAACAAATATTTTAAGATAAAAGCCAGCAGAATTTAGTTAACGAACTAATACATACGTCATCTCATATATGTGTCTCGAAAATAGTCTCGGAAGAAATTTTATTCATTTTCGATTTGATTTTTATGTAGAATTCAGCACCAGTTACTGATCACCCTATGTACAAACTACGGTCGAATAACATGTAAATAATAATAATAATTGATTGCGCCAGCCTTGTATTTTCCAATGTTTTCGGATATTCGACCGTAGCTTGTATATTATTCTATATTAAAACATCGTTTCGTTTATCGGTATCCCCACACAGCGTCACCGGATTTTCGATCAGCAATAAACAAATAATAATTCCGACTTGGACTCGTAAAATTTGTATGCAGATCGGGGGAATGGTTTTCACGGCGCACGCTCAATTTCCGCCGGTAATTCGCATTTCCATTCTAATGGAGGGCCAGCCTGGCCCGCGTCATCGAAATCGGCCATGTACCCGCTAATAAGAGGTCGCCGCGATTAATCTCGCGTTTTTCGCTCATCGAGAGCCCCGTGATTACGCGACCCACGTTATTAAAACCTTCCCGATCCACCCTCCATAAATTCGACGGGACCGGTCTACGGGATCCCACGCGACGCCATTATGAGCGAATACCTTTTTCCCCCCCTCTTTCTCTTTCTCTCTTTCGTTCTTCTGCGCCGGTCTAACCAAAGAGACAGAGAAGGGTTGATCGCGAGATCTGGCCCTCGAACGGTATTAAACCACTCGGCACAGGAATTCCCCGTATAAACAATGGAAAAAACGTGTACGCACGAAGAAGAAGAGTAAACAACGACGGATATATACGAAATGGCGCGGGGGTGCAACGCTGCTCGCTGAATGGAGAGATTCAATCGAAAGAATACTCGTGCAACGATATACATAGAGGCGGTTGTACAGTTCAGTCGTTCAATAAGGACCGCCCTTTTCTGCGTATGTACTTTTTTGGTATTTAATTGTATTTCACAGTTCTTTTCTAGCACGAATTGAAATGAACATGGATATCCTCCTGTTTTAGACAAATTCTGTCCGAACTTTTATGTTTAACTCTGTGCACTACGATTTTTTTACGGTTACAGTAATTAGAATTTCTTAGTCGTTCCTAATTTCTTTGAAGATTAAAGAAGCTTATATTTATTGTATGCATATATATATGTATTCTTCAATTGCTATGTGCATCGATAGTGATAAAATAGGATAGATGAAAATAGAACCCAGACCTAACCCAGAACTAAACCAGACCTAACCCAGAACTAACCCAGACCTTTTTTTTTTTTTTTATTTAAATGTGGGGAATCCGCCTTATGGATACCCTCCCCCCACGCTGTAGTGGGAGGGAGGGTTATGTTGGGCTCACCCGATCGAAATCAGGCATACCAACTAAATCCCACATTCTACCGTGCCCTGGGCTATATGGGCTCACTCCGGGATCCGCGCTCGCATTACTACCGGAGTGAGACCACCATGAACTAACCCAGACCTAACCCAGAACTAATTTAGGGTTTGTTATTCATTTAAATCGCATTTTCTTACAATTTTTGCTATTTTCAATGGATTATGTTTCATAGGAACCCTGATCGATTTCAATGAAACTTTGTGCATATACAGTGGCTCACAAAAGTATTCGAACGCCCTTAAAATTAGAATAATTTGTTTGAAATTTCACTAAATGAAATTTACTAAATGACGTGCAGAAAAGATTTTGAAAAAATTACGATAGATAGGCATTACATAAAAACATAACAATGCCACTTTTTAAAACTTTTTTATTCCAGCCCGTAATGAAAATTTAAACTATGCGTCTTATAGACCTATGTTAATAATACACATGCTGAAAATTTCATCGAAATCGATTAATTTATACACGAGCTACAGGCGGTTCAAACGGATAAAAATTGCAGTTTTTCACTACTTTTGGTCAGATTTTGCCTAGTCAGACCTAACCCAGAACTAACCCAGACCTTTTTTTTTTTTTTTTATTTAAATGTGGGGAATCCGCCTTATGGATACCCTCCCCCCACGCTGTAGTGGGAGGGAGGGTTATGTTGGGCTCACCCGATCGAAATCAGGCATACCAACTAAACCCCACATTCTACCGTGCCCTGGGCTATATGGGCTCACTCCGGGATCCGCGCTCGCATTACTACCGGAGTGAGACCACCATGAACTAACCCAGACCTAACCCAGAACTAACCCAGAACTAACCCAGACCTAACCGTACATTTCACAATAAAATATCACCATATTTAGAATTCGAAAAGCAATGATTATAAAATTTACGGCACCCAAATGTCACGAATCCAAACGGCACGGCGTCCAAATGTCAGAAATCCAACCGCAATGGCGTCCGAACGACGAGTCCAATCGGCACGGTGTCCAAAAGGAACGCGTCCAATCGGATGGCGTCCAAGTGGGTCATCCCCATCGATTATAAGGGGTGCACCACGTGATTGCATGTTTATGTATTTATTCTGAGACGCAAACGCAACCCTGTATGTAAATATTTACAATTTTGATTTTTCGTAGTATTCTGCGGAATTCGGTATGGTATCACCCTACACTCCCTACAGTACAGAGCGATACAAAATGTTAAGCACCGGGACAGGAAGCGATCAATGGGATCGGATCAAAAATGGGACTGATTGGGTCCGTGCGATTCTATTACGCGACGGTTATAGATTGCAAGGGCGTTGTGGACGTGGTCCATGTCCACTCTGACGATAAAAGACTATATTGCGGCCAACGACGTCTGTGCACGATCGCTGTTCGTCGATGGGTTCCATTTGCCCAGCTCGTAAAATTAATTGTCCGCTTCTCTCGTCGATTTCGCACACTCCCTCGACTCCATTCACCGTCGCCGGGGAGGCTTTCATTAGCCGGCCGTTTAAGCCGAGGAAGAAACCCTGAGCTACGATTCCGCGGATCAGATAGGGGCTAATAGGGCCCTGAATTTACGAGAGATTGCCTCCGCCACCGAGTCGTTCACCGCTCGCTGTTAAATGCGCCTGGCTCCTGGAAGAGCGACGCGAGTGGACTACATTAAAGCAGCTTTTATCGTCGCTACCAATGGAAACGGTAAAAAGTCGACAAGTAAAAAGGAACGGGTTGTTCCCTTCCCCTACCCCCATACCGCCACCATTAGCACGCTGCTCTATTTTCTTGGCGGTAATATTCTCATGTTTGGAAACACCAATGCGTGTGCGGGCGCCAGGTAGACGACGCGTCGCTCGAAACGTGACACTAACAGCAACACGGTGTCGTGGAAAAGCGAGCATTACGATTTCTGTGATTCAAATGGCGGCTTAATACGCGTTATCTTCGCTGTATGGGGGATTCGTTTCTGCATAGAGAATGAGTAATTTAGTAGTTTACTAGCTAATGTGTATATAATTTTTTAAAAAATTGCTATGAGTCGCAATTGCGAAGAAAAAAGTAAGGGTCACGATTTTTAAAGTTTCCGTCTTTTCGTAAAAGACATACAGCCATAGAAAAGCTATAGGTATTGTAAAATATAAAAATCTTTGAATTTATCTTGAATTTTTCTTACAATTTTTGCTATTTTCAATGGATTATATTTCACAGGAACCCTGATCGATTTCGATGAAACTTTATGCATGTATATCACTTATTTAGATCTACAAAAGGCATAAAATTCGTGACCTTTACTTTTTTCTTCGTAATTGCGACCCATAACAATTATTTAAGAAAATTATTTACACATTAGCTACTAAACTAATCCTCCTAAGATCTCAAGAAAGCTCAAGCCATTTGGTCCATATTTCAAAAAGTTATTTGTTTTTAAAGGATGTACGAATACTTTCTACACTGACTATAGTTCCTGTGTCTTGCGATTTCTGTGATTCCAATGGCGGCTTGATACGCGTTATCTTCGCTGTACGGGGGATTCGTTTCTGCATAGAGATCGAATGAGTAATTTAGTAGTTTACTAGCTAATGTCTATATAATTTTTTAAACAATTGCTATTAGTCGCAATTGCGAAGAAAAAAGTAAGGGTCACGATTTTTAAAGTTTCCGTCTTTTCGTAAAAGACATGCAGCCATAGAAAAGCTATAGGTATTGTAAAATATAAAAATCTTTGAATTTAGGGTTTGTTATTCATTTAAATCGCATTTTCTTACAATGTTTGCTATTTTCAATGGATTATGTTTCATAGGAACCCTGATCGATTTCGGCTATTAATAAGTTTGGTGATAATAAAAATGGTGTACATTCCAAAAGTGCAATCTACGCACGTCATATTCTGAACTTGAAATTATTCAAACACTGTCGTAGGTTGGCTACAAATCACAGATGATCCGACGTTCGTCTCCGAAAATTGAAAGAGCGAACTTCCTGCATTCGTGGAATCGATAGATCTATTTTCTACGCACGTATTCGCGACCAAAACCAGTCACGATCCTCGGCGAAACAAAACCAAGCAATTATCCTTGTTCTCCATTCGGAGAGCCGTAGAGTCAACGGACTCGCTAACAGAATCGCTTTATCTGTTGGTTCGATCGGCAGGCATCGAACTCGACCGGATCGATCGCGAATCACGTCGCGTCGCAAGGATACCAGTCAACCTTCCCGACTTCGCGTCGCGTCCTGTCCCGACGACACGACGAACAGAAAGCCTTCTATCCGTGGCGATTGTTTTCTCGTGGACAGGCTTCGGGTGGAACAGGATCCGAGAGAAAAATCGGCGGAAGAGGACGAGGAAGGAAGGGAGAGAGAGCGAGAAAGAGAGAGAGAGAGAGAGAGAGAGAGAGAGACCGGTGAGGCCTCTCGGCGCGCGGCAGCAACCTTCGCGAGAAACCGGGAGCCGTTCTCCGAGTTTTGCCGTCGGCAAGTGAAGGTCGAGCGTAAACCGCTCGGCCGGTTGGCCGGTTTCCACAAATAGCCGTCCCACTGTGCCTTCTTTGTTCGCTAATCGTCCCGAGAAAGCAATTAGAGGCACTCCAGGCCGCCGCGATGCCACCCCAGAACGAGCAGACTCACTATCCGTACCAACGTTTTGTTTTCCTACGGCCTCTCCTCTTCCGAGGGCCTGGTTGGGCCTCGCCGAACCTGCTCCGACTCGAATCGTTAGATCTTGGACATAGACCACAGACCCGGCTTCAGATAATTGCTGTAAAACCGAGATTAAATCATCTTCGGGATGATAGTTGTGGGGAAAGTGCTATAGTCTGTTGAGAAATCGCAGTACCGTAAAACGTATATTCTAGTATATTCTGGTATATTCTAGTATATTCTACTATATTCAACTATATTCTACTATATTCTACTATATTCAACTATATTCTACTATATTCAACTATATTCTACTATATTCAACTATATTCTAGTATATTCTGGTATATGCTAGTATATTCTAGAATATTCTAGTATATTGTACTATACTGTAGTATATTCTAGTATATTCTAGTATATTTTTGTATATTGTAGTATGTTCTAGTATATTTTACTATATTCTAGTATATTCTGGTATATTCTAGTATATTCTAGCATATTCTAGTATATTCTACTATATTCTACTATATTGTAGCATATTCTAGTATATTTTAATATATTGTAGCATATTCTAGTATATTCTAGTATATTCTGGTATATTCTAGTATATTCCGGTATATTCTAGTATATTCTAGTATATTTATGTATATTGTAGTATGTTCTAGTATATTCTACTATATTCTGGTATATTCTAGTATATTCTAGTATATTCTACTATATTGTAGTATATTCTAGTATATTCAAGTATATTCAAGTATATTCAAGTATATTCAAATATATTCCGGTATATTCTAGTATATTCTAGTATATTCTAGTATATTCTCGTATATTCCTTTATATTCTACTATATTCTAGTATATTCTGGTATATTCTAGTATATTCTCGTATATTCCTGTATATTCTAGTATATTCTGGTATATTCTAGTATATTCTAGTATATTCTACTATATTGTAGTATATTTTAGCATATTCAAGTATATTCTTGTATATTCTAGTATATTCTTCTATTCTACTAAATTCTACTATACACTACTATATTCTACTATATTCTAGTATATTCCAGTATATTCTGGTATATTCTAGTATATTGTACTATATTCTAGTGTATGCTGATATATTCTGGTATGTTATAGTATGTTCTACTATATTCTAGTATATTCTGGTATGTTCTTGTATATTCTAGTATTTTCTAGTATATTCGGGTACATTCTAGTATATTCTAGTATATTCTGGTATATACCAGATCATAGTTCACAGACACGCGATGCGATACACCTGAAGTAGTAATCGGTAATCTCAGCGAATAGTGAGAAGCGGTTGACTTAACTGTTTGCGGCTGACCAATCAGACGGGTTCTTTGCGAATTACTTACACATTACTTCCGAGTTCCTCTTTGGAAATCATTGACAGTACATATCCACTGTAACGAGACAAACACTTCGAAATAAGTCTTATTCCTGATTGGCTTAGCAGGAATAAGAAAGAACAAGGGTTGTTCAATCGCAGAAAATGAACGGTTGCAAATAAGCATCTAGAACAAAGCTTCATTGCGCTCTTGGCAATTGTCATCTCCATTTTGACTGAAATCTCGGCCGTCCCTTGTTAGAACTGTTATTCAGATATAATGGCTTTATAGCCATTGAATGGTCCGTCGGACAGAGCTGCATCGAGTTTGTAATTCGCAGCAGATGTCCACTTATCGAGACAGGCAATTAAAGTATAATTGATCGTAGGGAGGGGCATGATGCGAGTTCACGGCTACCATTGTCTTTAAATAGAACTGCGCTTGGACAGAGAAGTCGAAACAGGTTCACCGTCGTGGAAAATATCCTTCGTGGAACGGCTAGTGGTTGCAACTAGTAATTCTCAGACATTGGATCGCAAGAAACCGTTTGGTGATGCTTTGACAAGTTCATCGAACGACGATTCTGGATGTTTCTGAAAATCCGATCAACGAAGCTCCGCTGTCTATGGAGAAAGGGAAATCATGAATGGAAACGATAAACAAACGCGCGTAATTGCATAAAAGCGGAGATGAATTAATCACGAGGGAATACTGCAAATTGCGTTGCAAATTACACGTCGTTAGCATACAATACGCGAACACGAACCGCAAACGTGTTTTTAATGCGACAAAGCTGCCCAAGCTCTGGGAAGCTCCCTTCGACACAGCTTACTCTCCACCCACTATTCCTTTATTTCGCCGCTGAATTTAGGCTCCTTGCGACCGAATGATCAATATTTTCTATAATAATAATAAATCAAATACAATAACTTGACGCTAGGACTACCGAGCACTAAACCCGAGTGATACATTGCATTACTTTATAATAATGGCGAGATTGCATTTACTCAGATTTCATGCAATTTTTATTACAATACAATTTCAATGTTTGTGAACTATTAGAACAAGGCGTTGGAAACGTTCCTGCTCCTTGTCGTATGTGTACTTCCACATGTTTATATCACAAATCATAATGACAAAAGCATATAACACCAGCGGGCGCGCGCGGTGTCACAGACCGAAAATGCCTATAATTTATACAAATGACAATAATTAATCAGTTGATTAGAAATTACGTTTGTGAGGTTATAATACTCAGCTAGACCGAGAATGCGAAATGTGGGCACAAGAACAATTGAAATATGCTACAACAAATAACGGTGCGGTCTGAGAGACCGCGCGCGCCTACCGGAGGGTTAAAAAAGTTATCGTCTTTTTAACACTAGGTTTACGGAGCACTAAAACTGATTATTTTACATTGCTTTATAAAAATAATAAAATTGTATTTACTTAGATCTTCAGCGATTTTTATTGTAATATGTACACAAAAAAATAAATCTATTTAATAATTCCTCACGAATGCCATCTTACACTCTTAATAATCGCAAATTAAAAATTTTTGAATCCGCCATTTTGACGGTTCCCGTAAATCTAGTGTTAAGAGTAACCGAATATTAACTTACCTTACGATATAATTTACGGTTTTCGTGCTTATATAAATGACAATAATTAATCAGTTGATTAGAAATTACGTTTGTGAGGTTATAATACTCAGCTAGACCGAGAATGCGAAATGTGGGCACAATAACAATTGAAATATGCTACAACAAATGACGGTGCAGTCTGAGAGACCGCGCGCGCCTACTGGAGGGTTAAAAAAGTTATCGTCTTTTCAACACTAGGTTTACGGAGCACTAAAACTGATTATTTTACATTGCTTTATAAAAATAGTAAAATTGTATTTACTTAGATCTTCAGCGATTTTTATTGTAATATGTACACAAAAAAATATATCTATTTAATAATTCCTCTCGAATGCCTCCTTACACTCTTAATAATCGTAAATTAAACATTTTTAAATCCGCCATTTTGACGGGTCCCGTAAATCTAGTGTTAAGAGTAACCGAATATTAATGGGACTGTATATCGACCAGCAATCACTGATGAATCATCCCCGTTTCAGCGTCAACGTTTGTGGAACGGTGGCCTCGGTAAATTATTTTCGGGTAGGACAGGGACCATCTTGTCGCGATTCCTCTGCTTTTCGTCCGGCGAGGTGGACAGAGGCCACGCGGAGGCGTGACGGAACGTGACGGGGAAAAGCGGCGAGATAACAGCCGCAAGGAAAGGGGCCCGTTCGCGCGAATGTATTAACCTCCTGGTTATTTTCACGCGTGATGTGTTCCGCTTTGTCGTGTGTGCAATCGAGCGCATACCTACGCAGGTACATAACTGCGCGAGCTGTATTGCAAACAGGTATGCGCTTTCTTGGGAACGTTCCACGATAAGGGATATGTAGGCTACGGATGTTTATATTCCTTCATTGCAACTTTCAGAACACTTATGCCACTGTAATATGTCAGGATAACAAATTAACTATAGGCCGTATAGATTTAAAATGCTCTCTTTTCTCTACTGTGGCTTCGACGGGACTGACTGTCCCGAAAAACTCTCCTTCCCTCCTCAACGGCGCGGCGACTCCACGCGGCGCCTTCTTATAAACATACAATGTAACTCGCCGCATCGCCCGAGCCGGCTAACGCTTACACCACCTAGAAATGCATTTGCTATTAGGTAAGTGCACATGACTTGTCTGATTCTATAATGCAAAAATGTAAAGGATCCTTTACTATAACGTTCCTCCTCAAAGCTACCGGTCGGCTTATCGGACGGCCGAAATTTCAATCAGAGACTGTCTCTAGCAGGGCCACGTCTCGGTGAATAACGCGCCCGCATCAATCTCACGCGCGAGAGCACGAAAAGAGCGGGGCCGATGATTTAATAGACGATCGGGTATGAAAAAGAGGGTGCGTAGACAATCGAGTCAACAGAGCAGCATGCGGTAAAACCGGCGCGGTTTTTGTTCGCGCGCTAATGCGGCTATCTGGCCGGTGCAAGGGGCCCGATGCAAACTGCACCCGCGCGGCGCGCGACGTTGGCCGCCATCGGCAACGATGCAACCCAGACGGCCGAGATTATCGCAGCCGCAAATTTCCGGCCGAATGGCTCGTGATCGTTTCACGCCTCTGGATTTTCATAGTAACGTTGAGCGACGTCGAATCGGTAATTTCAAAAAATGCGTCGATAGTGGCAAACATCCGGTGGAAACGGTGTCCTGTGTATAATAAAAGTTTCAATTAGTTTCGCGTTCTTTGATGTCAGAATTATGTACGCTTGTCGACTGTATGCACATACTCTGATTTCCCGCAAGCTATCGCCAAAAAAATAGAAATAAATTTTTAAAAATGCCACGTTTTTAAAACGGTCTAAAAAGTATAAAATAATAATAAATAAAAAAAACGGACTAAAAAGTATAAAATAATTTGAAAAAAATAGAAATAAAATGGACTAAAAAGTATAAAATAATTTGAAAAAGTAAAAATAAAATGGACTAAAAAGTATAAAATAATTTTAAAAAAATTGACTAAGAAGTATAAAATAATATAAAAAAAATAAAAATATAATGGACTAAAAAGTGTAAAATAATTTTTAAAAAACGGACTAAAAAGTATAAAATAATTTTTAGAAAACGGACTAATAAGTATAAAATAATTTTTAAAGAACGGACTAAAAAGTATAAAATAATTTGAAAAAAATAAAAATAAAATGGACTAAAAAGTATAAAATAATTTTTAAAAAACGGACTAAAAAGTATAAAATAATTTTTAAAGAACGGACTAAAAAGTATAAAAGAATTTGAAAAAAATAAAAATAAAATGGACTAAAAAGTATAAAATAATTTTTAAAAAATGGACTAAGAAGTATAAAATAATATAAAAAAAATAAAAATATAATGGACTAAAAAGTGTAAAATAATTTTTAAAAAACGGACTAAAAAGTATAAAATAATTTTTAGAAAACGGTCTAATAAGTATAAAATAATTTTTAAAGAACGGACTAAAAAGTATAAAATAATTTGAAAAAAATAAAAATAAAATGGACTAAAAAGTATAAAATAATTTTTAAAAAACGGACTAAAAAGTATAAAATAATTTTTAAAGAACGGACTAAAAAGTATAAAAGAATTTGAAAAAAATAAAAATAAAATGGACTAAAAAGTATAAAATAATTTTTAAAAAATGGATTAAAAAGTATAAAATAATTTGAAAATAAAAACAAAAATTTGAAATTGTGAATTTTGAATAGCTGTGAAAATACTTGTGAGATTTAAAACGAAAAACGTGGGACGCATGCAATAGATAATTGATGCACGAATAGTTGACCTAAATCACTAAAAATTGTATTGCTCCGCAAATGATATAAACTGTTGTGCGAGTTTTCTCAACGGCTGCTACTCCCTACACTCCTTGCTATTATCTTGCACTCCACGTTTTTCGTTTGGCGCAATATATAGAATTAACTGTTAATATATGTAAATGTGTAGATAATTTGATAATTTATGAAAAAAGAATTTTTTATTTTCATATTGAAAGAAATTTATACGTGAAATTAATTATAGTATTATTTAATTCAGCGTGAAAAACTTTATAAAACCGCGTAACCTCAAAATTTAATTTGTAAAATAACTAGTAGTTGATTTTCTGCTGAATGCCGTCCCTTAGAATAATCTAGTGACTTTCGGGCCACGCTGTAGTAATAAAATTGCTAGAAAACATAAAGGAAACGCTGTAGGCAAGAATCACAAAACCTGACACAAGTAGGTATTTATCGATTCACTCTATCATTCAGCCTTTCCCCCGATACGTGATATTCCCCGAGGCAATAACCACGCGTGTCTATTTCTGACTCCTCGAATGCATTGGATCTCGACGAATAACAGAAGCCGTCGCACTCCGTCCCCGCCACATCCACGTTCAGCACGCTCACGTTCAATGGATAAACTGTTTATCTGAACGTTACAGTTTCGAAACTTCGTCCGGTACCACTTCTCTTTCTGCATCGCCATGAAACGACCTCTAATTGCGTTTTATAGTCCGCTCGGAGGACTTCATTTCCGCGGGAGTTGCCGCGCGCCGTAGAAAATCGTTCGCATGGGACATTGTTCGAAATAAGCTCCCCGGGAACAAAAAGCGGGAAGCGTAAAAGCAATTTCCCTTTTATAGCACCGTTCAGTGAATCGACTGGTCCCGCGGCCACTCGTAATATTTCTTATCTCGTAATCTCCAGTCACTTAGACAGGTCGTTAACCCCTTAACCTACGATTTAGATTCGAAGATGTTGGGCCGAAATCGTATACAAGCTCGCGCAGCGTTCGGCACATTTGCACGACTTGTTTATTTAGGTTTTGTTGGGAATGAAATAAATCCACGACAGTGTTTCCACGTATTCTGTATTTAATGTATAATTAATAATGTGATAAAACTGCGAATATAGTTCGACTGTATAACTGTATGTGAAAAGACTACTTTGCAAGATGCGCTCAGGCTAGCTGCTATGACGGGACTGACGACGGTCCTAACTTTACGCCCTCGCCTGGGCCCTTCTGTCTCTGGGAAAAAACCTCCCCTTAAGCCTACGCACTTATGCTAAGACGCATGGTATCGTTGTATTCCAACAGGTTTGGCCCGATCATCGTACGCGGGCTATGCCCGTCAAATTTAGGTTTGGCCCGACCATCGTACGCGGGCTGTGCCCGTCAAATTTAGGTTTGGCCCGACCATCGTACGCGGGCTATGCCCGTAAAATTTAGGTTTGGCCCGACCATCGTACGCGGGCTATGCCCGTAAAATTTAGGTTCGGCCCGACCATCGTACGCGGGCTACGCCCGTAAAATTTAGGTTTGGCCCGACCATCGTACGCGGGCTACGCCCGTAAAATTTAGGTTTGGCCCGACCATCGTACGCGGGCTATGCCCGTCAAATTTAGGTTTGGCCCGATCATCGTACGCGGGCTAATCCCGTAAAATTTAGGTTTGGTCCGATCATCGTACGCGGACTACGCTCGTCAAATTTAGGTTTGGCCCGATCATCGTACGCGGGCTAATCCCGTAAAATTTAGGTTTGGTCCGATCATCGTACGCGGGCTATGCCGTCAAATTTAGGTTTGGCCCGACCATCGTACGCGGGCTATGCCCGTCAAATTTAGGTTTGGCCCGACCATCGTACGCGGGCTATGCCCGTCATTGTAGGTTAAGGGGTTAAGCGCCGATTTGCGCGACAGATCTCGCTCGATAACATTCAGATTCATATGCGATACCTTTTACAACTACGTTCGAAGTCGTAGTTGTAAACTACGATTGTAACCCCCCCTCGGTTCGTTAAAATTCCAGCCGCAACGGTGAGCGGTGCGTAATACGCGTAATTTATCGCAAGCTTCTTAGGCGAGATATTTTCAATTTCTCGGCATTAAATGCGCCCGTGTCGGACAACGCGGCTCGGGGAAAATCGTGCGATTAATAACCGGTCGTCTCGCAGCGGGAAAATAAATATTACCGCCTATCTGCGGGCCCCGTTCAACCAACAGGTACAAATTAGATAATTTGGTGCAGTGATGGGAATGTTGGCGCTTTTCACGCGCATGCGCGAGTTTCGGCAGCACCGAAGCTACGTCCGAAGTTTGTGGTGTACTATTGGGGCGAAAGTAGTGGGTTTGTTATTATATATTTCGTTTAAAGTTATTTTAGTACCCTTCCCTTCCTTATTCCCAAGATGATGAAGGAGAGTAAGTTATATTATATTCTACATAGATATATAAATATTGTATATTTATATATTATATATTCTATGTACGTATGTATATATTACATTTTAATACATTTTAATATATATATATATATATATATATATATATATATACATGTATATATATTATTTTATTAAAATATTCGAATATAACTTACAAAAATTCATTAAATCTAAACTTAAATTGAAAAAACAAATTCTTTTATAATATTATAATAATTATATATACACAACTGCCACCATTTTCAACTTTTATTTTAAAATGAAATTTAATCGAAATAATAATTACAAATAATTATTTTATTTTAATAAGAATACTTATTATAATATCTAGCTTAATTATAACCTTTAATTATTTAAACTTTAATAATATAACATATTTTCGAACTAACTATAAAATTGGACACAAAATTATTTTTGATAACAATAATGAAATTGTTATACTTATGCCTATCTTATCATTTTATATATATGTATTAAAATGTAATATATACATACGTACATAGAATATATATTATTAATATATATTGTATATAATTAATATAGAATATTAATATATATTGTACATTCATTTTTCAAAATCAAATGATAATAAATTTTGCGAAATCAGCGGGGCGACCAAGGTACCCGATTTTCGTGCTTGACTGAGGCTGAAATCGCCGCGCATGCGCGTGAAAAGCGCCAACATTCCCATCACTGTCCCCATGTAGTGGGTGTTCCCCTAAAGGAACAAGTCATTTTGACTGCTCCGGTAGTTCTAGTGTTAAATAATTTTGTTGCATTACGTACATTATTTGTAGATTGTTTTTGTAAAATAATTTTTTCTTTGTTTTTTACAGGTAAGCATCCGAGATTGAACAAAAAAGGGGAAAACGGCTGCAGAATTATAAGAATGCGGCTTCAAAAACGCTACTTTAAAACAAAATGAGTTAAAAACAGGTCGGTGAAATTTTCCACATTTTAAAAAACACGTTAGGAGACCGATTTATTAACAACTGCGGATTTTATGCATTTCTGGTAAAAATGCATAGGTGCAATTTAAAGCAGGAGACAGATTGAAAGAATTTAAGAGCTCCAATGTCCAAGTCCCAGCTTATTAAAGGAACAATGAAATTTCTATTTTTCTCTTGTTCATTGTAATCGATGCAAATAATTTTTATTTTTCCATACAAACCTAGCTATATTATATCTCATATTATAGCTACTGCTAGCTATACACTGCTAGCTATATTATAGCTCAGCAGTCTATCTATATTATAACTCACATTGACACAATCCCAGCTTATTAAAGGAACAATGAAATTTCTATTTTTCTCTTGTTCATTGTAATCGATGCAAAGAATTTTTATTTTTCCATACAAACCTAGCTATATTATATCTCATATTATAGCTACTGCTAGCTATACACTGCTAGCTATATTATAGCTCAGCAGTCTATCTATATTATAACTCACATTGACACAATTAGCTTTTCTTGATTTGAACATGAATTCTGTCCAACTAATTGTGGAATTCGAACTAACTGTGAAACCGTAACAGCGATAGGTTCACCTGTAGATCACACAGGGTCAAAATTACCACGGAAACACGCGGTCACCCTACGCATACATCGTAGCGTGAAAAGTGGGTCAAAAGGTATTCTCCGAGCGTTCCACCGTTCGGAGGGTTTAAAAATCCATCGGTTCCGCTGAATAATCCCCTCGGAACCTGGTGTGTTCCGGCATCTCACGAAACTGTTGGCACCCCCACCTGGCAGGGACGAGTAGGCGTCGCATAGTCGATGTGGCTACATGCCTCTGCGGCTGGTCCGTTGGTGACTCCGTTGTGCATACAGTGCGCAGTGCGCGCACTCTCTGAGAGTGCAGTCCCCCCTGCAACAGAGTCACGGGCGGGCGTGTGCACCGAGGTGTACCCGACGCACACGTGGCGCCCGAGAAGGAAACCGAAGCCGAAGCCGAAGCCGAAGGAACCTTCGTCCGCTCCTCGAGCAAGGATCGAGAGGCCCGCCGCGCGATATTGTGTACACCTATACGTGTACCTACTATATTCCCAGCATACACACGCTGCCGGATAGAGGACTATAGGCGGCCGCGTAAGCGTAAGCGGACGGAGAGCCACGGTGTGCTGCAGCTAAAGTCCACGCAGTGCAGTCTCGACTATAGTGTTTAAGCCACGGTGGTGCCGCAGTCCATTCGCGACCGGCAGCCAGGCAGCACATTCGAATCCCTTTGTCTGGCCCGTCTACGAACAATCCTCCGACGGAGGATCGACCGTGGTTTTTCGGGATCGCGGTTCCTCGATCGGATACCTTGCTCTCAAGGTCACTGGACCACTGACAACCTTCCGGATTCCGGTATCGCTCGCACGTTTCGACGCGGACAAACCGCGTGCAACGCGATTGGTATCCCCCGGGGACAATACCCTGTTGCTCCGCGACTTGGTCGAGAGAACCTTCTCGTTGGAACGGGTCTCCCGAGAGTGTGAAAGTGCTAGTAAAACCGGGAAGCGCGGCGTCGTGACGCGGACTGATTGGAATACCGATTTGATTTGTTTCTCCCCCCGTTGTGGACAGTGATTGATATCGAAAAGGAATTAATCGAGCAACCTTGACTGGGAGAGGCTCCTGGCGCCGTGAAATCATCCGCCGTGTTTGAAAGTTGAGAACGAGATATATGCATACAGAATATCAGTCGAATCGACTCGAGAAATTCCCATTTCGTTTTTGTTCTTTTGTTCGCCTGACAGTAATCGACACTATTAATGGATCAATCTTGCCTCTGAAGGAGTTCGAAGAAGTCAAAGGAAGAAGGTAAGAGGAGAAATTCGGAGAAAGTGGTAGACGATTGTTCACGATCCGATGGTACACGTATATCGATCGTCGTGATCCACAGTGATGATCCACGCGAATGGCGTCGCGACCGTTCCCCGGAGCCTGATAGAATACCCGCGTCCTCCGTGTTTCCGGGGCTAGAGCGTGTTCGAAAGTTACCGCGGATGACCCAGACTCGGGCGCGATCGAGCATGAAATCAATTCGAAGCGGAGAGCCGCGAGTCAGGGACGGTCGATCAGCGATTTCGTCGCGACTCCTCGCGATCTAGACTCGATCCACCACACGGGAATCTTTCTCGTTCCAAAGGAGAGGACAACAGAAACATAGCTTCCGAATAAAAAGAAGTCTATAGGTCCCGATTCCGTGTGATCGATACGGACGTATTGCTTCGTGATCCAGCTAGCGAAGGACCGAGAGAGTCGGTTGCCGGTTTACGAGGCGAGATAGGAGCCGACGATACCCGAGGTCATCTCCGGGGGTCTGGCTTGGGCGGAGTCATTAGGAAATGTATTGTTCACGGGCGACAGTTCTCGTACGAGACTAGCCTGCAGCTTCTTCGCTCGGGCCGAGCACAGCATCGTTTCTAGAAACACACGCGTCATCGATAAACGCGACGGAGTTTATCGTTCGCGTGCGTCGCCTGTCCTTCGTTGACACCGATTAAGCCCGAGCTGGCCAGGAATGCTTATTGAATAGATCACTTCCGAGCGAGCTGGCTGACGAGGACTGGCGGCCGCTCCTGTCGAACACTGTGAACCAGTTGCTGGCCACCTGCCCACCGTCCGTAGCTTTTCGAGTGGAAGTTGTGGTACGCTAACCTTGTCGGCTCGATCACTAACGTTGTGTTAACAAAACACAAACTATTGGTGAAGTGACGAGAAAATAGATTCTTCAAGATACTGTTGTTAGACAGTCCAGATCTAAATGGTACCGTTACGCGATCGTATTCCTGTCTAACTTAAGATCAACTCTTCGACGCCACAACTTTCCCATCTACAAGAAATGATCGATTAAAACATCTTCGTCGAGAGAGAATAAAGAGCATCGATCCTAAGCAAAGTTTCCGTCTGCCTTTTTGGCTAGGTCATTAAATGCTAATCCTTGCGTGCTGCCGACTACTTGAGAACCAGCTGTTCAATGACCCCATCAAACTATTTGACGAACTGCTGAGAAAATGATTTTATTGCTTCTTAGAATCGGGGAATTGTTTAAGATACTGCGGATGATAAAGACCTTCGTCGTTGGTAAACAGTCCAGACCCAACTGCTACCGTTCCATGATCTTATTCCTGTTTAACTGTTTAAAGGTCGATTTATACAGCCGTGCGGGGTTTTTTTTACATAGGTTTGGGTCTAGAGAAAACTCCTGTCGAACACTGTGAACCAGTTGCTAGCCACCTGCCCACCGTCCGTAGCTTTTCGAGTGGAAGTTGTGGTACGCTAACCTTGTCGGCTCGATCATTAACGTTGTGTTAACAAAACAAAACTATTGGTGAAGTGACGAGAAAATAGATTCTTCAAGATACTGTTGTTAGACAGTCCAGATCTAAATGGTACCGTTACGCGATCGTATTCCTGTCTAACTTAAGATCAACTCTTCGACGCCACAACTTTCCCATCTACAAGAAATGATCGATTAAAACATCTTCGTCGAGAGAGAATAAAGAGCATCGATCCTAAATAATGTTTCCGTCTGCCTTTTTGGTTAGGTCATTAACTATGGTCATTAAATGCTAATCCTTGCGTGCTGCCGACTACTTGAGAACCAGCTGTTCAATGACCCCATCAAACTATTTGACGAACTGCTGAGAAAACGATTTTATTGCTTCTTAGAATCGGGGAATTGTTTAAGATACTGCGGATGATAAAGACCTTCGTCGTTGGTAAACAGTCCAGACCCAACTGGTACCGTTCCATGATCTTATTCCTGTTTAAGGGTCTCTGCACACCCATCCGGGACGGGCCCCGGAGAGTTTTTTTACATAGCTTTGGTATGGGCTCTCCGGGATTTCTGATCCGGTGTGTTACCGATTCTTTCCTCTCGCGACCGAAGGGCCTATAATTCTTGCATTTTCGAGCGCGCGTTGACAGTTCTCTCTGTGCATGGCACAAAAAAAATGTTTTCAGGGGCTCCAGAACTCCTTAAAGTGAACTATCTAAACTAACTAGCTAAATCCCGGGACGGGCCCCGGAGAGTTTTTTTACATAGCTTTGGTATGGGCTCTCCGGGATTTCTGATTCGGTGTGGTTCCGATTCTTTCCTCTCGCGACCGAAGGGCCTATAATTCTTGCATTTTCGAGCGCGCGTTGATAGTTCTCTCTGTGCATGGCACAATAAAAATGTTTTCAGGGGCTCCACAACTCCTTGAACTAAACTATCTAAACTAACTAGCTAAATCCCGGGACGGGCCCCGGAGAGTTTTGTTACATAGCTTTGGTATGGGCTCTCCGGGATTTCTGATTCGGTGTGGTTCCGATTCTTTCCTCTCGCGACCGAAGGGCCTATAATTCTTGCATTTTCGAGCGCGCGTTGATAGTTCTCTCTGTGCATGGCACAATAAAAATGTTTTCAGGGGCTCCACAACTCCTTGAACTAAACTATCTAAACTAACTAGCTAAATCCCGGGACGGGCCCCGGAGAGTTTTTTTACATAGCTTTGGTATGGGCTCTCCGGGATTTCTGATCCGGTGTGGTTCCGATTCTTTCCTCTCGCGACCGAAGGGCCATAACTCTTGCATTTTCGAGCGCGCGTTGACAGTTCTCTCTGTGCATGGCACAAAAAAAAATGTTTTCAGGGGCTCCAGAACTCCTTAAAGTGAACTATCTAAACTAACTAGCTAAATCCCGGTCCGGCCCGTCCCGGATGGGTGTGCAGAGACCTTTACACGGTGAATTTCTCGGTCGTTTAAAATATCTTCATCTAGAGAGAACAAAAAGTATCGAAGATTAATCCGCCGTTCGAAGATAAAACGGCAATATCGCCGAGCCTTCGTCCCTGACCAGCGTCAAGAGTAACGAATTATTCGGCAACAGGTAATAAATAGAATGGTGGCGCCGCGTTTCGCCGGCGTTCAAACAGATCGTCGCACCTGCCGCTATCAGTCAGGCCTAGCCGGTGTCACAGAACCTTGAGACTTATGTTCCCGAGTAGAACGCGGTGCGAGAGCATCGCGAACACCTGACCACTCGAACGCCTCGAACCGCCTTTTCCTGTGAGGAGCAGCTGCTCCGGAATATCAACAAAGGCGAGGAACAATAAAGCTTGACGTTGATAAGCGCCGTCTGTGCTTGGTAAAGCGGGCGAAGAAGGGAGACGGGATCGTTCGGCAAAACGGGTGACGTCAGTTTTCCTCGTAAACGAATGGTATGCGTCTTTAAAGAAGGGTGGGGAAGATAGGTGCCCGCTCGGAAGAATCGACGGAACGAGGACGGGAATCGCTGGCTCGATAAGGAGAAACGATTTCGAGAGCCCGGTGTTCATGTTTGTGACGTTTCCGTGCTCCGCGACGAGTAGCTTGAATGGGGAACGGATACAGGAGCCGAGTAATGAAGAATATTGATCGTAGCGCGTAAACACGGGAGCCTGTTTCATAGTTGAGGAACGGGCAGATCGAAATAAAGGAGATATCGATCTGATCTTGAAGAGATCGAGTGGTGCGCGAGGTTCTTTGCCTCGAAGAAAACATTCTTCGCGTCGAAGGAAGTCGTCGACGTGTTGAGGTGGTCACGAGTGGGGATAGATCCCAGACCTACAATCACCGGGAGCAGTTCGACGTCGGTGTGACGTCAAAGTGTGTTCATCTCGTGAACAGCGACGCGAACCTGTCTGAAAAGAACCGAACGGAAAGGAACGGTTCGGATCGCTTTGTGCGCTGGAAATATGACCGCTAAATATAGTCGGAAGAATTTCCGCGGCGTCCATGCGGCCGGTTTTGCTCGATTTTCGTAGCCGCGATTTATGCGAAACGAGTGCGGGCTCCCGGTCCGCGGACGTCGTCACCGACGGAGGGTCGTGTTACCCGGCTGTCTGTGAATCAGACCAGTGACTCGGCCGAGCGTCGCCCGAAAGATCATCGTGCTCCGTCGATCGCCCGTGGATCCCGAGACCGAACGATGCTTATCACCAAGTACACCACGATACTGCTGCAGTCCACCAACCAGCACATCATCAGGTAAGGTTATCAGAATGTTTCTGGAAAGGAATGAATTAGAGTTTACGGTTTTTGGGACGTAATTCAAGGGAAACGTGTACAAGGAATTTGTGAAACGCGAATTAAGTATACGTGTTCTTAATACACGTTTAAAGGCTGATTCATATGTACTATCCGCACAGATACGGAACGGTTCCGTTTGAGCATAATAATAATTTGATAATACATACCGTTTTGTTTAGTTCCCGACATAGGTATAATAACCCCATAAATTTCTAAAAAATTTTGTTATTTTATAAACTTGTTAATTTACAAACATTTAAGTTTGTTATAGATTTTTTAACAGCATGTTTGCAACACTTTTTTATTTTGAATAATAATTTGATAATACATACCGTTTTGTTTAGTTTCCGACATAGGTATAGTGACCCCATAAATTTCTAAAAATTTTTGTTATTTTATAAACTTGTTAATTTATAAACACTTAAGTGTTTTATAGATCTTTTAACAACATGTTTGCAACACTTTTTTATTTTTAATAATAATTTGATAATACATACCGTTTTGTTTAGTTTCCGACATAGGTATAGTAACCCAATAAATTTCTAAAAATTTTTGTTATTTTATAAACACTTAAGTGTTTTATAGATCTTTTAACAACATGTTTGCAACACTTTTTTATTTTGAAAATCACACCGATCTCGATACAATGTGGACCGTATTTATTTATTTTGAATATTTTTTCATATAATTTATCGATAATCACAGTAGATTTGGAGACAAATTATTTTCGAAGCTCTTGTATAAGTCAATGTAGTGGTAATTATAGTATATTTATTCAAGAAAATGTCTGAACTATAAAAATAGATTTTTATAGTAATAACTTGAAAAATCAATTTTGTTGTACAATAAATGTGATCACATCGTTATTTAATTTGCAATCAAGGTAACTATACAATATACACCATCTCGTTGCATATGCAAATGTATTTCATTTTAAGAAAAACACCATAAATATTAAACGGTGAAATGAAAGAGGCTATTAACAAAATTACTAAACTATTGTAATAATGAAGATTAAATCATCATGCAATACGGGCAGTGCTACGTAGTTTGTCAATTGCAATAAATGCATATTTTGAAGAGAAGTAGAGTTAGGAACATTCGGTATGAGTGAAAAGAAAATGTATTTATCAGTATAGTATCACAATCATCGCATTTCGACTTGACGGCTATTGCTGTTGCACGATGTAGCTACACACATGTTATTTTTTAAAGTAATGCAAAATAGTCACTTTTAGTGCTTCGTAAACCTCGTGTTAAATGATAAACCATTCGCGTTACTTCTACTGAAACTCCGAGATTGTGATAAAAAGACATAAACTAGCACGACTATCACGCATTCACATAAACCACAGAGTTAATTAACATAATTGCGCATTATCATCTCCGATTTCGCGGATCAGTTGTGTAACCGTGAATACATCTCGCTCTCATTGCCTTGAAACCGACACGGCGTCAATTGACAATTACCAGTTCATAATTAATACGGACGTCTAAGAGAAGAGGGTCCGTGCGAACGGTAATTGGGGGTGGATTTAATTTTCACCGATTAATTTCGGAGATAATCGAGTTCGTAGGGTGTGGCCATAGGGGCGGTAGGAAGAGGGGGGGGGTTGGGCGGTGAGAGTCAATGAAAAGGCCGATTCTTCATCTCCCGGCGTCGAGTTTCTTCGGGGATTTCGCATTCAGAAATCGTTCGTTGCATATTTAAGCCACCGAATCTGGGGTTCGACGGTTTGGGGGATGACGGGGGTGCGGGGGATCATTAAATCCGTCGCGGAGCGACGCAATCTCTTGGTAGGAGCGATGAAGAGAGAGAGAGAAAGAAAGAGAGCGATAGAGAGAGAGAGAGAAAGAAAGAGAGCGATAGAGAGAGAGAGAGAAAGAAAGAGAGCGATAGAGAGAGAGAGAGAGTGTGTGAGAGAGAGAGCGAGAGAGAGAGAGAGAGAGAGAGAGAGAGAGAGAGAGAGAGAGAGAGAAAGAATCCTCCTGAGACCCGAGCTAGACGTCTCGAGACTCGAGACCACGTGCTGCTCGTGACCACGAATAAATTCGGCCGGTTTTATTCCGGCGTTCTCTGTTTTGCTGGCTATTTTCTACGGCGCGGATGCACCCGTTGATCGAAAAACACGGTCCAAGCAGTTTAAGAAGAATAGGACGGTACATCAGCCGCGGCCCGAGCTAGGAGAAGGGACTGGGGAATTTACTGGTGACCGAAATAGACGAAGCGCTCTTCAACAGCCGTACGTTCAACCTTGGCAGTGTGTTCGTCTCTCGAACATCTATTGTTCAGGACGTATATCTCCTGTCACAGAGGCTGTTCAAACATATAATCGCTGTTATTGAATTTTTTAAAAGTATTATTTATTTATTTGATTTTAACGTCACATCTACGGCAAAGCTATTTAGCGACAACTTAGGATGACAGATTAAGTGTTATATTAGTTTGTTGATTAATTCGAAGTCTTTAACACTAGGTTTACGGGACCCGTCAAAATGGCGGGTTGTAATATTTTTAATTTACGATTATCGAGATTGAGAAGACGCATCCCATGAGGAATTATTTAATGCATTTATTTTTTTGGAGTATATATTAAAAAAGAATGTCGAAAAATTTAGATAGACACATTTTTGTTATTTTTACACAATAATGTAAAATAGTCACATCTTCATTTTGATGATATCTTCTTTGAGGATATCTTCTATTTTGATATCCTTCAGATTTTCTATAAATGATGGTTTTAACTTAAATTTTTAGTACCCTCGTCGGACTAGAGCCTAGAACCTAGAGTTACTCAGAAAGCCATTCAGTATGTGACCCTGGTGCATATTCATAAACAGAAGAACGAACACTATAAATGTGCAAAGTTTCAACGAAATCGGTGACCTTAAGCTCGTGCATTCTCCTTGTTAATTCCATTTCCACGAAAGCCCCACACACGTCTATTGGGATCTGACATGGGGGCGTGGCCAATCTATATAGCCATCCAATATGGCGACGGAGAACGTGATTCTAACATTGTATTGCATTGCATTGATATCTTTTTTTTTGTGTTTTCGTTGCTTAAACGACGATATAACAAGGACAAAGGACAGAGTCGCTTCACGAACGTCGTACCGGTGGGAGTACCTATTTTGCCACATTCGTAACACTTCCCCCCTCCCTTAAAAAAAACAATAACTCACAACATCAAAACACTCAATAATAACTGATCATCACTAAAGATGCCAGTGGTTCTTTAGGCAAGAACAAAAAGAAACGAAAGCCGTGGATCCAGCAAAACCACAACCATTTTGGTATTCACCCAAGAAAACTTAATTTTCTTGCCTCAGGGAAAACCACGGTTTTAAAAACCTGAGGAAATTAGCGGCTAACATAACAACATTTAACATTAATAACATTTAACATTTATCATTTTTTTTTTTAACACAACATTTTGTTCTTGAACTTCATCTTCAGGAACAACATTTTGTTTTTGAACTTCATCTTCACGAACACGAACCTACTCCCCCCTCCGACACCAGTGTTACGCGAGCGACCGCGTAATTTAGGCATACTTAATAAAAGACCGTTATAAAAAGGTAATTAATCTCTTTATTAAAAGAGGAAGGGAATTGCACGTCCGACCGGTACGACGTTCGTGAAGCGAACTCTGTCCTTTGTCCTTGTTATATCGTCGTTTAGGCAACGACGATATAACGGGAGTACCTATTTTGCCACATTCGTAACAATACTTTCCCCAGAAAAATAAGACTGAACGAAAGGATCAGCCAGCGTACAATAAAGTAGCAAATGGATTGGCGGAATTCCCGACACAATGAAACGATAAAAGCTTCGTATACCTCCTCGTTGCGCGTCCGCAGAAAACGCGCGAGGCAGCAATCGACGCAATAACATCAACCATGCAGCGTGCAGCATAAGCAGCAAGTGTATGGCGTGGTTGCAAACGTTATTTTCGTCCGTCGATCGTAAGATTTGAGTCCTCGGGAACGAGATTTTCTCCATTTTAGGCGGTCCCAGGGCCGTGTCACCCGGTTTCCAATCGAATCCTCGAACACAGCCGTGAACTTCCACGTTCAATACCATCGCGACACTTTGGGGATTCAATTTAAATTCAAGCCGGTCAATTTGGTGCCCGGTGTATTGGCGCGTTCACGCGCGTACTCGCGAACACTCGTGCGAAATTGTATTCCCTATCTGCGGGCTGCATCTCCGCGCTCAAACTGGCAAACGAGTTTTCGTATCGAACACCGTGACACACGGTGTTAAGAGATACCGGCGATCTCAAGCCACGGAGAAAGTCGTAAAAAGACAAAGAAAGTGGGTTACGACGTTCACACTCGCTTTTACAATGGGAGGCACCCGGGGGCTGTTGCTTTTAATAACTTCGAGCCACAATACTGCTACCGGCTCGCCGCTCTGAAAGGGGATTCGAGAGGACACTCGAGACACCAGGAAGCTGCGGGGTCTGTCATTAATTGATCAAAGTGGTCCTCGTAGCTTCGCGCCCGGCGTGAAACGCTTTTTTTTTCAGAAATTGTATGGAGTGTTAATGAACACCGACACTCGAGGCAGTCGGGATCACTCGGTCCGCTTCGAAACGAATGGGAAAATAAAATGCAAAACGAATTTGCATTTCTATTGGCGGATTTAAGGGGGCTGCTCGTGTAACGGCAGCGAAAACAAATAATATTTTAAGAATTAGGGAAACGGGGGAGGTGACAACGTTAGCGCAAACCCAAGAGTTAACGTTAACACTAGAAAGACTGAAACTTAGTATATACCTATATTGCCGAAAAGCAGTCAAAATGACTGCATTGTGAAAGAATAACTAATGTGTAAAGAAATTTGTTTAAAATTAATTTTTAATATTTTTTTATATTATTTATTATTAGTAAATATTAACAAGAAAAAAAATTTACTTCACTTGGAAAAAATAAATAATTTATGCATTATTATTTGTACATTTTATGCAAATGAAAGTGGAAATCTTTTTATGTTTACATCATCCGCAAATATACTTTTGACATTTTTCACATATATTATTTGTTTTGTTGTTGTGGCAAAGTCGTACTTGACAAATTTTGCGTTTGTTAGAATGGGTTGCATTTGATGATGTTGCAGTCGATCTTTGTGGGTCTTCATGTTCTAATGAATTTTTCTGTCTTGCAGCTCTGTATTCGGTGGAAAGCTGTTCTGCTAATTGAAACAGGAACTCTTTTCGTTGTATTTGTATTCCTGTCGTTTTTTTTTACTCAATTCAATAATAAGAGTCATTTGATTATTTAAAATTTCCCAAGCAGTCACAATGACTGCTTTTGGGCAATATAGGTATAACACACATATATATACCGAAAATGAAAGAGGGGGAGGTAACTACAATTATTACTAAACGCATTTATATGTTGTACAAAAAATCACAAAATTCTAAGAAATTGTGTCATTATGTACATAATTGTTTTTCTAATGGAAATTAAAAAGCAGTCAAAATGACTTCCTTGGGCAATCTAGTGTTAATTCGATCATCGACGGTAGCAAGAACGTTTATAACCAACTATTCTGTAGAATTACAATTATTACGCGTCCGTGTCAAGTGTACCGAAGTAAGAAGCAATGAAATCAACGACCGGAGGACATCAAATCCGGGTAATCTCGATTGCCTCCTTCGTCAAGCGTCCGAACATGATCCAATCACTCTCGGGACTCGTTCGGGAGAGAGCACTCGAGAACCGGTGGTGCTTCCGAAGAAAAGCTGGTCCACGTCGAGCGGAACAGCTCTCGAAACGGCGCAAACAGTTCGATCGGTGTTCGCGAGGCCGCAAACGGTGAGGAACGGTCGTTTGTCAGTAGCAAATAGAACAGTTGATCTCATCGAGGGCCTAACGAGGGCTCGTTATGGCAGTGCACCGGGCATACGAACGGTCCGGGGAGTCGCGCGCGCGTCGATCTTTCGGGGCTGCATGCAACGTTTCCGATCCCGGGTCGCCTAATTAAAAGGAGCGTGGGCCCATGCTAGCCAGGTCTCTCAAGGAAAACCAATAAAGGACTACGGGTTCAATCTTTTTTGCCTTTTCTTTTTTTCTTCGTCGTCGTTCATCCCCCTCCCTCTCTCTCTCTCTCTCTCTCTCTCTCTCTCTCTCTCTCTCTCTCTCTCTCTTCCTTCCCCGCGGTTTGCTCCCCTGGGAGCATGGAGCACGCGATCGATCGCGAGCGCCGCCGGATGTCGACATCCGGGGACAATTTATACCGCCGATAAATTCCTTTTCTCTTTCATTAGTGGCCTCGTCCTGCAGCCACCGCGGAACACAAGAGATTTACAGCGACCTTTGCGTGTCTCGCTATTCCTATACCGCCAACGAAATTGATTCCCAATGTCCAAAATCAGTGGAAACTTATGGCACAGTTCTCGAACAACTCGAACGGCATACGCGAACAGGCGAGTTGGGACTTGCTCGGTTCGACTAGGACTTCGGTAACGGTTTTGTAACTGACACGTCAATTCAACTTTCATGCTCGCGTTTAAAATCTTCATAGGGAGTGTTCCTAGATATCAATTACAAAGGTAAATAATGTGGGTTCAGGACCTCCCAGACCAAATTGTCCAAGTTTTCAAATGAAACAAGTCCGATGTATAACACTTCTAAATCATTTTTTAAAACCGTTCTCAAAGTTGCTATATATTGCGGCATTTGTCTGTGGATTAAATAGTGCTTAGGAACTAATTAAATAATGAAAATATATATATATATATATATATATATATATATGGGATCAGGACCCCGCCGACCAAATAACTGTATGGAGATTAGGAAAAGTAGGAGGGTTCCGTGGGTATGTGTAAGAGTTGATCAGCTACAACCGCGAGGGTCCCGGGTTCGATTCCCGGCGCGGTATTCCTCATTTTTCCTAAGATCCTACATTTGGGGGCCTCTCCGGAATGGGGGGAACACCGATTCCCGCATGGTGACAGACGACGAACGAGTAAGCAAGCGTTGCGAAGACGGTCGCACGCGAGCGAAAGGACGACGAAGCGAAGTAAGGGACACATCCAGGGAAAACTGCTAGAGAGGGCAGTAGGATGGTGTTCGCGAAAAGTGACGAAATTGGTGACGAGTTGTGTTGATGGCGCTGAGGCCAAAAAGACGATGGCGCTGCGACGGACATTCGAGGGCGAATGCCGGAGCAGGATGGCCGAGTGTGGGATCAGGACCTCCTAGACCAAATACTGTATGGAGATTAGGAAAAGTAGGAGGGTTCCGTGGGTATGTGTAAGAGTTGATCAGCTACAACCGCGAGGGTTCCCGGGTTCGATTCCCGGCGCGGAATTCCTCATTTTTCCTAAGATCCTACAATAATGACATTTGTCGACAATGCCTACAGATCATTTAATGCAAGATCGCAATATTGCATAAATGAGGATGGTCAACATTTCGAACATTTATTATGATATGTTTTATATTTTTCTCTGCCACGTTCCGACTGCCACGTGGCGTTTTCACTTGTTCTTATTTCCGGCAATTTGCCGAACGAAAGGAAGAACAATATAGCACGAACACTTTTAAATAATAATTATTAATAATAATGATCGCATCCTCGTCGCCAGCTGTTGAGTTTTTGGGTTTCTAACAGGTCGGTTGGATCCTCAAAAGTACTTCAGGTTTATATTGCTTATTACTACGTCTTTATTTCGTGCCGGTTGCGTGAAGACTACGTAATGCCGAATCCGAGCACTTACAGATCTGTTATCAGCGCCGCTACGTATTTTCAATTAGCGACGCGCGCAATTTAAACAGTCTACAATATACATATCAATATGTGAAGGTCAACCCGCCGTAAACAACGCGTAATCTTTGCTGAAACACGTAAATTTTAACCCTTTGCACTCGGAGCTATTTCAATTAAAAAATCGAATATATCTTCTAACCTAGAATATTTCCATCGTACATAAGTTTTTTTTCTTTATATGCGTACGAAACTGATACGGTACCTCATACAATATTTAAATGTTTACTAATTTATTACATATAAAGAAATTTAATCGTGTAAACAATATTCTGAATAATGGTGTAACAATTTCTAGTGGCGCCTCAGAGTCGCCATTCGAGTGCTAAGGGTTAAACTTCCACAATTTTATCCGCTCCAACATGATTATTCTTGCTCAAGGTCATTTCAAGGTCAAAAAGGTGGTATCCACTAAATTTAGTTCTTTATTATCTATCATGCTATCGTAAAAAAAATGTACTATTCCATTTAAAAAAACATCGGTGACCTTCAAAATTTCATTAACAAACACGACATAAAATTTTTTTTTCTTTACCATTATATTTGCCCCCTGCAATAGTGTCACTTTGTCCTCTGAAGTTTTCTGATGGGACTGTAAATACGACAGATATGTAGGTGTTCCCATTTATGTGGGACACCCTGTATATATATATTGTAAGCAGTGACCGGCATCTATAAATGACATTACCACAAGGAACCGCAAGAGAAACGTTTTTTGTATACTAAAAAAGTATACAAACTAAGGACAAAAGGTATTTTACGAAATGTATATTTTAAGAAAAAAATTCCTAAGCATCATCTTTATTTTAAATGGTTTGATGAGAAAGTCCTCTTAACACGAAACGTGTCTGAAATTTTTCATTTTTCTATTCTTGAAATGAAAAGGATGATTTCATTGGAAATGATTAAATACATTTCTTCATGCAAGCATGTATTACAATAAAAGTCGCGGAAAGATTAAATAAATTAAATCGTTCTATGTTTATAAGGCAACATAGACCATCTACATTTAGTGCTCGATAGGTTTAGTGTTAAATGCGTATGTAGGTAATAGATAGCATCCGGTCGTTCGAGCAATCTCAATTTCTCCGAGTGTCTGGACCGTTAATACGGGTACGGATCCAGATCCAGGAACAAAAGGATAGTCGAGCGTCCGATTGTTCATCAACGACGATGCTGGTCGGTCCGCGATGACATAACCGTCCCCGGTCGAAGTTAAATCAACGGAAAGGATTCTAGTGGAGGAGAGGGGACCGTTGCAACGCCGCGGTGGATTCTTTTTAAAGGCCGAAGCACGGTTTCAGGCCCGGTCTCCACAACCTGTTCCCAACCGGGTAAGAGAGAAAAAAAAGAGGAGAGACTGGCCTGGGTAGATATTTTTCTTCGAGTGGCCGGGGGCCTCTTCCTTTTACGATGGCAGTACATTCGCAACGACACGCGGTCCTCATTAACATATTCTTCATTTTCGACCGACTTCTTTTCTACACTGCGCCTGCCCGTAGGTGGAGGACCTACTCGCGCCGTGCATCTCGTGATTTTATTTCGAACTGAGAGATCTTTTAACCCTTTGCGCTCGGAAGTATTTTAACTCCATAAGCAAACTTTTTTTTTTCGATCAAGAATATTTTAATTCTATATGATTCTTTTTTCATTTTGAAGAAATGAAACTGATATAATACCTCGTAGAATATTTCAATGTTTGGTAACTAATTTCAAGTGGATGGGTATTAAACTAAACTTTTCTTTTAAGAACATGTCCCATGGTTTATTAATATAACGAGGACATACTCATGATACCCAGACAAACTATTAACTATATGTAAGTGAACATAACAATCACGCACGCGGTTCGCTCATCGCATACATTCGACACACACACGCGCATACCAACCTGCGCAGCATCATAGCGCGGGGAAAACAGGAAAAGGACGAGAACTTTACGAACGCCTGAACTAGCATGCTAGGAGGAGCAAACCTCACTTCATAATTTATCGAATATCAATGTAATAATGTAAACAATATTTTGAATAATGGTATAGCAATTTTTAGTGGTGCCTCAGAGTCACCACTCGAGTGCAAAGGGTTAAGTCTTTTGTGCTACCTTAAGGTAGGGTTATACACATCCGTCCGATATCGGACGCGTTAGGGTGTTTATATACAGGGTGGCCCACATAACTCTGAACAGCTCGATATCTCGAAAACTATGCCATCGATTTTAAAGTTTTTGGTCTTAAATTGCATGGAACTGAAGGGCCTTTCTGACTACATAAACGTGAAGTGGCCTCCCCTCCCCTTTAACGGGGGAGGGGAGGTACCTTTGTAATTTTAAATGGAACCCCCTATAAAATGTTACATATTTAGATATTTAGGAATTATTTAATGCATTTATTTTTTTGGAGTATATATTATAAAAAGAATGTCGAAAAATTTCGATAGACACATTTTTGTTATTTTTACACAATAATATAAAATAGTCAATTTTAGTGCTCCGTAAACCTAGTGTTAAGAGTGTAAGGAGGCATTCGTGAGAATTATTAAATAGATTTATATTTTGTGTACATACTACAATAAAAATCGCTGAAGATCTAAGTAAATACAATTTTATTATTGTTATAAAGCAATGTAAAATAATCAATTTTAGTGCCCCTTTAACCTAGTGTTAATAAGTCGAGAACAAAGTAAAAATATTTTTCAATTCTTCTAGTAGTGTGCTTGCAGTTTCGTATTTTACCTATTCATTTTTCTCATGAATGCATAAAACGCGCATTCTAGTTATGAGAAACGCTGTTCGTTGTAAAGACGTTCATCATAAGATATATAGGGTGGCCCACATAACTCTGAACAGCTCAATATCTCGAAAACTATGCCATCGATTTTAAAGTTCTTGGTCTTAAATTGCATGGAACTGAAGGGCCTTTCTGACTACATAAACGTGAAGTGGCCTCCCTTCCCCTTTAACGGGGGAGGGGAGGTACCTTTGTAATTATAAATGGAACCCCCTATAAAATGTTACATATTTAGATTCTACCGGAAAAAACAAGTCAATTTTGTCTGAAACATTTTTTTGTCAGATACTTCCATGATGAGATATAACAGTTTGAAGTTTCGAGTTGTAGGTACTTGAAGCGCTCGGAAATAGCGTTATGGAATTATGCGCGCTTGAGTCCTTTGCTTATTCGTGAAGGAATAAAATGTACTTTAAATTAAATGTTCAAAATGTCCACCACGGGCTTATAAACATTTATTCACTCGAAACATCAAAGTTGTTCTAACATTTTTTATATATAAATATATAGTTATTTGTTGAGATACATAATTCCATTCACTGCCTGAACATTCATTTTTCAGAATCTAATCATACGAATTTTTTAAAATTCTGCTGGGTGCTCAAGGTACCCCATTTTATCGAGAATCTTACTTTACTGACGCCAAAATCGCCGCGCATGCGCGAGAAAGGATGCACCGCATCCCAACACTGTCTCAGACTCGTGCCTACCGTGGGTCCGAGAGTCGCCGCAACGCGCCACACGCGGTACATATTGCAATCGGTAGGCACGGGCCTGAGGAGCTCGGAGGACTATGGCCGCCACCGGGAGCGAGACACGCGAGCGGGAGAAGTAGGCGTCTCCCTCGAATTTGCCTCCGAGTGAGCTACTTCTGGACACGCCTGACTTAGATCTTCAACGATTTTTATTGTAATATGTACACAGAAAAGTAAATCTGGGAATGCCTCCTTACACTCTTAATAATCGTAAATTAAACATTTTTGAATCCGTCATTTTGACGGTCCCCGTAAATCTAGTGTTAATAAATCAATTGATGTCTAATGAAATCCAATTCTATTGGAGATTCGGTAAATATTCGTTCGGAATATAAACCAGAAATCTCTCTTCCCTCTTCGCGAGTCATCATTTATTTTTGTCGACCCTCGTTGCGCCCTCGCGTTACAAGAAAACCGAGCGATAAAGTGCCCGTTAAACACACGGCACGGCATCGTTCCATGGGAAATCGTTCGCTCAACGATCGAGCACACAACCCCGAGATTATGCTCGTAAAAATCGTTTCTACGAGAAAGCAGAGTAGAATGGGTGTGCGTGCAGGCGACACATCGCTGGTCCTTCGTTTCCGTGGGGTGTATAAGAGTGGGTGGCGACTAACGTCTCGAAAACGGAGAACAAGTTCGTGAGCTCAGGTGTACCGACGAAAATTTCGATGGAACTTCGTCAAACTTTCCATGGAGCTTTCTAAACGCTGGGCGGGGTGTCTGGCGGCTGGTTCATGCCACGATAGTCTGTATATTCTGCGGATTATGGCGGAGACGTCTAACCGAGCTGTATATTTTTTGTTAGAAAAGATAAAACTTCGGGGATCCTGCGTCTCAGGGAAAAGCCGGGTTCAAGAGGTTACGAAAAAGGATGTTTTCTTGGGGATGTCTTTCTGGTCACTGCAATTTTCTCGCGCAAATGGTAAACGATCGACAGTTTTCAAGAATTTTATTATTAATAGTTGGAAAGTCTGAAAAATATTACGTGTCCGTCCCAAGACACATGAAATAATAAATTTTTGTATTTTATATCTTCTACTTGTCTGTATGTAAAATGGCAGCTTTACAAATTATTGGAAAATAATCGTTAAGATAATATTATCCTAGTTGGCTACACGTAACCTCACAAACGTAATTTCTAATCAACTGATTAATTATTGTCATTTGTATAAGCACGAAAACCGTAAATTAAATCGTAAGGCAAGTTAATATTCGGTTACTCTTAACACTAGATTTACGGGACCCGTCAAAATGGCGGATTCAAAAATTTTTAATTTACGATTATTAAGAGTGTAAGGAGGCATTCGTGAGGAATTATTAAATAGATTTATTTTTTTGCGTACATATTACAATAAAAATCGCTGAAGATCTAAGTAAATACAATTTTATTATTTTTATAAAGCAATGTAAAATAATCAATTTTAGTGCTCCGTAAACCTAGTGTTAAGAACTGCTTCCTTGGGTTCAAGAACGATTCTAACTACACTAGCGTGAGTAGCTAACTGTTAAATTTGTGAAACAGGCTTGTTATTACTTGGGACTAGTGTTGTTGTAATTGTTAGTTGAGTAATGTAAGATAATCAATTTTAGTGCTCCGTAAACCTAGTGTTAAGGACATGGAAATAGTTTGGAAGCTTGATTCTAATCCTACTTCGCTACAGTTCAACCCAGCGGCGTTGAGGATGTGAAATTTTAGGGGTGAAATACGTCAGGTTCGTCCGAGTACTGAACTGTTCTGGGGCACAGTTGTCAGGTTTCCGTTGGAAGTTTAAGAGCCCGTAGTGGAGGTGGACACTCGGTTTTTCCAGTCGCGACTTTCCTCACTCCCAACTTTTCCAGCCCCGTTTTCCGCTCGTCGGGTCGCGATTGTCCCCTCGGGAATGGCGGAAAGGGTTTTCGGGGGAGAGAATTATAACGCGACGCGAGCCGGTTGCTGTAGAGTAATCGCCCCTGCAGCGTTTCACCCTCGCGAGACGCTCGACTATGCAAAATACTTCGCCGGTCGTAGTTTTCTAAACAATTTGGGAAATGCGCGCTTACAGCTTGGACACTGGAGGAACGAGACGGCGCTGTAATGAATTATGTCTTCTGCGGGGAATAATGGGTCGGGGAACGAGTTTTGCATAAACGGAACTATAGTACCCGCGAAAGGGGCTGTTTGACTTCGGAGTACTAATGGACCGAGAGATATGGATCTAGGGTAACACTTAACCTTTTTTCTCGGTGAAACTTGGCCAATTTAAACCTTTCGATGTTTTATGTTAACCGTTTTGTCTTTGGCGCACTCTCGCACGGAATCATAAATAATAGCGTAAAGCAAAAGTGTATCAACACCGTTCGAAACAGCATAACTTTCCTGACATTAGAACAAATGACTCGAGTTGTTTCGAGAAGTTAAACAATTTTTGAAAATATTACAACCGGTTGGAATCGCGAAGAAATTAGTAAGAATTAATTTTTATAACTCTTTTATCTGAGCCTGTATTGAAAATTTAAGATATGTAAAAAAGGTCGAGTGTGGAAATTATAGTGTTACAGACGAATATCTCCAAAAATATTAATTATACGCAAAAATGTTTCAGTTGAAAGTTGCTCAGCACCTGGGGGGGGGGGGGGGGGGGGTATCATGTGGTGGGACTTTTATTTTTCCCGGTGGACCACTCCAAGGGAGGTGAAGGCCAGCTTTCTTTTTTTAAATGGAACGATATGTTTTTTTCTCCACCATGAAACAGTGCGTTTTAAAATGAGTTCAATTACCTATGACTCAAGGTCGTTCAAGGTCATTCAAGGTCACACTTGCAGGGAAATGCAGAAAAGGTGTGATCGTTTTATTGTACTTCAGTTTATGTGTTCAAAATGATTCTGCTCAATTACAATTTTTTCAAAAAATTTTTTCCATGTACATACTAAATTAATCCTTCTAACTTCTAAAAAAAATTCAAGTCGTTTGGTCCGATCATAAAAATGTTATCGTCGTTTTGAAAGTGTCCGAATATTATTGTGAGTCACTATACATACATATGGTGTTGTTCATGTGCAGCGCTGTTAAGTGAGTGACAGTCTTAATTATATAACTAAGCCTCTACATTACGATCTGTTACGGTAGTTTTATTTGAACATTATTAGGGCACTTTAGTGTCAGATGGCGAGGCAAGAGCAAACCTATCGAATCATTACCGTGGTCATTCTATCGTGAAATGAAGGGGGATATAAAATACGTGTATTTATTGATAGGAAAAGTAGAAGCCCAAGAAAAATGCACAAGGTGTTCCTAAGATATAAGATCAACTCGTACCAGTTTATTTAGTTTTCCACACTTTTGCGGGAGTTTAGTTTCATAATAATTATAATCAAAGCAAAATTGATAGTCTCTCTCAAAGCGATTATGCTAGGGGAAATTCGTAATTGTTGGATTAACACAGACAAGATTGCAAACAGCCGTCTCACGTTGCAGCGGTATGTTTCTTCCACCGCATAAGGATGCACGTTAATTACGTGCACCGTTACTGCTATTACAAGGTGCAAATTGTTTTCAGTTTTCTTTTTTGGCTGCGGCCGGGTCGTGTATCTTTTACTTCCTGTGGGAAGGGGCAGTGTAAGTTTCTTGGCTCAGGAATATTTTCAGCCTCTTGCGCAAACAAATTCAAATTGTTACTCATTAACAATAGGAGCTTGCTTTTGATTGTACAAGGAGATCTGTGTGTCTCGCAATATTCGTTCTTCAATTATTTATGGAATATCCATCGAGAATTAAACGTTTCGACTTATAACCAATTTCATTGTACATATAATATAATATTGTATATAATATAATATAATATAATGTTGTATATAATATAATATAATATAATATTGTATATAATATAATATAATATAATATTGTATATAATATAATATAATATAATATAATATAATATAATATAATATTGTATATAATATAATATAATATAATATAATATAATATAATATAATATAATATAATATAATATAATATAATATAATATAATATAATATAATATAATATAATATAATATAATATAATATAATATAATATAATATAATATAATATAATATAATATAATATAATATAATATAATATAATATAATATAATATAATATAATATAATATAATATAATATAATATAATATAATATAATATAATATAATATAATATAATATAATATAATATAATATAATATAATATAATATAATATAATATAATATAATATAATATAATATAATATAATATAATATAATATAATATTGTATATAATATAATATAATATAATATAATATAATATAATATAATATTGTATGTAATATAATATAATATTGTAGATAATATAATATAATATAATATATTTAACACTCCAAAGTATAGCACTTGCAGTTTCCGATCTAATATGCAAATGTATTAATTGTAATATGCGACATTGCGAGTATTACTTGTATTAAAAATCATTTATAGAGAATATCTCTATCGGTAACTATTACTTTGACATCCCGTATAACCTTGTAGTTTATTTATTCAGGATTCAATTCTCTCTTCAGCCACAAGATTAAAATTTACTGATTTTTCAATTTTACCCCATAACTACCCTCCCGATCAAATTTTACACAGCATGGCCTTTTTTGATGCCCTATCGAATGACCCATCCGCGATATCGTTCGGCTCAAGGGCAGTTTTGATCATCTTATCCGGCTATACCCATTATTATTGTACTAATTTTATTCGACTAAATTATCATAGTTCAAATATTGACAATTTCTCAAACATATAATTTAAGGAGCACGCAGAGTTGAATCACCCTGCAGAAAGATCTGTTTCAATAAACCAATTTCAACCCTCGTCGTTCCATTTCTATCGCGAAACTACTCATCGAAGCGACGAAACCCAAAAAGTCGATGACGGAACGTAGTAACGAAGACATTCACCGTGACAAAAATCCACCGATCCCGATTTTCAATACCGACTGGTGGCGCGAGCTTTCTGATTCAAAAAGCAATCAGAAAAGACCAAAGGTGGGGCGCCATCGTGTACGTGACGTGATTTCCGGAAACGGGATCCCGTTCCTTCTTCTTGCCGTTTCTTTTGCGAGCCACGCGAGCTCACGGAGAGAACATCTGCGGTTCCCGGAGTCGGAGTATGACAGAGACGAAGCTCCAGATATGACGGATAACCGTAGAGGGGTGGGGATGGGGGAGGGGAGGTTGGAAATGGCAGACAACAAATCGTTTCGTAGATACGGAACGATATAAAGCAGCCAGACGAACTTGTACTAGCTGAAACTGCCACTGCCAATTGCCACGGATACGACGCTGAAGAATCGATTTGGTATTTGTCACGAGAACCTGCCACGAGCCGATTGGCTTCCGATTGTATGGATCCGGCTAACGATCGTATATTTTCGTGCAAAATATTCCCAACTGGAATTCTTTCAAATGTCCGATGTTTAACAGTATCGTTTAACGAACACAATTCTTTTTTTTTTAAATAAACTTATCAATCAAAGCAAGCACCATGATGATGATTATCTTCTTTGAAGTTTAAGAAATCTAAATATCACCCCAATAAAATAATTGAATTTAATTTAATTAATATATCGTAAAATAATTAATATATAACTCCTTCATTCCAGCGCTCAATTAAAAGACAAATGATTATGCTACCTTTGTACAGTCATTATACTGCAGCTATTTAAATTTTCATGGATTGGAGACGACTATAAATTATTACCCAAAATGTTTTTGTTAAACAGGTGAATATAATCTTTGCCGAATTTTGTTTAATATTACTCTAATATTTCTTTAATATTACTCTATTATATAGTTATTTTTTTTTAATTGCCACATTTTAAACAAACATCGCATACAAATATTAAGATAAACTTGATTTAAAAGAACAAATTCCGATATTTTAATGAAAGTTGAAGATAAAACCTTAAAGATCAGCTTTGTACCTTGAAATGATATACAAGGTGAGGCACCTAAGTTCATGACGTCTTGAATCACTTCTAAATTATGCGTTGCACGAACAAATTATTTCTACAGATGTTAAATGATATCAAAAATTGTGAGTGGCCCCAAACTTTTTTGCCAAGAGCTGTAATACTGAAAAAGAAAGAACCAGTAGCTCCAACTACAACAACGAACGAACTAAGAAAGAAGTCAACTTATATTTTTGACGAGCAGTGTATTTATTGAAGGTAGATGCCATGAAAGTAGAAGACAACTGGTCCACGATAGAATTAGCTTCACCTATCGTATCGGAACCACCGCAACTGAATGGTAGCTATCCCAGCAGAGTGCGTTATTGCCGGTGTACGTGGCCTCTGGAAGCGGGTTGCTGCGTTTCTGGAATAATTTAATTAGCCGGTGTACAGAGTGAAGTGCCGGGTCTTATCCCGTGGGCTTAATAGCGAGCTCTCATCCCCGAGTCTCAGTTTGGTTCCCGGGGGAGGTATCTTTTCTCCTGAACGATGTCTGCGAACTGCGCTCGAAATATACGCCGGGATTCCCCGGTGAAGATCATGAAAACGAGGGCGCATCCTGCCCACCGCGGAGAACGTCGTTTAATGAATTAATTAAGTATTATTTCGTTTAACTGTTGCCCCCTACCTCCGACAAATTCGTGCTCAATCATCTCCCCTCCGCCCTTTCGCACACCATGCTGTTGATCGGAAGAAAGTTCAAC
Source organism: Sphecodes monilicornis (assembly GCA_913789915.3). NCBI lineage: Eukaryota > Metazoa > Arthropoda > Insecta > Hymenoptera > Halictidae > Sphecodes > Sphecodes monilicornis. The sequence goes on from OU565302.1 coordinate 5,459,958, forward strand.
ACTGACATTTCCATGCGAATCGTACTTGACACTTTCTCTTTGCCCGTTATCTGTCATCCGGTTTTTCGCTATCTAACAATGTAGCTGGTCATTAGCAAACGGCGAAAGTTTATGCAAATATAATTGTTGAGAAATAAATAAATTTAACTTATCTATGTAACAAAGAGAGTCGACTCTACGCATGCGCGGAGAGTGTGAGACGATGCTAGATAGTGTGAATGTAAAGAACAAAAGTGTTATAATGATATAATAAATACGTTAGTATATGTTACAACTGTAACGCAGTGTATTACAATATTTCTACGATCCACGATCAAATCTTAACAATAATATCTAATAAAGTTCGAAAAAAATTAACCGACTTCTTAGTAGGTTCCTTTTCAAATGTGGGCTTTTTTCAAAAAACATTCGATATTTTGAATTCAAATAAAGTAAGATTATTCAGTGTTAAACTTTTAGTTTGAATAGACTTTTTAGAATAGATAATTGGCCATTTTTCTATGACAGAGACGGGTATCTTATTCGATGATTTTAAAAAAGTTGTCCATCAGTGTGAATTGTGCTAAATACTGGACATTATCCGATGAATAAACGGCAACAGTATTAACTAATTATTATGATTAAATTGACATCGTGAATATGTTAATTATTTGCCACCTGATGCAGATAATTCGCAGTTCATAAGTTGTAATGAGTTAAAATGACGGGTTTCAAATTTTATAATTGAGGTTTATTGAACAAAATTTGGTAATCCAATTTTGACACTGCCTTTCTCTCAAAGCTTCATCCCCATATGCGGCACATAACTTCTTAGATCAGTGGTGGGCATGGGTGGAGCCCCTCAAACGCCTGCTTCTCCCACCAACCTCTCTTTCATGCAGCCATTCGTTGCGTACGCTGATGCCTTCGTTGCCCCATTGTACCGCGCTTGATGGAAGGGGACAGAGGGCGCTACGGTGTGGACGGTTTTGCCTCCATTGAGGCAAAATTGCCCATCACTGTCTTAGATGCTTGCGATGCGTTTCTGCCTTTTCGGAAATAATAATAAAATATGTCTGAAAAACGCGTTTTGTTCTACAATTTTTATATTGGGGTAAAAACGAAATTAAATAACTAATCGATACAATTTTCTTACTAATTAAAAGTGGAATTCCAAACAACAAGAAAACAATATAGGTTAGGTGCTTTGAACACGTTGACAAAACAAAAGAATGTGCTAGAACATCTGTCGACAAAATCCGCTATTATTTAGTTGCCAATATACATATATAAATAAAAATCTTCGAATATGTATAATTTATAAAAATCTATAAAACGTATTTTTAAAATTTTTAATATAGGCTCGTGTAAAAAAGGTTGTAAAATACAACTTTTCGTATTTTCATTGCAATTCCGACTACTTGCAGATTTTTCAACATTTATTTCGCATCATGTAATAAACTAATTGTCGACATAAACACAAAAGACGAAAAACTTAAAAGTGTCGAAATATTACTGTGAGTCACTGTATAAAATGTAGTTAACCCTTAGCACTCGAATGGCGACTCTGAGGCGCCACTACAAATCGCTACATCATTATTCAGAATATTGTTTGCATGATTAAATTTGTTTAAATGTAATAAATTACTAATCATTCGATCGATAAACACATTTAATTTATACCACCGCAGGAGTCTATGCTTCTGGATCTATACTTCTAGATAAGGTAGAGATTTTAATCTTAGTGAAATTCAATCCGCAGTAAAAATCCCTAGAGCATTAACCCTTTGCGATCGGTGTCGCCATAGTGGCGGCATTTTCAAATTGTCGTAGAAGTCGTCGTCGCCACCCTGGCGTCATGATCTTATTCGTGATCGTCTGAATTTGTAAAAAATTGCAATTGTATCTGAAAAATTACAAAAATTTCTACTTCGTATGTATTATATGTACTATTAAACACAATAGATAAGCTTCAACATGTTTTTTAACCCTTAGCACTCGAATGGCGACTCTGAGGCGCCACTACAAATCGCTACACCATTATTCAGAATATTGTTTGCATGATTAAATTTGTTTAAATGTAATAAATAACTAATCATTTGAATATTGTATGAGGTACTATATCATTTTCGTACGCATATAATGAAACATAATTATGTCTAATGGAAATATTCTAGGTTGGAAGAAATGTTTGGATTTTTACTTGAAATAGCTCCGAGTGTAAAGGGTTAATATACCGCAATACATGGTCCATAATACAATGAACGACCGTTGCAAATTATTCCCGAAACGTATGTCAAAGCGGAAATGCCGATCTGCTTCTTAATTTCAATGTTACCAAGTTCAGTTATGCGGATCGCAAGATATTCTTCTGAAATTCTGCAAAGCCTCTATATCTATCGAGTACTAAAAGAGTTAACAATTTACTGGCTACCATTGATGCATGACGATGGTAGCAACCAGCTGCGCTAACCTCTAGATTCAAACCCTAGGTATCTAGCTAGAATCCCATTTGGAGGGAACCCTACATTCCCGATCCACTCATAAAACAAAATTTTTACGGGATTCGGCGGTTTGGAAGGAACGTGAAACATTGATTCCGCGCGGACTGGCTTGACCTCGGGAGATCCACATAGATCGCAATTCCATGGGAAGGGGCTGGCAGTGTATTAGGCGAGTGGCTGTAAAAGGGCACCAGTCTCGCGGAAGAAGAAGCAAGGAAAGGTGGCGGAAGAGATTTGTGGCGTACCGGCGAGGATTTTACTGCCGCGATGGTGCGCCACTTTTCGTCTCGAAGCCTAACCTCCAATTCCCCCTTTTTCCTCTGTACAGCGAGCCATTCGGAAAAACCGATCGCCCACAGGATACATCATGAGGAGGAGGAAGAGACACGCCGGAGAATTTCGCTGACGCAAAAACCGAAACGGCTAGAAACTTTGATCGTTTCGTTTGGAAAAAATTTATTGCCGGCTCCCCCGAGCAATATCCTGGAAACTGTATCTCTTTCCCGAGTAGATTCCACGCGTAATTGTCTACTATTTAATTGGTTGATCAGATCCTGACCAATTATGAGCAAAAAGACCTGTTGCCAACGAATCGTGCTAACTCGAACTGGAAGCTTTAAAACGATCTAGTTAAGTCATTCGCTATAACTGTTAGTGTAGTATGCAGCACATAAATTGGAACACCTAAGCGGTTCACGTAGGTAAATGAAGAAACCTTTTAAAGCGAAGTCTTTAAAGCTGGGCTTCTCGTATAACGGAAGCGAAAATAAGTGTTTTTCGAATCTTTTCCAGATTAACTATTGGATAAATGGGACATTTCGGGATGTAAACGGAGATAGCCTAGAAGCGCGTGTGTTTTTTATTGTTCAATTTTGCTTATTGTTTATTTTATAGATAAAGTTTTATTGTTCCCCTCGGGGTTACAATTCCATTTCCATCTCCTTCCATTTCTTCCTTACTCTAATCTTACTAACTATCTTAACCTAACTTACTCTACTTTTATAAGTCTAATTTAAATCTACCTATAAATAGAACTAAAACTAATTAGAGAGAGAGAGAGAGAGAGAGAGAGAAACGTCTATATACAAAAGTATTATTTATTTTATAATACACATGTTTCTCTAAGCTATGTTTGTATTATCTGCATGAGGAACATGCCAAAGAAGTTAAGTCGCTGAAACTCCATCGAATGCAACACCTGCAGGAGAGCTGCGAACTTGAAATGCGCTAATATGCGTGCAAGTTATTTCACATGCAAGCATTGTGAAAGTAATTCAGACAATTAATCCGGATATTCTTAAGTAAATAATGTTTCCTTTAGTGTAAGATTAATATTCAAAATAAGCCGTTTTGACTTCATTTCAACACTTACATCTCAGAGATTTCGGGGTGTCCCAAGTTATACGGCAAAATTCTTTTTTTGGCGCAAAAACTTGCCTTCAGAAAATTGTAACTTTTTATCCATTAACGCTATGTTGATACTTCCTACAGCGAAAAAGTATCTGGCAAATATACCTTTCCAACGGTATCAAATTTTTTGCGTAATTCTCATCCTATGAAATTTTATAGTTAAAAAAACCAAAGCATGTACCAATCTTTACTACAGTTCCTTGCATGTTCGTAGGTATTAAAAATTAAAGATCATCCAGGTAAAAGGTTAAACAACTTTACTTTACATATGTCGAAGATCGTGTTTTCTTTCTTGTTTAACAAAAATGAATGGGTTATTTCTGAGCGCCCAATTGTGATTCTAGAAATTGAAGTTTGAATTTGACGATCTACTGGACTTGGAAATTTTTGCCACTCAAGATCCGCTCCTTCATTTTGATATTATTGTATGTAATTCCTTTTAATTTTGTCAAATACCTGTTTCCTAAAAATTTCATTTAGGTGATTTTTAAGATCGTTTAGTCTGGTATAATGAGTGATTTGTGTTTAAACAAACTGTTATTCCAAGTATGCTACACTTCCTTTACCAATGTACAAAATAACACTTTTGCTGAAAAAGAATTTCTTTTTTCCTAATATTATTCATTTGCAATATCTATGCAATATGGAATTGATTTATTGATTCATTCAATTGATCGAACACTTTCCACCGGCGCACTGGTGGCACAGTAATTGCATTAAGTGTTAGAACGAGGATCGCTTCGAAGGCAACAGTTCGCGTCAGTTGCACGAGTATTAAGTAGCGCGTCATCCGATTTCCATTACGGTCTTGCTTTACACCTCTGGTCCTATTGCGCCACGCTCGCGATTCCCATGCCACAGAATCTTCTTTCCCGGGCCGTTAAAGCCTCGGTGCTCTTAGCCGTGCCGTTAAAATGAAAATACGATGGTTTCCGCGAAATAATCAGCGCGTGTCGACACAACTATCGGATAAATAATGTATCGGTGCGGTTTTCAGAGCTTCCGCAATGGAAAAGACCTGACAACAATGATAGCCATGCTTTCGGGAAAGCGAAATCTTCATTGTTCGTTTCTTTGAGCAATAAATGATGCAAATGCATGGAGAAACACGTATTAAGATATAACGTCGTCATATATTTATTATTATTACTTATTTATTTAATGTTGCTTCAACATCAAAAGTCATTAGCAACATGGTACATTTTCTTACAATATTTTATACATATTTGTATCCTCGGGTATATTGAGCAAGACCGGCGATATATTCCTTAGGATATAACAGAATGGGTAAGGATCCAGGTAACTTAGCATTTTTCCTTTCATTCTCATATTTTTTGCGTTCTATTATTAAATGATTTATGTTAACTGGTACTTTACATATGTCGCAGATCGTGTTTTCTTTCTTGTTTAACAAAAATGAATGGGTTATTCCTGAGTGCCCAATTCTGATTCTAGAAATTGAAGTTTGAATTTGACGATCTACTGGACTTGGAAAAACCTTCGAACCTTCGAACCTTTTAACCTTCGAACCTTTGAACCTTCGAACCTTCGAACCTTCGAAACCTTCGAACCTTTTAACCTTCGAACCTTCGAACCTTCGAATCTTCGAACCTTCTAACCTTCGAACCTTCGAACCTTCGAACCTTCGAACCTTCGAACCTTCGAACCTTTTAACCTTTTAACCTTTTAACCTTCGAACCTTCGAACCTTCGAACCTTTTAACCTTCGAACCTTCAAACCTTCGAACCTTTTATCCTTCGAACTTTTTAACCTTCGAACCTTTTAACCTTCGAACCTTCGAACCTTCGAACCTTCTAACCTTCGAACCTTCGATACGTTTCCAGTTAATGGATAAAAGAAATAAATTTTCATAATTTGTTTCTATATTCACTATCTGAATTACTTCAATAATTTATTGTTAAGATAATATATTCATAATTTGAATTATCCTTTCGATAGCACATTGTTAAAATAATTGTTTAACCCCTTCGTTTACAATATCGTCTGAGAGACGCGATGAAGATTCTGAACAGAGTCTAATAAAAATATATGTTATTAATTTCCTTTAAACCGAAATATAATTCTATTTTGTTGTTGTTAATGTAAAGCCATTGGAGAATATATAGACATGCAATAGATTTACATTTTCTCCTTTTTCTAAGAAATTGTGAACTACAAAGAAATTCTAATTACTAAAACCGTAAATTAAATGATAAGGCAAGGGGTTAAATAAATCATTTTTACAATTTGTTTCGAGTCGAAGCTTCGGAAAAGTAATAGCCCTACTTTCCTTATATGTCTTATAGTTTTGTAGCGCGGTGTAGAACGTAGTAAATTTAAGTCACGCGAACATCTTTGAGATGTCCAAAATGGATGTAGGAAGTTCGGACATTGTTTTAATTTATTCACGAAACAAATTGACAAAAATAATCTTCTGTATTTAGTAGGCACATTCGATCGCTCGACTTTCTAGCGCCTATACAAATAATTGATATATTATATCTGTGCTGCCCATATTATGGGACCCTCGACTCTCGGTCGATCGTTCACTTTTTCCAGAGCGGTCCTCACTCTAGAATATTTCGTTGAAGAGTAAAGACGTGCCTCAGAACGTGTCTTCGAAAGTATTATTTAGAATAAATTCTATTTTATATTTAACACTAGAACTACCGGACAAGTCCAAATGACTGGTTTCTAAATTTTTCTTATACGAATATTGAATTTAGAAAAATATTTTCCGGAGTAATGTTTTAGTCAACATCTCTATTAGAGTACATATTTAAACAAAAGTTGTACGGAAGTTGAATAAATGCATTCTTGTCGTTATTACAAGGCAACTAGTCGCGTTTAGCGCTCGGTAGTTCTAGTGTTAAAGATGGTGTACGTTATTTTATACCCACAATCCAACAGACATAAACTGAACATGAAACGAACGTTGTATGGATGTGCGATGTTATATGTGCTATATCTACAATAATTTAATTAATTCAAATAACTGCCCATATATTCTATTTATACTTAAAGAGAATGCCAAAAAACAAAAAAATCGATTTTTTCGTGAATGAAAAACTAGAATACCCCTGTAAAAAAAAGAAAATTGATAAAGAGTGGTCGGGTGTGCAGCAACAACCTCTACATAGGAAAACCCACGAGCCCGATGAATGCGCAGGCGCCTATCGCCCTAACCATCCCCCACCTTCACCGGCTAGAAGCCGGCTGGTTAGGTGTTTCCTCTCGCTGGCCACGTCCAGCAGTTGCGTCCCTGTACGTATCGTCGCGACGCCGCATGGCAGTGCGTCGCCGACTGGCGTCACGGCGCCTTTCGCCGTCGGTTGTGCGTCCCGTGTCTATCCGTGCAATACTCCCGTACGTGTTGTGTGCACGCGCCGCGTCCGTGTGCCGGTTGTCCTCTACCCTCTCGGCTGAACAAAAAGTGTATTCGACTACTCCGCTTGGTGAGTTTTCCAAACTTGGTTTTTGGTGGACGCCGGAAGTGAAAGTTTCGGTTCCTCTTCGGTACAAACCGTGTTTAATTATCGATCACGAGAGAGTCAGTCGCAAACGCGGTAACGCGTGCACATCGTCGCCCGGAGGAGGTTAGTTAAACAGGCGTCGATGAGACATCGCAGTGTGAGATTTGGACCAGTGACGTCACGCTCTGTCATCCTCCCGAGGATTGGGAGATCGGAGAATGGTCTCGAGACAGCGTCGCGGGTTTACCGATCGGAGTGAACGCGACCGGAAGCCGGGTTATTGGTAAGGATTCCGTTTGAGCCGGTGACTAGACAGTAGCCCGGTTGTTCCGAGACCCTGGGGGGGGGGGGGTGAGAATAGAGCACAGTGAGTAGCTAGCTAATCAGCGGTGGGGGAAACGGACTTCGCATTCGTCGGGACTGGGTTTCCTGTAATTGTTCATTAGGCGACTTTGGTTGAAATGAACGACCTTGCCGTACCATTTTCTTTACGGTTACAGTGATTAGAACAATTCTGTCTCGAAAAATTACACGGATGATGGAAGAGAATCTATATTTTTGGTATGGCTACATTTGCTTTGTTGCTTACATATTGAGTAGAGAAAATAGAATTTTATTTCGTCTTAAAAGAAAACCATAACATTCATAATTAATTGTGTTTCGAATTTCGGCGCACAGGTTCGATCGTTGATTATTGGAAATGTTTGTGTGTGAACAGTCTTTGGATGATTCTGACTATGTCTTGACTCGAATTAGTTCTTGTTTCTATCAGCCTCTTGTCCTCGCGACAGTAACTAGTGTACCGGCATATAGTAACAACACGTGTTTCTATTTCTCAATTTCGTTTTTCAAATCTTTATAAAGCAAGTAAGCAATTTAATGCAGTATTTTGACTTCTGATCATATATTATGATATTAAAATCTAGTTTATTTTAAAAATGAAATTCTTTCAGACGCAGCTCTCATTCTTTCTTGAAAAAGATCCACATTAGGATCGAAACGTAGACAGTTTTAACAAACTAACAACATTGCTTTAATATTTTGTTTAGATCGAACCTTTATATTATTATAATTAATAATAATAATATTAATATTATTTATTCTGTGTATAATGGTGAAATGTCGTGAAAAGTCTAAATCACTAAAAGATTACGATGACGTTTCTAACATTATTCAACATAAATCGTACAGAAAGAAATCGACGATCGACCGTCCTCCACGAAGGGTTAATTAGGCCGGTAGCTTTGGCAAAATGAACGAAAACAAACGACGATCGGTAGTTGTAGGGATACATCAAGATTTGTAGGTAGAGATTTCGTAAAAAGGAGAATAGGTTTGTTGGCTTTTTTAGAACTGTTTCGTAGGGTCCGAGAGCAACTCTAATTAAACTGGCGTGACCAGAGTATCGTATACACTTGGCTCAGGGATGCGCATTTAGATTCACGAACGGAGATAAGCATATGAAATGATTCGTTTGTTAACAGCTTGGTTCAAGAGTGATTAGAAAGTAAATGGAATAAGTGAAACGGTCCGTGAATCTTCGGACTCGCGATAAAAGTCGATTAAATCAATTTCGTATGTACATACTTAAAAATGAAAAGTATTTTAATGAAAAACCACAAATTTTATAGTGACGGTATAATATCTTTACCGAAAAGGTGGGAAGAGGTTGTAGAACGAGACAATGGTTACATTTTTTCGTTAACATTGAAAATACGTTTCAAATATTAATTTAAATAGTAAAACAGTAAACGGCACGAATTTATGGGACGACCTAATACATACTTCCGCCATGAATGTGCTAGAAACATCGAAGGCTGCTGGTAGAAATCGTTGATGAAGGTTTACGCCTGACGAATAAGAACAGATCTCCCTCGGCACTTCAGTTATGGATCAGCATTCCACAAAAGGAGCAATTAGATTGACGATACCTAGAAAGTAGTCGACCATTTCTATCGATCAAAATCTTCGATCGTGAACAAGAGTTTATGGTCTATCTTGGGATAGTACAGAAAACAGATTTGGGCAAATTTTATTTGAAATAAGAATTGACTATTTGGAATAGTTTATTTCGCACCGTTATTTTTAACACTGTTATCTAGAAATAAAAATAATAAATGATTCATTTGAAATGTCAATAATTTCAAATAGTAACTATTATTTCAAGTTTGTCAAAATAAATAATCCTCAAAATAATATGCAACAAAGGGTGTCGGTATAAAGTCGACACAAATCTGATAATCGGGTCAGCTAATATAATTTTGAAGGACAATTTCAGAATTATTTTAAATAATTACAGAATCAAATAACGTGTTGTTCGAAATAATATTTCAGGGAATGTTATTTCAAAATTGATCACAGGCATGAAAGCAATAATTGTAAAATAAAATGACACGATACGTGAAATAATATTTCAAATAATATTAGCGCAGAAGTGACAAGGTCTGACAGCAAAAAACGGATCGGATAGATTCTGTTACAATCTGTTCTTTGAAACTCGAAGCACTTGAGCTACATTGCAGAACACAGTCTTCTAAGTAACCAAACGTTACGAGTAGACTGCAGATCTTTATGCACTTGTAGCTTGTAAAGATCTTGAAAAAGGAGTAACGCAGCGATTTTCGACTTATAACTACAATGTTTCCCACTTTTAATCGCTTATGACTCATAAATCGATTAACCAATATCAATTTTCTAGCGATTCAGACCAATTACAGTTTATTCAAAAATTTGTTTACGTCTAGTAAACTAATCCTTCTAACATCTCAAAAACACTCAAGTCGTTTGGTTTAATTTTAACACTAGAACTACCAAGCACTAAATGCGACTGTCTTATATTGCTTTATAACAACAACAAGACTGAATTTATTCATATTTCGTACAATTTTTGTTTAAGTATACATTTCAATAGAGAAATTTACTAAATTACTCCTGGAAACATATTTATAATTTCAATATTTATAAGAGAAAAAATTAGAAACCAGTCATTTTTACTGGTCCGGTAGTTCTAGTGTTAAGAAAGCTATACTGTTTCAAATGTTTTTGATTCACTTTTGCTCTTTAATATTAAAGTCGATCTCGTTTAAACTATAGAGACTGGAAAGCTCTCCCCTCTTCCATACGAAGTGCCTTATCCGCTCGCAATAGCCTGTTATCGGAGTTATCGATCGGTAACTCCACAAAAAAAAAAAAAAAACGGAATGAAAATTGTTCGAAATGGTCCGTTCACAGAGTCGTGTGACTGAATTGCCCTCACGGTTCCGTCCGGTTCGACGATTTTTATCGGTGACGTCGCATACACTGCGCGTCACTTATCACCGGCCGAATAACGATAAGTCGCTTCTTCGACGTCGTCGTGGGTGGTGCAACCGGGTTTTCTGGCTTCCCGAAGGTCTGGGATCAATGCTCGTCGCAGTTACTCGCAGTTGATTGCTCGATCTTGTTTCACGTTCGATGAACGATCATCCGCCGGTTTCCATTCGACGATAGTTTCCTCGTCGTTTCTTCATCCGTTCGGACGATACAATTTGTCATTCTTCGCGTCGCCCAGTGAGCTGGAAACCCGTTTCTCATGACCAATACTGAATTTTTGGAAAAAATTCGTTTGAAAAAAAAAAATTTGGAAAAACATTTGTCATCAATCGATAACATCAAAACATTTTTTATCAATCGATAACCCTGCGAAGCTTCAAAATTCAAAACATTAATCATTTTAGATAATTATATACAGTCACTCCCATTAATATTCGTACACTCTTAAAAAGACGATAACTTGTTTAATATCGGACCATACGACTTGGACTTTTTTGAGAAGTTAGAATAATTAGTTTACTACGTGACGTGAAAAACTTTTTTTTTAAATTGCAATCGGTTGTATTAAAAGTTGTATTTTACAATTTTTTTTTTATTTGGGCCTATATTAAAAAATTTTAGAAACATCTTTTGTAGTTGCGTAATTGTGATTTCTATCGATCGAATTTTGAATTATGTTCGAGAAAATGTTATTGGCGCAAGGTTCGATCTTTTTGAATCTTTGAATTTTTGAATTTTTGAATCTTTGAATTTTTGAATCTTTGAATTTTTGAATCTTTGAATCTTTGAATTTTTTAATCTTTGAATTTTTGAATCTTTGAATCGCTGAATCTTTGAATCTCTGAATCGCTGAATCTTTGAATCTTTGAATCTTTGAATTTTTGAATCTTTGAATCTTTGAATCTTTGAATCTTTGAATCTTTGAATCTTTTCAAGAAGATCGAACCTTGCGCCAATAACATCTTCTCGAACATAATTTGTAGTTGTGTGTTGTAAATCAGCGGTTGAAAAGAAAATAGTGTAAGGTGGACTTACACCACTATGATCCCAAATGATTCGTTCTATTCGTTTAGTTAGAAAAGAATATGCTGCCATTTTTCAGTAAAGAATAATCTTTGAATCTTTGAATCTCTGAATATTTGAATCTTTGAATCTTTGAATCTTTGAATCTTTGAATCTTTGAATTTTTGAATCTTTGAATCTTTGAATATTTGAATCTTTGAATCTTTGAATCTTTGAATTTTTGAATCTTTGAATCTTTGAATCTTTGAATCTTTGAATATTTGAATCTTTGAATCTTTGAATCTTTGAATCTCTGAATCTTTGAATCTTTTCAAAAAGATCGAACCTTGCGCCAATAACATCTTCTCGAACATAATTTGTAGTTGTGTGTTGTAAATCAGCGGTTGAAAAGAAAATAGTGTAAGGTGGACTTACACCACTACGATCCCAAATGATTCGTTCTATTCGTTTAGTTAGGAAAGAATATGCTGCCATTTTTCAGTAAAGAATAAAGTCTTACATCAAGTAACGCTGCTGGCAAATAAATGATGCCTTTAAGCTTTTAAATTATTATTAACTCAAATGTTTAGAATTTGGATTTGTACCACTATGATTCTCAGCTCGCCGTATCCGTTCCCCCTCGTGAGAAAGCGCAGTTGGTAAATAGTGAGTTAGAGGATTCAAGGAAACCGAGTCGAATTGAACTTTCTCCGAGATACATACCTTTCGCCGATTGATCCCGGTTCACGTGTAATGGATCGAATATCTTCCCGTCACGCTTTATTAGAATCACGAACGACAATTCATCTTCGCCTGGAAGTTCCGGTATAACACGCAAATTACTTTCTGTCCGTGAAAATCGGTCCACGATCGAGATGGATTACGAACGTGACGGGAAATCTCGTGACTCGAAGGAGCAAAGCAGAATTTAGATTACTTTTCTTTAGTCTCGTTCTTTTTAGTTACCATTGTCGTCAATCTGCGACACTCGCTAGATATTTCGGTCGAAAACCAAAATGAACAAATCTATGTCCCAAAAATGAATCTAAGTTGTCTGATTTGAACGAACGTGAAAATCGGAGTATTGGAAACAAAATGATATTTCTTTGAACTGTACCAATACGTGCAAACTTTGTTTAATAAAGTGGTAACATAGTTTCAAATTATTAATAACTAGATTAAGAATTGTATGCATTCATGACAGAATTGGATCGGAGAAATGCAAAACTGTAAAGACATCCGAAGAAGCGAATAACGTTGGTATATTCTTATTTTATTAAATTTATTATTTTCACCTAACTTCTGTTTCTTATAATTGACTTGGACAATATTTATTTTGCATAAAACTCCGCAGTCTATTAATAACATTTTTAACATGCTCTCCTGTTTTGAAAATGGCATATAAGTAGCGTAAAACATTGAACTCGATTATTATTCATACAGAAATGATTTTCGATTTATTTGGAAAGGAATATTAAGATTGGAAAAAATATTAGTTTATTCATCGATACATGTGACAGTAGTCTTATTTTTTGTTTCATACCATGTACAAATGAATAGAACAGTTTAATTCATTCTTTTACACGAATCAGGAGGAATGTTACAGGAATTAAAATATGCTGATTTGTTTCTTAACCCCTTGCCGTATTTTAACGAGTCAGACTCGTGATGAAGATATTAAATAAAGTCCAACAAAGATGAAAGTTGTACTTTTATTTTCAGAGGAAATAAAATTTTACTTTTGTGTAATCAAGATTTAAGCATTAACGTAAATGTAGTCAGGCGAAAATGTCAATTTTCTTTCCTCTTCGGTGACATTTTTCGGGGTGAAGACGTTATAATTATTGTAGCCATAAAGAAAATGGTACGGCAAGGGGTTAATGAATCCTTATATCAATACCCGAGTGTCTACCTTAGCTTTGTTTTTGAAATTTTGTGCACGCTCTTCTGCACTCATAGCAAAATTGCTACAAATTTCTGTTTTCCGAATGGATTATAAATTTTTATAAAACTCCGCAGTCTGGTTATATTGTACAATGGTATCGTTTGAAAGCAGAAACCAACAGATTCGCGCAAGAAGTAACAGCAAAAAATTATAAGAACCATAGTCACGATGATTAAAGTGTACAGCTCGCGATTCTAGGACGATCGAGAGAGCGATTCTTTCATCGCGTGCCGTGACGTGGGAAAAATTTTTCTTTGAAGAGCAGCGAGCGTGTCTTTCCAGAAACGTGGCGTTTGAGAAATGAATTTTATCTAAAGAACGATAAATGACCGGTCCGACGCACGAAGAATGGAATAAGAGGGATCGATGTATGGATGCTAGCGTCTAGAATACCTGCGGGTTTTATTCTTTTTATAATACTTCGTCGAAACAATTTTAAACTTCCACATTTTATCCGCTCCAACATGATTATTCTTTGCTCAAGGTCATTTCAAGGTCAAACTGGTGGTATCCACTAAATTCAGTTTTTTATTGTTCATCATGCTATCGTAAAAAAATATACTATTTAAAGAAACATCGGTGACATTGAAATTTTATTAACAAATACGACATAAAAAATTTTTTTCTTTACCATTATATTTGCCCCCTGCAATAGTGTCACTTTGTTCTCTGAAGTTTTATGATAGGACTGTAAATACGACAGATATTTAGGTGTTCCTATTTATGTGGGACACCCTGTATAAGTTATAAATTCATTTACAATTAAATAACTTGTACTTCTTCTCATCAATTCATAGAGGGATTGCATACTATCAAACGATAATATTGTACATCCAATTCTGTTTTTACACGATTCTGATTCAACAAGAATTAAAAATGAAGAGTTTTTATTTACAAATTTAGGGGGTTATATAGATAAAAATTTGATTGTTATAAAATTTTGATTATATTTAAAATTATTAATTTAGTAACAGTGAAATTGTATAGATTGAAAATTTTTATTTCGAAATTTAGGGGGAGCTTCATTCGTTTTTTAAGCGTTTTTGGTTATACACGACCGGCATAAATTCTAAGTAAAATAATTATTTCCTGTTACACTTTTCATAATTTCACAATTACTTCACACAACGTCATAATTGGTCAGGCTGCGACCTGATTGTGCTCGTCTTACATTCACAATTTCTCTTTATGGAGATTCTTCGAGTTTTATAACCTCAATATGGAAATTGTTTCGCCTGCATTTTAAATTTGGTGTTAAAAGTGAGAAGTACCTTTTTAGGTTTTTTACCTTACTAAAGTTCAATAATAATTAAAATACAATTTATGCACATTTTATTAATTAGTATACGGAAACGTTGTGCGTTTATTGTCAAAATGACAATAAATGAAATTTTATCTCAAAAACTAAAAGGACGACCCCCCTCCTATTTTGGAGAAGGAAACAGTTGTTCAAAATGTGTTGCTGCATAAAATATTTAAATTTCATCAAAATCGGAGTATAGTGACCCTTTCGCAATAATTACCTATATCTTTTCTGTACGATATTTTTTGAACGTATCTACTCCTCGGGACCGTACCTATCGTGTAAAAACAGAAATTGTTGTATTTCAATTAGAACGCACGATATGTTGCATGTTTATTCTATACTCGCGAACAAAATTTTCTGATCAGACTCAAATTAAGTAGAATCGAAAAGATGATGTTTAAGAAAACTGAGTCCGCAAGACCCGCAGAAAATTCCACGAATTCCAAACTCTTGTGAAACCTTAACGCAAGCATCTGCGATCTATTTATCAAATTCCATTAATTCAAACGCGCACAGAACTCGTAAAATCCTCGATGAATGCGAGCGTTCTTCGAGCGGAAGTTGCGATTTTCAAAGTATCATTTTCGAGGCTCAAAGGGGATTCTGAACGACCGTGGACCACCGAGACTTTGATTTTGAAATGGCTCTCGGTGGCGCTCTACTTTCGTACGCTGCATTCTGAAGCTCGTTACGTGTCAACCGTTGCATAACTTCGCTGCAAACCTGTGCATAAAATCAACGTCGTAATCTCTATCTCTCCTCTCCTCGATCCACAGTCCCCACCCCTCTCTCCCCTCCCCTACCACTCTCTCTCCGCCTTCCTCTTATAAGACGAATAAATATGAGAGAGAAAAAGCGTGAGAGGTAAAGAGGAAGAGACTGAGAAACCGTACGATTTTATGGTCGGTTTATTGTACGAGGATCTAGCATTCGTGCCAGTGAATGCGCCTAGATCGTAGATCCCTCGGCCATGGATATGATCGCCATGGATCCCAGACGTTGGTCGTTCTGGTGATTGAGGCCTGGCCAACCGTGTCTCATAACCGGCTCCCTAATTTCGTTTAATCGTTGGCTTCTTGAAAATCATTTCGAACGACGAGAACTCGTCTTGGAATTGGAAAGGAAACCGTGAACCTCGTGCTACTTCATGAACGAACAGTTTTAGATGCTTTCGAATACAATGTATCCGAGATAGCCGAGGAGGAAGTTAGATAGTTGGCCAACCAATGATGTCCTTCCGCCAGAATTCACATCGAGATCTTGATACCAGTGATGGTATATGGTCTCGGTTGTCTCGCGCATGCGCGACGATTTTAGCGTCAGTAAAGTACAAATTTGGGCTAAAATGGAATCTTGATTATAATTGAAATTATTAGTTTTGTATATAGTTAAATTGTATAGTATAAATATTTTTATTTAGAAATTTAGAGGATATATGGATAAAAATTGAACCTTGGTACCCCGCATAGTTTCGCAAATTTTTTTTTCGATTGTCAAATATGAATGTTTAACATGCGTATGTTATATTAAAATTTTATGTGTATGTATATATAATTATATAAATATATCTTGCACTTTTCTGTCCGGTTTCACGCCAATAACAGTTCTCCCCTACTTTCCCCACAAACATAAGACGTACATACGATCCTCCATTAGTCGCGCATGCGCGAAAAAACCGAGACCATATATTATCACTGTTTGGTACCCCTGTTCACTGAAAAATACGAGTAAAACTTGCCGTATACAGTGGCGACAATAGAAAGTTTACATAGTAATCTATGCGATAACTTGACTGCAAATTTATGCAAACTAAAAATTGTCCAAAATAATTGTAGGAAACAGAAGTTAAATAAAAGGGTATTTCCTTTTCTAAGAACTTTAACAAGTCGAAAATAATATGCCAACATCATTCGATACATCTAATGTCTTTACAGTTTCGTATTTGTCCAATCTATTTTTGTTATAAATAGACAGCGGATCTTTATGTAAATTAAAAATGGTCTTAAGTTCTTATTACGCGGTCCCACGTTTGGCAGGAAGAAGTTTCCACTTGAATAAATGCATCAGTTAATTCAGCGTTGGGGCTGAGAATTAATTTGTACACTTAATACTTATACTATCTACTTTGTACTACTAATAAATTACATTCCGTGTCAATTGTCAGAAACAGAAATTATATAAAAATGTATTTTATCTGTTAATAATTTTAACCCCTTGCCGTATTTTAACGAGTCAGGCTCGTGATGATCTTAAACAAAGTCTAACAAATGTGAATAGTATGCCTTTCTTTTTGGACGAAATAAAATTGTATTGTAATTAATATTTAAGCATTGAAGTAAATGTAGCCATACAAAAACTATAAATTTTCTTCTCTCTGTCACATTTTTGGAAATGAATATGTTTTAATCACTGTAGCCGCAAAGAAAATGGTACGAAAAGGGGTTTAACACTAGATTTACGGGGCCCGTCAAAATGACGGGTTCTAAAAATTTTAATTTACGATTATTAACACTAGGTTTATGGGACCCGTCAAAATGACGGGTAGTAATATTTCTAATGTACGATTATCGAGATTGAAAAGACGCATCCATGAGGAATTATTTAATGCATTTATTTTTCTGGAGTATATATTATAAAAAGAATGTCGAAAAAGTTAGATGGACACATTTTTGTTATTTTTACACAATAATATAAAATAGTCAATTTTAGTGCTCCGTAAACCTAGTGTTAAGAGTGTGAGGAGGCATTCGTGAGAATTATTAAATAGATTTATTTTTTTGTGTACATATTACAATAAAAATCGCTGAAGATCTAAGTAAATACAATTTTATTATTTTTATAAAGCAATGTAAAATAATCAATTTCAGTGCCCCTTTAACCTAGTGTTAATAAGTCGAGAACAAAGTAAAAATATTTTTCAATTCTTCTAGTAGTGTGCTTGCAGTTTCGTATTTTACCTATTCATTTTTCTCGTGAATGCATAAAACGCGCATTCTAGTTATGAGAAACGCTGTTCGTTGTAAAGACGTTCATCATAAGATATACAGAGTGGCCCACATAACTCTGAAACAGCTCAATATCTCGAAAACTATGCCATCGATTTTAAAGTTCTTAGTCTTAAATTGCATGGAACTGAAGGGCCTTTCTGACTGCATAAACGTGAAGTGGCCTCCCTTCCCCTTTAACGGGGGAGGGGAGGTACCTTTGTAATTATAAATGGAACCCCCTATAAAATGTTACATATTTAGATTCTACCGGAAAAAACAAGTAAATTTTGTCTGAAACATTTTTTTGTCAGATACTTCCACGATGAGATATAACAGTTTGAAGTTTCGAGTTGTAGGTACTTGAAGCGCTCGGAAATGGGAAGGGAGGCCACTTCACGTTTATGTAGTCAGAAAGGCCCTTCAGTTCCATGCAATTTAAGACTAAGAACTTTAAAATCGATGGCATAGTTTTCGAGATATTGAGCTGTTCAGAGTTATGTGGGCCACCCTGTATATTCCACAGTATTTCGCCCGTTGAATAGATAGGCTATCGAAACCTAGAGGAAGCGTCCGTGGTGATTTCGCAGAATCATCTGACACCGGCACTTGTATCCGAAACCTCATTTGCATTGTTGAGTGTTTGCCAGCAGCCGACGGGTTACACGGTTTTAGCCCTCGAATCGACAAATCCGCCGTTTCCTCTCGGCCGTGATCGACAGGACACGTCGAATGTCGTATTTAATATTAATGCCGGTTCCGGCGAATGCGGCGCGTAACTCGCACGCGGTCCGATCTGATCGATCGCAATTAAGCCGTGTACGTGACACGTTGTTCCGCGGTCGAATCACCGTAAAACCGCAGCAGTTAAAAGGCTGAAACGCCTATCCCACGGCGGCCTTTATTTATCACGCGATCACGCGCGTCGCGATTTTCAATCGGTGCTGTGCGCGCAAACCTGTTCCCGTCGTTTCGACGAGGGATAAGGGTCTTTGCACATATAAGTGGTAGGGTTAATTCAGCATGAGAAAATGGATCGTAAATATTGTAGGATCAGAGACGGTAAATATGAAAATAATATATAATTTAATTAGAGAAAGACACAACAAATACAATTGACTACACCGTCACGTCTCAATCTTCGTCTGAGATTTACGTCTCGGATCACAAACGTCGTATTCTTTATACGGGGTATCCCACGTGTGCGTTTATATTAATCCGTGAAGTATAAACAGTACAGTAAGGTAGAGATTTGAATCTTAGTGAAATTTAATCCGCAGTAAAAATCCCTAGAGCATTAACCCTTTGCGATCGGTGCCGCCATAGTGGCGGCATTTTCAAATTGTCGTAGAAGTCGGCGTCGCCACCCTGGCGGCATGATCTTATTCGTGATCGTCTAAAAAATTGCAATTGTATCTGAAAAATTAGAAAAATTTCTACTTCGTATGTATTATATGTACTATTAAACACAATAGATAAGCTTCAACATGTTTTTTTAATATCCATGTACAGTATTTCATCGATAATTGTCCACAGCACGGGTCTGCGGAGGGACAATTATGCGCGAGGGATATCATTGTTTGAGGTTTGCCGAACGTAGAGAAGGACAGCCAAGCTCGAGAGGCCTCGGTCACCGAGAAATGTAAACATACCTAATCCGAATTTCCAAATTCTTTATTAATCATTATTTTTTTATGGGACTTCGATGGCCATATTTGTGGGATTTTTCTAATAAAAATGATACCAAATATGATATAATACCGATGATATTTACTTGTGTAATCGGCGATTAAAGTTTACTCTGTTTGTCTGTCACCAAAACTTACTCCATCGTCAATTAAAAAAATAGATATGTATGTATAATCAGAAAAATTTTGATCAGAGAAATATTACAAATATGATGGTAAAAGTCTCGAAAAAGATTAATTAAAAATGAAAAAGTGTCGTCATTGCATTACTGTTGCCTCGTATCATTTTAATCAGAACAATGTCACAAATCTATTAGAAAAAGGCTCATAAAAAAATAAGTAATAATAAAAAAGTTATTCCTTGGTAATACATTGCGAGTACGCGCGAGCCTTTGAACTGTGCCGCCGACTGCGACTCTCCGCACCTCTTTCTTTCCCATACGCTATCCTTCCTCGCGCCCGAAACTTTAATTGTCTATTACACAAGTAAATATCATCGGAATTATATCATATTTGGTATGATTTTTATTAGAAAAATGCCACAAATATGGTCATCGAAGTCCCATAAAAAAATAATGAATAATAAAGAAGTTGGAAATTCGGATTAGTATGGTCTCACCGATATACCCGAACCACATGGTGTCATATTTCTCGGCGACCTCTCGAGCTTCACGGCCCCTCAAGGGGGCACACCCCGCACTAGTGGGGATATCTCAGGGACAATTATGTCGGAGACATTTGGGACAATTACCGATGAAATACTGTATTTGCTTTGGGTCACTCATCGTTAGGGAAAAATAACTCCGGAAAGCTAAATTCGCTCCGACTATCTGGTACTCCCATCAGAGAAATTTGCCGATCGCAAAGGGTTAATGATAAAACTGTTTTCTTCCTTATAAACCAGTATCCAAAATTGTATATTTGCATAAAAGTCTGCAGTTAATATATTAACATCTGTAGCGCAGATTTAGATAACTCGAAGTAACTCCTTAGTGATAGCCAGTAGATAGAAGTAAAAGTAGACTCGATCTAGAGTAGTAATAAAGAGTAGAAAGTAACAAAAGAAAGAGCATCCGATCATCCACGACATCCCAGACGGATCCACCAATTCTCGGAGCGAGAGAAATCCTCCTCCGGATGTCGCTGTGGGATAGAACAGAAGTCAACAACATAACGATTCTCCACAGATCTGAAAATCGTGTGCAATCGAAGCGACTGAAGATCGCGCCAGTGAAGAAAGGGAAACGAAAGAGAAAGACAGGAGAAACTTTGTGCGTGATCGGCCCCCGTGAAATCGTATAGTGCGGATTATTGGCGGTAGCAACAATGTTGCCGCCGATTTTGAACAACATTAACAGCGACATACTGACGCTGTACACGAATCCAGGAAGCGGGAGGAGCGTGGCCACTCGAGCAACGAGGGGTCGTTACGCGGAGATCGGCGTCAAAAGGTAAACTTTTCCCATTGAAAACTGACTTTATCCATCTTTGTCTATGCACAGTGGAGTTAAAAAGTATTTCAATATTAATGTACCATTCTCGATGAATTTTCGATGTTTGAACCGCGATCATTTCATTAACAAAAATTTACGGCAATATACAGTGGCCCACAAAAGTGTTCGTACGCCCTTTCAATCAGAATAACTTTCTTAAAATTTGACCAAACCACTTGACTTTTTTTGAGCAATTAGAAACATTGATTTACTTTTAAAATGTGCAAAAAAGATTTTGAAGAAATTGCAATTAGTAGGTATTACATGAAAAAATAAAAATGGGAAAATGAATACACTTTTTGGTCCAGTATGTTACAAATTGAAACGTCTGTAAAAACATGGAAAAAATTTTCTCGTGGCTGAAACCACTGTAGATTTAAAGATCGAAGCTTCCCATTTACAACGAATGCTTAAAACTTGATCTACGATTTTTTGTAGTCGATTTATCGAGCTTCGAAAGAACCATGCGTCGCCAACTTCACAATAATATAAGTTGCACCGTAAAGGCCTTACATGACCATGTTTCTCATTTTTGTTATATAAAGTAGCGAAAAAACTCGTAGATTAAACTTTAAGCAATTAGCGGAAAGGGCAAGGGTTCGATCTTCGTGTCTGTAATAGATTCATTCAGAAAAAATATTTTTTATGCTTTTATAGACGATTCAATTTGTATTATTTTCGACCGAAAACTTGTCCTCAGTTTTTCACCCGCTATATCATGCACAAATATGCTAGGAAAGAATGAATGATGAAAAATGAATGCGAAAATGAATTGTACTAGTTTTTTAAACAAAATTATCATAGACTAAATATTGACAGTTTCTTGAGAACCGGCACTTTAGTGTTGAAATACTTTTTGGATCCATCGTTTGTATCATAGTTAGGCAAGTACAGTAATGTCTCGATACATGTGCAGGTTAATTGTGGCAAATTTATCCCTACCACCACCGGAGGAAGTGTAACATGACACGGGATTATATAAATCGGTAAAATAACGCTGATTCAATAACAAAACTTTTTTGTTTTTCATTATTTATTTACGAAAGTTTTACCAACATATTTTTGACGACTTTCTGGTTAAAACGACAACATAAATACGATTTGGCTCATATTTTTATTTGTTTAATTCACGACTCGGTGGAATCTCGATTATCCGAACCAGTGAACTGAACATGAATTAAACGTCAATTAACTCTTTGCGGCACAGGATTTCAGATAATAAAATAGACCCATGTTGCATAGAAATTTTATTGCATTTTAAATGAAACAAAATTGGTATATTTTTATTAACGAAGGTATCACATAATGTGAAAACATAAAAAAATACTAATAGTTTAATTAAATTTGTTGTTACAGGCTGGGACTCAAATAGTCCACCACCACAAATTTAAGCTTTAGTTTTTATTATAAAGCTCTTCAGTTGCTTATATGGAACTAATTTTTATAAAAATTAACTTCTACCATTTTTCACATAAAACCAGGAAAAAAAGATTGTCGCAGTAAATCTTCCGCTTGCAACAATTGATGAACCTGTATTGGCATGTTGAATGTTGCCAACACAAGTGAATACATTTGTAACATTTGTTGAAGATATTACCAACTGTTTTACGTAAACAAAACGAAATATAAACCTGTGCGCATGCAGCTATTGCAATATTTCGAGGTGGGACTAAAAATGTCCCACCATGCATTACGGTGCATCAAAAAGGTGGGACACTTTTAATCCCAGCGTGCCCCAAAGAGTTAAACAAGTAAATATGTTTGGTGTCATTTCCATCAGAAAAATGTCACAAATATGCTGGTAAACGTTTTATAAAAGAAAAAAATTAAAAATTAACGAAAGTCACGCAGTTTTCACATTTATCGAGATATGACTGTAATCTAATTAATTCATGATTGATGATTATGATAACTAAGTAATTCAGCAATCGTGGTTAATTATAATCATCTAGAAACAAGTTTCACGTTAATACTTCTTACCGAATTTATATACAAAATTTGCAAAAGAGAAAAGTAACAAGTGACACTCGTCGTAGTAGAGGGCACCCTTAAGGGATAAACAATTTCGAAAGTGATCGCAAAATAATCAATTTACTGGCTGGCTCTGGTACGTATTTACGTGTGCGTACGTTAAGGAAATTACGAGCCGATCGCGAACCACGAAACGGTTAGTTAATTATTAATCGATATGTCCGTGCGTGCTGCACTCCGGATCGCGCTCGTTGCACTTGCCATTCTCGGCACCTGCATTTATTGATCCCGCCTCCGGCAACCACGGTGGACCGGTAGCGAACGCCGGAAATGGAAATTCTCGCGGACGACGACGAGTACGTTCCAGTGCGCACGCATCGCACGTTTTTTTTTTTTTCATTTAACAACGTTCTACCGCTTTTTGTTATACGTAGAATTCTTGATGAAGCTGAAAGCGCCTGGACTTTGTGGATGGAGTCTGTTTTAATTTCGTAGCGGAAGTATCTTTGTGTGTATACGTATTTTGCTGTGTGTTCTTGTTCCCTTGTAGACGAGTAATTTAAATGTTCAGTTGGACAATTTGAACGTAGAATTTAAATTTAGAATGTTGTTGGTTGAAAGAAAATCTCCCTCTGCGACAATTTCCAGTGAGAATCCAAAATTGTCGAATCGAATTGAATCGATTCGATCGTGTGCTTGTTTGGAGATTTAAAAACAGTTGTTTGGTAAAATTACACTGAGTTGCGTTATGAATTTGTAGAATATAGAAATTTTTAATAAATAACATTCTGTTATTTGAACAGTTCTTGCGGATTTTTTAATTTAAGAAAATTTTTTTTTTATTTATTTATTTAAAGTTGCTTCAACATCGAAGGTCATTAGCAACACGGTACATTTTCTTACAATATTTTATACATATTTGTATCCTTGATATATTGGATCGCACAGAATGGATAAAGATCCAGGCAACTTAGCATTTTTTATATTAACTTTATTGCGGGAAAAGCATATGGTGGAATAAATTTAAATTATCGGTGCGATTCTTATTTCTTTTTCACTGACTTTTCCTATTCTGTGTAAGTAATATTGAAAAGGGCTTTGTCCTGAGTTTTGCACATTTCTTTGCAACAATTTTTTTTTTTTGACAATGCTAGATTAATTGACTGCTCGAAATGTAGTTCAAACATGAAAATATTCAAAAATTGTTTATCAAACTTAAACAAAGAAGAATGGAGTAGAGTCAAATACAGTGAATACACGATAATTGTCCCTGAACTATCCCTACTACCGCGGGTTATACCCCATGAGCGGCCAGAGACCTCCGTCGCCGAAGAGTGTAACACAATAGGGGTCGAGTATGTCGATGTGAGACCAGAAAATCACTACTGATCCAATAACAAAATTTCTTTATTTTTAATAATTTTTTTATGGGACTTTCACCAAAATATTCGTGGCATTTTTCTAATGAAAATGATATCATATATGATATTATTCTGATAATATTAACTTGTCTAATGAACGATGAATGTTTCGACTATCCTCGTCTCTTCCTTTTCCATACGCTGTCTTTCTTTGCGAAACTTTTATCGTTATATTGTTTCCGACAGAACATTGATTTTTCTTTAATTTTTCTTTAATAAAATAGTGTAGTAAAATTCCCCGGAATTACTCTTTCTTTGCAATGAAATTCGACATTTAGCACAATGAAAGAAAAATTGTTTATACTTCAGTGGAATGACATACACTGAATCTTAACCTTGCATATATGAAGTACTTCATTATGGATACGTTACTATCTGAAACTAAATTCACGCAGTTCTGGTATTACCATCTTTCGGAAAACAGCGAGAACTTATTCAACCTCCTAATAGTTAGATAGCAAAAATGAATCGTTGAAAAATTTTCTCGAATTTTATTTTCGTGAAGGGGAGCCACCCCCTAATTGGGATCTACTACAGGAGAGCCCTATTACATTGAGGTCACGACCCTCGAACGGAACGCTAGTCCCCGTCCGGAAAAAAAGGAAAAAAGGAAATAATGAATCTCGTCTCGGGTCTATTCGCAGAGGCCCAAGCGGATTACGGTTAAGAGGCTTATGTAAGAATAAACCGTAGGGCTTCGCGCGGTCGGCCACTTTGCTATCATATTTCATATTAACCGCTGATTCAAATCGATTTCCCCACGGTGACAGTTCATTCGTCGTGCTTCTTCACTGGTTTACTGTTCCGATCGATTCCTCACGTGTATCGATATAACGCAGTGTCGGACAAAGAAAAAGATCAAAATTAGAATTTCTGTATACGAGTATTAATGACTTCAGTACTAAATAACTTTTCAAATGAAAATAACATCCATCTAATCTGATGAATGTAATCTCTCCGCCTACATCAAAGTTCTTTTGTTTATACGTGTTGTTTTGAAATAATGCTGTTGGATTATGGGTATAAAATAACGTACACCCTCTTTAAATATAAAATAGAATTTATTCTAAATGATACTTTCGAAGACACGTTCTGAGGCACGTCTTTACTCTACAACGAAATATTCTAGAGTGAGGACCGCTCTGCAGTGATGCCAGAATCGTGTAACCGAGGAACTTGCCCCTCCGGTGGATCCTCCGGCTGGACCCCCCACTCTGACGTACCGACGTCGCCTTACGTTCTTTCTTACTGCGCACGCGCTACACACAAGCGTACCTCGACGCCGTCGAGTCGAATAGGCAGCTCACACGGACAGACTAGAGGTACGCTTGTGTGTAGCGCGTGCGCAGTAAGAAACAACGTAAGGCGACGACGGTACGTCAGAGTGGGGGGTCCAGCCGGAAGATCCACCGGAGGGGCAAGTTCCTCGGTTCCACGATTCTGGCATCACTGCCGCTCTGGAAAAAGTAAACGATCGACCGAGAGTCGAGGGTCCCATAACGCGGGCAGCACAGATACAATGTATCAATTATTTGTATAGGCGCTCGAAATTCAAGCGATCGAATGCGCCCACTAAATACAGAAGATTATTTTTGCTTCGTGAATAAATTCCAACAAATGCGTTAACAATGCATTTTATTCAAGTACAGCGGACAAAAGTGAGTTTTAAATCTTTTGCATAGTAATAGTGATGATGAAATTTTTCAGCATGTGCGTAAATAACGTAGATCTCTAAAACATGTGACCTTTCGCTAGATTCTTACACACATTTTGGAAAAACCTAGAGGTAGAAAAGTGAAAGAGAACCTCCGTGGATTTCAAGCATGCGAAAAGAAAAGAGCAATAAATCTCCAGCGCGACGAGTGACCAAAAGCGTTCCCCGTTGAGATCTTTGAACGTCAAAGACGCAATATCCTCGAAGGACAGCCAGGTCCCCGATGGATAATCAGCTTCCACGTGTTCACCAATCCGCACGAACAAAGCGTCCGAAATCTGTTAAACACATGCCCGACGAAGCGAGTTTCCTCGCAGATGTTTCCGAAACTATTCTGCCGAAGGTTGAAAATCAACCCCCTGGCTCTCAAGGGAGCGGGTACACAGACAGGCAGACAGACAGACAGACAGAAAGAAGGGCGGTGGAATTAATTAATTCAAACGCCGGTGCTCGAACACGATCGGATGGTTGCGTGTTTGCTCTTTCTGTTCTGCAAAGCGGCTGATATTTTTTTCCAGCAGGAATAGCTGCGTAAAACGCGGAAAAACGGTAACGAGAGTGAACTCGCGTGGCCGCGCACTCCTGCCTCCCTGTATCAAAGACGTGGCCTGGAATGGCACACGAAAGGGCTCGCTTAAATTCCACTTATGGCCCTCTGCTTCTTCGCTATGCCACCGGAGCCCTTTGACAGGGACGCGTTCATATTTGCATTCGCGCTTTGCGCGCGGTTTCTCGAGGGGAACGATTTTCGCGCGGGCAGAAGCTACCGAAAGGGATTATATTGGAATTTTCTGGACTTTGTCCGACGTAATTTGCAATTTCGGGTTGCCGCTGAAAGACAGATTCCTGCTGAAATTACCCGTCGATTTAACACTTGAACTACCAAGGGGGTCAAAATGACTTGTTTGACATTTCTTATAATTATAACTCATTTCAGGTACATTTTGTGAATTAATGCACTTCCGGTACCAAGGATTGATTATGTTCTCGGGGAATAGACGAATCGCGTGCGGTGCGCGTAACAATGATTCATTTTAAAGGATTCATTTTAAAGCTCGGAACCTCTACAATTCGTAGGCCATCATTTATTTTTTCTAGGATATTTGTATATGTTATAGCATTTTCATATAGCATATCGTTTTTGGTATTTAGTATTGGTAATTTAAGGTCATCCGAAGGTCATAAACCAGGCATAGTCAAATGTACTTTTCCATCTACTACAATATGCAATACAGATAAGTACACGTTTCTCTAATAAAAAATGCGAGTTACCGTACAAAAAAAACATAAAGAAAATTATTCTTTTCAGAATTTTACTTAGTTTAGTTGATACCATTCAAATTGTGCTATGAACATTTTCCATGTCACAAAAAACAATGGCCTCCCTTAACTACCCTGTATATTGAATTATCTCAGATAACAAAAATTTTACGTCTAACGCCAAATTTTTAAATCGACTTTTGTCCGACTTTTCGGCGCAAGTACCCCACTGTTCGACGGTGAATTAATGCACTTCCGGTACCAAGGATTGATTATGTTCTCGGGGAATAGACGAATCGCGTGCGGTGCGCGTAACAATGAATGGTACTATGATCATTTTGTTAACAAGAATGGTACAATAATAGATTCATTTTAAAGCTCGGAACCTCTACAATTCGTAGGCCATCATTTATTTTTTCCAGGATATTTGTACATGTTATAGCATTTTCATATAGCATATCGTTTTTGGTATTTAGTATTGGTAATTTAAGGTCATCTGAAGGTCATAAACCAGGCATAGTCAAATGTACTTTTCCATCTACTACAATATGCAATACAGAAAAGTACACGTTTCTCTAATAAAAAATGCGAGTTACCGAAAAAAAACCTAAAGAAAATTATTCTCTTCAGAATTTTACTTAATTTAGTTGATACCATTCAAATTGTGCTATGAACATTTTCCATGTCACAAAAAACAATGGCCTCCCTTAACTACCCTGTATATTGAATTATCTCAGATAACTAAAATTTTACGTCTAACGCCAAATTTTTAAATCGACTTTTGTCCGACTTTTCGTCGCAAGTACCTCACTGTTCGACGGTGAATTAATGCACTTCCGGTACCAAGGATTGATTATGTTCTCGGGGAATAGACGAATCGCGTGCGGTGCGCGTAACAATGAATGGTACTCGATGAAATCAAGGGAGGGGCCAGGGGGGGGGGGGAGGGGCACGAAAAGGGTCGAGTTAATGCCACTTACGACCCCGTTGAGTTGACATCGACCAGCGGTGTTCACCCTAATGCGACTCTCGAGTGGTTCCCCGTGCACGGCGCGTGAACACGCGGACGCACGTGTACAATCTTTTTCTCGCTCTGGGAAAATCGATTGATGAAAAGGATGCGAGCATCCTTCGATTCGCGTTCCTGGCGAATTTCGTCGATGAGCAAACTGAAAAAGATCGCAATGATTCGTCGAATAAACGCAGCCTGGTATTAAGTGACTGGTTAATTGCTCCGAGGCACGAACTCGTGAGACAATATTGCGAAGCATGATTGTTAGGCCACCCAAGGACTCTTACGTAGTTGTGCGAAAAGAATTCTTGACAGGAGAGCACTTCATGTTACTCGCGGCAATCTATATTGTATTATAAACTGCAAACTCTACACAATTTGTTTGACGTCTAGTACAATGAAAAACTTATTGAGGATTGGTAAGGGACTGAAAAGTCATTTATCGACTACAGGAAAAGTTATTAATCTCTTCAGGGATGAATTTTTCAAAGTGAAAACAAAACTGCTTGATTTTGTTAATTTTTGTTTGATTAAAATAGTATCAATGCTTCCATATGACCGACTTTTTGTTTCTATTGTTGTGAGATTCTGTAATGAATAGTTCTTCCACGGATTTTAATTTTTTTTTACTTAGAGTGATTTTAATATAACAAACAGTAAACGTACAAATACATACCTATGTGCGTCACTATCCTTGAAGAAGTTATTCCATATGTTTATTTCCTACTTACATATTCAAGTTTGATTATCGGAATGGAATGTTAGAAATCAAAATTTGCTAATCTCCGTTGAATTAGTTCAATAATTCTCTAATTTAATACTGGAAGTACTGTGCTTTCAGAGTAGATCTAAATTGTATTTTAAAACTATATTTTTTTCAAGTTACTTTTCAACTCAAAACAACGTTCTCACATGAAACTTTTGATGAAAGTATCTGTCAATATTTATAAAAGTATTGCAAATTCATAGAAAAAATATTCCATGTTAGGGCAACTCATCTTGACTATTTTCTTACAAGTATCATAAACCTTTGTATCTCCAGGGGATAATTGTATTGCACTTATCGTATACAGCCTTCTAGCTTTCATCGAGACAGTACCGTAACATTTTAACTACCGGACAAATTAAAGTGACTTGCTTTTGATTTTTTATCTTATAATTATTGAGATTGTAAAAAATGTTCTCATGTGAAATTTTCTAATAAAAGTCTCACATTAAACTTTTGATGAAAGTACATAATATGTGCTATTATACAGGGTGGTCCTTTTAAGTAAGGCCACCTAAATGTCTCTTCACCTTATTGTGATGCAAAGAATATTTTTTACGTAATGTACATGCTGTCAAGGGACCAATATCTGGCAAGAATATATTTTCCCCAAGGTCATTTTTTTCGATGTTATCAAGGTCATCGGTGTTTTTTTGACACATAAATACATGTTTCTATTATTGCATCGTGTAGCTGATCGAAAGATACATTTAGCTATGTTTAATAACGTGACCTTGAAATGACCTTGACTTTCGAAAATTAAAGTTTTACGTAAAACTATTTAATCGAGTTGATTGGACGTCATTGACGCGCTACGAAATAAAAATTGTCGATGACGTCCAATCAACTCGATTGAAAGCAGCGCCATCTAGAAGGACGCAAACGCATGATGGGTGAAGAGGAGTACGAGGGGTACAGTACACCGGTCGAACGATAGCGGCGCAGGCATCCAAATCTACTGTTCAATTCGGGACATTACCAGAATCCGAATACCGTATCCATAGTATATATATCAGTGGCAGAAAGCCTCTCGGGCCCGTCACGAAAGTAAATCGAGGAAACCGCGCGAAACACGATACGCCACTTTCCGTCTAATGTTACGAGACACCAGGCCAGGAGGACCGTTTAATCCTGCGGCGGCGATCGCGCGCCTACTTTCCCTTTCATTTTCCACGCTCCGATAATCGTTGGGAAACTATGACACTGTCGGCCGCTGGGAAATGCTCCGGGAAGAATCATCTCGGGACGAAAATCGAGCGGGTGCCGTCTGACTCAGTGGTTCTCATTCAGTAATGTACCCTTTCTTTCTCAACACTAACCGTACCGAACACAAAATGTGACTAGTATGGTGTTGCTATAACGAAGAAATTTATTTCATAATTGTTAATATTACACGACCAAACTTGTTCCGCATTTTTGTACTATAAAACAACCAAAATATTATAGTTTAAAACAGTCATTGTTAAAGTAAAGATTTAATCTTTAAATCTGTAATGTATTAAAATTCAGGAAAAACATTTTTTTATGCCTTTACAGACGTTTTAATTTGTAGCAATTTCGATCAAAATCGTGCACTCAATTTTTCACCTGCTACATCATGCACAAATATCCTAGAAAAAAAATAATGAATGATGGTCTGCAAAAGTAGCGGCTTCGAGCTTCAAAAAAAAGTTCAAATGTATTATTGTACTATTTTTGTCAACGAAACGATCATAGTTCAAATATTGTTAAACTCTGCAGAATCGGAAAATTAATGTTCAAATACTTTTTGCGTCCACTGTAAATGCATAAGTGTGTATTTGATATCTCCGTAAATAAAGTTACTTTCTTTTCCGGCTACGGGAGCGTCGCGACATTTTCATAGCGGCAAGGATAATAATACCAATGCAAACCCGAAAATCGAAGGATTCTTAGCTCAGGAGAATAAGGGAGAGCCCATTTCTATCCTGGAAATGGAGTTTCTGTTAAATCTCCTGGGAAACGCAAGATATCCTTCTTCCACGATGAATATCGACTGGAGTCCTTTGAAACATCGCGGTATCCGTCGGATCCCAGGACAAAGTCCTCGCTGGCGTCGTCAAAGACGACCGAGATATTATGGGTGGCTTTGATAACGGGTAAAATACAAAGCGACGTTTGTACGTACAAACTCCTCGGCCGATTAATTTCGACGTGAGCCTGATGGCGAACCTGTCCTTGCGACGGAGAGGCTGACCAAAAGGTTAATTTCGAGGGATTGTTTACCGGAACTACGGAACCAAACCTTGCTGATCGTGTCAAGCTGCAGACAAGTTGTAAGATGAAGCCTCTATTGATCACCGAGGCTATTAGAGCTGTCTATGCAGATCCGTACGTCTTTCTCGTCACTTTGTGCTACGAACTAGAATTAGCAAGCTATCACTCGCTTTGAAGAGTCCTCGGTACAGTGGCCCGCCAAAGTATTCGAACATCCTTTAACACTTTGACTGCCAAAGCAATGGCCTCAAACATTTCATAAAATCGAAGTAATTTATTTAATGTAAAAAACTATTGAAAAATTAAAATTTAAGACACTGTGTAGTTCTTTAACCTTCTTGCATTTCCCAGATATTAACTAAATTTGATACAATAATTATATTAGCGTAATAATTCATTTTTAAGTATGGACAAAGAATTCTGTCACCCATATATGAGTGACACGGCAGGCTACGTGTTAAGTCAGAATAAATTTTTTAAAATTTCACCGAACGACTTGATTTTTTTTTTAGCAATTAAAAACATTGATTTATTAAATGACATGCGTGAAAATTTTTGAAACAATTGCAATTCGTATGAATTACATGAAAAAGATCAAAAAGGCACTTTTTAAAACTTTAAAACGAGATCTCGTCGGTGACATTACATTAACCCCTACCACTCGAGTGGTGACTCTGAGGCACCACTAAAAATTACTATACCATTATTCAAAATATTGTTTACATTATTAAATTGATATTCAATAAATTCGTTACCAAACATTTAAGCATTCTATGAAATATTATATCAGTTCCATTTCTTCAAAATGATAAAAATCATATAGAATGGAAAATATTCTTGATCGAAAAAAAAAGTTTGGTCTGGGTTAGGTCTGGGTTATTTAAGTATTCTATGAAGTGTTATATCAGTTCCATTTCTTCAAAATGATAAAAATCATATAGAATGGAAAATATTCTTGATCGAAAAAAAAGTTTGGTCTGGGTTATTTAAGTATTCTATGAAGTGTTATATCAGTTCCATTTCTTCAAAATGATAAAAATCATATAAAATGGAAAATATTCTTGATCGAAAAAAAAAGTTTGGTCTGGGTTAGGTCTGGATTATTTAAGTATTCTATGAAGTGTTACATCACTTCCATTTCTTCAAAATGATAAAAATCATATAGAATGGAAAATATTCTTGATCGAAAAAAAAAGTTTGGTCTGGGTCAGGTCTGGGTTATTTAAGTATTCTATGAAGTGTTACATCAGTTCCATTTCTTCAAAATGATAAAAATCATATAGAATGGAAAATATTCTTGATCGAAAAAAGAAAGTTTGGTCTGGGTCAGGTCTGGGTTATTTAAGTATTCTATGAAGTGTTACATCAGTTCCATTTCTTCAAAATGATAAAAATCATATAAAATGGATAATATTGTTGATCGAAAAAAAAAGTTTGGTCTGGGTCAGGTCTGGGTTATTTAAGTATTCTATGAAGTGTTACATCAGTTCCATTTCTTCAAAATGATAAAAATCATATAGAATGGAAAATATTCTTGATCGAAAAAAAAAAGTTTGGTTATGGAGTTCAAATACTTCGGAGCGCAAAGGGTTAAAAGCTTGCAAGCTGTTAATGTGAATCGGTCATAAACAGAAATCCATTCAACAAGATCGATCGACAGAAAGCACCGATTGCCTGTCTCGTGAACAAAAGAGAAATAAGTAAAATGTTATCCAGACTGGCGTGACGTCGGCGAAAGAGGAAAAATGAATTTCTCGTTGTCCTGCGATCCTCGGAAGAAAGGGGATAAAACCGACGAACTAGATCGGCGACAAATAGACGACACGGTCGAGAAAACGGAACGAGCTGGACCCGAAGCTCATTTCCAATCGATCACGAGCCGTTATCCGGTCGCGTCGAGGCTGTTTCTCGGCGATGGGAAAGAGGATAATAACGGAGATGCATCCGTCGCCCTCTATTCCACTCCCTCGGCAAACTATCTTTGGACAGAAATTCTCGATCTCGCGGCGACAGATACACAAGACGTTCATCCGCCCTCGAAAATCGAGTTTCTTGGATCGATCGGAAATTGTTGATTTTTCATGGGAGTAAGTCAAGAATTGTTGTTTCAAACTGTTATACAGGGTGCCCCATTCGAAATTTTTAGTGCAGATATCTCGAAAAATATGAATTATATAAAATTCACGTTAAGCTGTAGTTTATTCCACCTTGAGATGACCTTGAAAATACCTATGAAGGTTAACTTTGAATTTTTAAATTCGAACCTCTATTTTTGATTACACATTATTACTGCTCGTATCGGGACGTTGAAAGTTGACGAGCTCTATGAGCTAACTGTGAAAAATGGGGACTCCAGTAAAAATAATAAAATATTATCTATCGTGTTGTTTATGTTAAACTTTACAGTTACCAGTTGTAAAAGCGTCTTCTTACAACTGGTAACAACACTTACAACAACTTCTTACAACACTGCAATATGTCAATATTTATAAAAGTATTGCAAATTCATAGAAAAAATATTCCATGTTAGAGCAACTCATCTTGACTATTTTCTTACAAGTATAATAAACCTTTGTATCCCCAGTTTTTTCCAATATTGCACCCATCGGTACTATGTCTTTTTAAATGTTTTATAGTAAATGTAATTCAAATACCCTTTCTTTGATTAGTACCAACTTTAAATATTTGTTTAATAATTGTATTGAAAATAGCTCAATACAGGTATATTGCTTATTTAATTATAAGTAAAGAAATAAATATTATAAAATGCAATTCATATATAACACTAAATCTTCCAGCATTGGACCGATTTCAAAGTTTCTATTTCAAAATTGTTGAAATTATAAAGACTGGCAAGAAATAATTAAACGAATTTTTCGATCCAAACATATATTAAAACAAAAATTGCGTAGGTCGTAAATGGATTCAATCTTGTCATTTTTATATGTATAGTAACACATAACAGTCACCTTCACTACTGGAAAGTTTAGTGTTAAACTGGTAATTTAAAAAGATCAAGTAACACTCGACATAGAGGGGTTAATGAGATTATCAAGTAAAAACATTAGTTTTGTCATTGTATTAGTATTGGCTCACCGATATACCTTGATCCGTAACGTGTTACATTTTTCGGCCGTGTCGAATTGTCGAGTTTCTTGGACCCTCCAGGAGCATACCTCGCAATAGTGGGGATAATTGTATTGCACTTATCGTATACAGCTTTCTAGCTTTCATCGAGACAGTGCCGTAGCATTTTAACTACCGGACAAATTAAAGTGACTTGCTTTTGACTTTTTATCTTATAATTACTGAGATTGTAAAAAATGTTCTCATGTGAAATTTTTTAACACTAGATTGCCCAAGGAAGTCATTTTGACTGCTTTTTAATTTCAATTAGAAGAAGAGTCGATCGCCAATGATGAAAATG
This sequence comes from Sphecodes monilicornis, assembly GCA_913789915.3. Lineage (NCBI taxonomy): Eukaryota > Metazoa > Arthropoda > Insecta > Hymenoptera > Halictidae > Sphecodes > Sphecodes monilicornis. The sequence goes on from OU565302.1 coordinate 5,494,860, forward strand.
AAAGTGTCATCAATATGCCCAGGAAAAGTAAATTTTTTTTCTTGTTAATATTTACTAATAACTTGTTATATAACTGTAAATAATATAAAAAATATTAAAAATTAATTTTAAACTTTCTTTACACATTAGTTATTCTTTCACAATGCAGTCATTTTGACTGCTTTTGGGCAATATAGGTATATACTAAGTTTCAGTCTTTCTAGTGTTAATAGACCTCATTATTCAAGCTCATATTATAATCAAAATCGTACGATCTCTAAATAAATCTAATCTTGTTATTATTATAAAAAGTGATATGCGTCAATCCTATTTAGTTCTCGATAGTTCTAATGTTAAAGAAGTGAAAGTACCTGTAGAAACGCAATACGAAAATAAAAGATCATGAATCGACGAGTTAGTGTTTGACAGATCGATTAGCGGGGATACCTGTTATTTTCTGTATATAGGATTAGCTTGATTGAAGGTTTTTTAAAACATTGAATCGCCGCGATTAAATTCGAGCCGACGGGGAGGAAACTGCGGCACTACGGCAATTTCCGCGGAACCCTCGCGCGGATTCACTGTGGAATGTTTTACACCGAAGCCCAATATACGCGCTGACGTCAGAGGGACAGAAAAGGGCGAACGATCCACCTTTGATCACCGACCATTCCGGGGTTCCGCAATTATGTACCCTTTAATTACTATATTTGCCCGTCGCGTATCAACCAGCCAATTTCGTGAGTGAAATATCGCTCGGCGTACTCCAACTTTATTAAACAGTCGGCTTTTGTTGTGAAATCCGTGAGGAGAAGAAAATTATTATAGATCGGTCGGAACCTCTGCTTATCAATTATCCGTTGAGATTAATTAAGGCTACATTTAATGGGGATTGATTAATCTGAAATTAAAGTTAGAAATTTCGAATACTTCGAGAGTGGAAGCGGAAGCTTCTAGTGGATCTTCACTTTAACGGATGGGCAAGGGTTCGCTCGTAGTTATGAATTTTAAAAAAGATTAAATTTCAAGTCCCTTAATCGCTATCAACGTCCACGATATTCGCCGGATGAACGACAAGCTCTAATTTCATTTTTCACCACTGAAATTAGGGGATACCCTCTACTCGGCACATTAACACTTTGCCGTCCGGCGACACCACAGTGGTGTCGCGCACAAAATATTGCTCAACGGCCGGCGACACCACAGTGGTGTACTGGACGGCATAATGTTAATTGCGCATTATTTAATGCATTCAGGACACATCAACGTTTCAATACAGAACGCAAGAGTCTCCGATTTCATGATTTTTTATTGAAAGTGTCTGAATCGTGGATAAAAGATCATGTACCTGTTCCTTAACCTTCTTTCTAGTATAAGTGGTCAACTACTAACGAACAGAAGGTCAATTACTAGGCTTTTCATTTTTAAGAGTGGTCAACTTCTGAAGCAATTACTGAATTTTTAAATATGTTTTTTTAAATTTGTGTAACTGAACTTCTTTTTAAAAAAGTGGTCTTGTTACATAATTTAGAAGACTTAAAGAATGTCTTCAAGTATCGACTCTCGCTATTTGATGACAGAGCAAGTGGTTACTATTTGTTCGCGTGGAGAACTTCTTTTAACTGGTCAACTACTGGGTGCCTTTACCTTATACCGTGCGAGAGATCTAGCCGTGTGGTTTTGGAAGTTCCCACGTCGTGGAAACAGAGAAACGATGAGGATGAACAGGACAGAGAGTTAGGTATATAGAGAGAAAGGTAGCTTGAGGTACCTTTGTATGTTGTACGAAAATAAATACTATATTGACAGAAATATATACAGATGTGAAATGTACAGATAAATATTTAAAGATGTGAACGGAAAGAATAGAAATGAAAGAGATGAAGTGAGAGAAGGATGATGAACAGTCGCGAAGCCCGCGAGTGTACGAAGAAAAACACTTCAGTGTAGCCCACAGAAGTTTAGAGAAACTTGGAAGAATCGCGTGATCAGTCGATCGTGAACGCAGTGAATCGCGTATGAGACAAGGAGAGACAAGAAGAAGTCGTCGGCCTATTTATACTGCTTTTGGGCCATCGGTTAGGACAGGATAAGGAGTGGGAAGTTTGAAATTGCAAGGACGACAGCACCGACCGTTTGTTAGAGCATTAGGGCAATGCCTTAACGGCCGGTGCGCCTAAGGAGACAATGGAAAATAGACAGTGGATTTGGCATATGAAAAGTAGGAACGATGGCCCGCGAGACAGTTGCGCAGCGGCATGTAAACACGCTCCGCCGAGCGGTTTACAATCGTGGTCGTTCACCTGGATTTCGGCATCGAACGCTAACAGGTGAGCACGGTGCGAGGCAGAAAAACTACCGTGGCTGTTGGTTCTTATGCCGAGACCCAGGTGTGTCGGGCAAGAAGCGTTATAAGAAAATTCAACTACAATTGCCGTGCAGTTGCGTGCCGAGGCGAACGAAAAGATTTTGAACATACCGTCACTAAAAAATTTCTGTGGTTTCTCATTAAAATACTTTTCAATCCGCGGCACGAACTTGTGGGAATGGCTGAATAAAGTCAAATTAGCACGAGAGACGGATGAGGTTTAAATATAAACTGTATAAATAAATGTAACTTCAATGATGCATGGAAATGGGCATTTTGTCAAATGCGTTGCAGTTAGACGGACCTCGCTATTGAATTTTCAAGACAGAGATTCGGGATAAAAACTAATAAAGTATTTATGAATGGTCGTGCTTCCCATTGTTTGGCCACACCCCGTGGACCACCCCGACACTGAGATTCGTAGGCGGACAATATAACGTGTGTGACGTCAGCGTACAGTCGAAACAGAGCGTGGAGGAGCTCTTAGCAAACTGTCGCGTGTTACATCGGGTAACTTAAGCCCACTTTGCTGCTCCCATCGTGTAATCCAAGAGTCGCTCTGCGGCTATGGTTTCGCTCGCTGGGAAACCGGAGAGGTCTTGTGCACGGGAGACGTACGTTGGCTGCCTTCAGAGGAACCTCTTTCCTTCCTCCCTCCATCCTCTTTCACGTTCCTTCCTGATCTTCTTCCGTTTACCTGCCGGAGATACCCGCCTAACCACTTTCGCGTCTAAACACCACCGGCTCTACTTTCGTCTGTTCTTATACATACAGTCGAGTCGGAAAATTAAGTTGACGCACTCTAAAAACTTTTTTAAAATTCTACCAAACGACTTGAGTTTTTTTTTTTTAAACTTTAACCATGTGTGAAAAGAATTCTTTTGAAATTACAATTCCTCGGAATTCGGAAGAAGAACGTGATCACGACACGAAGAAAAAGCGACGGGGAAGCATCCTATTACTCTTAATGTAGGAAAGTGCTCTCCTCGGAGAGTTCTGTTTCCTTTCAGCCAGATGAATCTCGACAGACTCCTCTCTCGACGAGTTTAGTTTGCTAGACACCGTCGCGATCGAAGAGCCAATTTTTAGAAATAGTTGATATCCGTTTCCGGTGTCCCGAGCGTCCTCAATCTTCTTTTGCAATTTTTGGCATGACTCGTCCTCCGTGCAACCTCGTTCGCTTGCTTCTTTCTACCTTTCTTATCTAGAAAACACGCCCAGGGAAAAGTCCAGGGAAAAACGGCCATAGATTTATAAAACTTTTTTGTGGCGCCAAGCATCCTCGGAAGAAACTGCACTTACTAAAGCTTGTTCAGCTTCGAGGAAAAATTAGGTAGTATCTTTCTCTGTCGTGATTTTCATCTTCCCACTATTCTTTCGTTCTTCCCACTCGCATACACATGCACATAAACACTTAGTAATATTATTACTGGACTGCGGATTTTATGCATTTGTAACAAATATAAACTCATGATATAATTATAATTTCTGTCGATCGTATTATGAGATATATATCTAAATAATTTGATATCGGCGCAAGGTTCGATCTATTTGAAATGTTCAACAAATTTGCCTTTAATTTAAATTCCCAACATTTCAATCGAAAACAGCGTCTGAAGAATATATTAGTTAAATATAATCACATTGTACTATTTAATATTTGCCAATGAACACAGGTAAACCAAGGAAATCAATTTTAAGAATATTTTGTAGGAAAACTTACATGTTGTGTAGAGGATTTTTTTTTATTCTAGGCTTCATTAAAAATCCTCTACACAACATGTAAGTTTTCCAACAAAATATTCTTAAAATTGACTTCCTTGGTTTACCTGTGTTTATTGGCAAATATTAAATAGTGCAATGTGATTATATTTAACTAATATATTTTTCAGACGCTTTTTTCGATTGAAATGTTGGGAATTTAAATTAAAGGTTGGGAATTTAAATAAAAGGCAAATTTGTTGAACATTTCAAATAGATCGAACCTTGCGCCGATATCAAATTATTTAGATATATAAACTCATGATATACAAACAAAACTGTGAAGACATTAAAAGAATTTAACACTAGATTTACGGGGCCCGTCAAAATGGCGGATTCAAAAATTTTTAATTTACGATTATTAAGAGCGTAAGGAGTCATTCGTGAGGAATTATTAAATAGATTTATTTTTTTGTGTACATATTACAATAAAAATCGCTGAAGATCTAAGTGAATACAATTTTATTATTTTTATAAAGCAATGCAAAATAATCAATTTTAGTGCTCCGTGAACCTAGTGTTAATAACATTACTACACTATGTTCCTTGCACGTGACCTGGAGAAGGTTGATATTGCATAAAGATCCATAGTCTGATTATTAACCCTTTGCACTCGGAGTTATTTCAACAAAAAAACCAAACATTTCTTCTAACCTAAAATATTTCCATCGTACATAAGTTTTTTTCATTATATGCGTACGAAACTGATATAGTACCTCATACAATATTTAAATGATTAGTAATTTATTACATTCAAACAAATTTAATCATGTAAACAATATTCTGAATAATGGTGTAGCAATTTGTAGTGGCGCCTCAGAGTCGCCATTCGAGTGCTAAGGGTTAATATATAAAGGATGTAAAATTCAACGAATTCTTGTAGTTCCCCCTTTTCTCCTTTGATATTGCATAAAGATCCGTAATCTAATTATTAATATATAAAGCATGTAAAATTCAAAGATGCCTGTAGTTCCCCCTTTCTCCTGATGTCCCGGGCACGTACTTAATTTGCTTATTGGTTAATTCCGCATTGAAAAAGCTCGAGTCGTTTGGTACGCTTTAAAAAATAGTTACTCCATTTTAACACTAGGTTCACGGAGCACAAAAATTGATTATTTTACATTGCTTTATAAAAATAGTAAAATTGTATTTACTTAGATCTTCAGCGATTTTTATTGTAATATGTCTACAAAAAAATAAATCTATTTAATAATTCCTCACGAATGCCTCCTTACACTCTTAATAATAGTAAATTAAAAATTTTTGAATCCGCCATTTTGACGGCCCCCGTCAATCTAGTGTTAAAGGGTGTAGGGAGACTTTTTTGTTTGGCTATAGAAATTGTTGTGGAGTAGGTTTCACACAGTGTTCCGAACACTTTCCTTTGTCTATATTTATTCTGAACGATACACTTTACGGACGATATAAACATAAACGACTTTTTCCCACTGACGGTTGTATACAGAGTGAGTCTCTCTCTCGTTTCCTCGCGTACGCCGCATTACAATTACTTCTAAAGATGTCGCGATTGTAATTATCCATCGGTAACCTAGTTATTCTGGTTTCCAACAGAAATTTTTCTGTCTACGCAGATATCTTTTCGAACACGTATATTTAAACGGGGAAAGTTCTGCTCGTCGCGGAAGGAATTAATTGTGTTCGCGAAGGTCGTTGGACGGCTTCTGCCAATATCCGGTTCTTCTCCTCCGAAGGAGGACACGGTTTCCGGCCGATTTAATCTCCACCAAGGAGCCACGTGATTTCCAGAACGTTGATAACTCGGCTAGGAAGTTCAACTAATCGAAACTTTCTTGTTTCTCTGGATGTGTTTCTGTCTGCAGAGACATACACGCCACACACGCGGAACACAGGCGAATCAACATCGCGAACTATAGCGAGGATTATGGTTATTTTTGTTCTTTTGTCGAGGAGGATACGGTCTTCCGCGAGCATGACCCTCTGGAAATGCTGTGTTGACCGTAATCCGGTAGATGAACGTAAGCTGAACTGATGGGAATTGTTATGGGGGAATTTGCTTAAGACGATGAAGGAAAACTTTTCAAATGTTTTCGTCTCCATCGAGACGCGATTGCTTAATAGCAATGATAATTCAGCTTTATTTGGAAGAACGATATGCGGAACAATCTGAATGCAACAGAAACATTATTTATACGAAGATAAAAACGATTTCACACAACATATAACAAATAATAATATTATACGTTTCTTTTGTCTTTTTAGCTACTGTACGATACACAGGGTAAATTATATAAATATAAGTATGGGAACACGTAAATATCTTCCGTATTTACGGTCCTATGAAAAATATCCTCAGGACGGAGTTACACTATTTTAAGGTGCAAATTTAATGGTAAACAAAAAATTTTTTTAGGTCACTTTTGAAATAAGATTTCGAGGTAATCGGTATTTTTCTAAATGGTACAATATACTTTTTTTCACGATAGTTTCAAGGTAAAACAAGGTTTGTACTTTGTCGAAAACTCCACACCCTCGAGATATCGGGAAATACCTGATTCCCCTCCCCGACTCTTTTACGACATGCCGTCTTCCTTCAGGTACCGCCGCCGACGCGTTTGGACACGTTTTCCAGTTCTAATTGTGCGCCCGTCTTGTAGACACCTTCGACAAGCTCTTCCGTATTAAACTATATATTTCTTCCACCGCATTAAAATATAATTATTTACACATAACCTCTCAACAGATAGCATGATGGATAATAAAAAAACTAAATTCGGTGGATACCATCTCTTTGACCTTGTCATGACCTTCATAAAAATTAATCATGTTGGAGCGAGAAAGAGGGAGAAGATTGAAACTTACATGTTTCAGCCTGAATTATGTATTTTTTATGTCGTGATTGACGTAATTCGTCAAAAAATGAAAAGCGTAAAATGGCTTTCGTCTACGTCATCTTTTTGAACGATGAACCATTATGGTGGATCGCTTGTTGTTCTTCTATCATTGAAAGGAATTTTATAGATTTTATTTATAGGTTGTCTATTTTTATGCAGAATAATTGTATCCACCAATTACAAGATACCGGAGACTAAACTACGTAGACATTTATATTTCTCCTTAATAATTTTGGCGAGCTAAAAATAATACAACAGTACATTCAAATTCTTTACATGTTTTTACTGTACTACTTTTGACCTACTGATTTTTGTAATAAAAGTGATAAACATTTTGGTCAATTTTAGCAGAATGTTAGGAAGTCTCCAATGTGATATCTCGTAGTTTGACTATACTGCTCAAGAGTTAAACATATTACTTTGTTTAGGAGTTTATTTGTTTGCAACTGTCCCAAATGTAACCCCTTGTGCTACGATTTGTTCTATAGTTACATTGATTCGAATTTCATTGTCGTTTGTTATTTCCTACAAAAAAAAAGGAAATTGATATCTACTGGATGCCTACGTATTTTTCAATGGCTATACATTGACAACAACAAAATAGAATTTTCCTCCCGTTCAATAGAAATTAGTGACATGAACATTTACTAGACTTTGTACAAAACTTGTGTCACGAGTCTGAATCAATGTTATAGTAGAATGTATATATTTGCTTGGTCAAGTGCCATTTAATCAGCACGAAATTATTGACCTCGACGTGTGCAGACTTTCGAACGACAGACGGTCGTCGGAAAAAGCAACGAAGCCTTCGAGGTAACTGCGCCGAGTCACGAGAGGTGGCTTCACGCTTATCGTGAGAGGAAAAGAGAATTAGAAAAGTCGTCGATTACGATGATCGCTGACCGGAAAAATATGTACATAGACATCGTGTGCTTGCCGCCGGTGGATTTTCTCTTGCGATGGAAAAGAAACGATTTCATGGTTCGCGAGAAACATCATTGAATTGGCTAACTCATTTCCGTTGGAAATGTATAGACTTGTTACCAGGACGTTCGGAGAAAAAACTTTTCCTTTTCAATTGTTCCCAACGGTTTGCTCGAAACCGCATTGACACACAAAATTACACTGCTTTTCGCTTTTACGCTTTATACTAATGTTATAAGCTGTACTAAAATTTATATGCTTCGTATATAAACGTTTATCATCGAATCTTTATGGAAATTTACAGTTTTAATAATAATAATAATACAATAAATGAATAAATGTATAAATGACTATAAGAATATAATGAGAATGTAACAAATCAATATAAATGAAATATTAATTTTTAATGGTTTTAATAGGTTCGTAATAATGTGCAATTATATGAAATTCTACAAAAATTTGTACTATGTAATTTTTCCAAATTTTTGTGAACGATACACTTGATTAAACGCAAAATTGTTCGGTAAAAAAATAGAAATGGCTAAAAAAATTATTAATAATAATTAGGCTGCGAATTTTTATGCAAAATGGAAGTTGCCTGCATCAACTGCAAGGGACGGCAGCCATATTGAGGCTTGCCTCATTCTTTAATAATCTTACCGAGTTGAAAATAATATATTGACATTTCTGAAATTGTTTTAATATCTTGACTGTTTTAAATTGCACAAATTTATTTGTGTCGTAAATTCATAAAATCCGCAGGCTAATAATAATGGTAAATACAGTAATCTCTCGATGTACAACGTGCCTATTAAAAGTATTCAACTTTATTATGCAACAATTTTCTATATCAATAACACTTTTGTAAATACTCGAGTGATTTAAATGCGACTGTATAAAAAAGAAAGAATGAATGAAGATTTTAATGGACTGAAGCACTGCTGTCTGCTGCATCTGACAAAGCGAAATCTCGAATATCCCAGCTGAAAACAACGCAGCATCCCGGAGCAGTCAGATCCAATTAACGAGCATCGTCCTCCCTTCCAGAAAGGGCGAAGCGTAAAAACAGCAAAGAACAAATTTGCCAGTTATTTCGAAACAAACAAAAAGAAGCCGCCGCGAAACTTTCCCGAAGAAAAATTTCAAGTTCAGAGAGTAGCTGCGAGCCACGCGGATAATGGTCCGGGCCAATAACGCCAGACCGGCAACAATTATGCTCTCCCAGCGAGACAGTAGCGAATTAACATCTTCAGACTGGGAAACTCATAAAGAAAGCAGGCTGAAAGAAAGAAGAGGGTCCCTTTACGGCTCTCTGTGTTCCTTTGAGGCTCGACGCTGCTCGAGACGTTGCGCGTTGCACGGCTCCTTTGAGACTGGCGTTCCTCGAGGAGAAACGGCCGTCGTACGCATTTTCGCATGATGTGTTCTTACGCGAAGCGCATTCTTTTTTTCTTTTTTAAATGGGGGGAATTTTCCAAAGGACGCCCCAAGCCCTAGGATCTCGGGAGGAGACCGAGGATAGTGTCAGATGTTTACTGTTTAAAAGACCCACGAGCTCTACGAATATACTAGAATATACCAGAATATACAAGAATATGGCAAAATATACTAGAATATACCAGAATATACAAGAATATACTAGAATATACTATAATATACCAGAATATACCAGAATATACTAGAATATACTAGAATATACTAGAATATACTAGAATATACTAGAATATACTAGAATATACTAGAATATACTAGAATATACTACAATATACTAGAATGTACTAGAATATACTAGAATACACTATAATATACTAGAATAGTCTCGAATATATTAGAATATAGTGGAATATACTAGAATATACCAGAATTTACTAGAATATACTATATCATATCAGAATATACCAGAATATACTATATCATACCAGAATATACGAGAATATACTAAAATATAGTAGAATATACTAGAATATACCAGAATGTACTAGAATATACCAGAATATACTAGAATATACAAGAATCTACCACAATATACTAGAATATAGTAAAAGATACTATAACATCCCAGAATACACCAGAATATACTATATCATATCAGAATATACCAGAATGTACCAGAATATACTATATCATATCAGAATATACCAGAATATACCAGAATATACTATATCATACCAGTATATACCAGAATATACTAGAATATAGTAAAATATACTAGCATATACCAGAATATGCCAGAATATACTATATCATACCAGTATATACCAGAATATACTAGAATATAGTAGAATATACTAGAATATACAAGAAGATACCACAATATACTAGAATATAGTAAAAGATACTATAACATACCAGAATACACCAGAATATACTATATCATATCAGAATATACCAGAATATACCAGAATATACTATATCATATCAGAATATACCAGAATATACTATATCATACCAGTATATACCAGAATATACTAGAATATAGTAGAATATACTAGAATATACCATAATATACTAGAATATACCACGTAGCCTAAGAGCGGGCTTCAATTTTCTAGCGTAACGGATGTCGATTGTAACCAAAATTTTTAACGGAGAAAAAACTCTCTTACACCGACGGAATTCGAAACGCCGGTCTACCGCTTGGTAGTCCAACTCCTTAGGGTCTCTGCACACCGATCCGGAACGGGCCCCGGAGAGCTTTTTTACATAGCTTTGGTATAGGCAGGGGTCTCCGGATGTCTGATCCCGTGTGGTACCGATTCTTCCCTCGCGCGAACGAAGTAGTCGGAGGCCTTGCTGGCGCAACTGCGACATCTTCTTACGCATCCACCCCTGGCCGATATGAAGAGGGGATGCGATTTCCTTACTTGGAAACAAACACCGCCGCTTTAGATCGGAACAAGACTATTGCGCAAGCGTATGTACTGTAGTATGCGTGGATTCGAACTCGGGACCTCCAGCATAGTAGTCGGAGGCCTTGCTGGCGCCACTGCGACATCTTCTTACGCATCCACCCTTGGCCGATATGCAACGGCCGCTCGTTAATACGTAAAAATCTCTTTCACCCTTACGAGCCATCCGCTGGACCACCACGTGTTGAGAACCTCCAGTCGCCATAGCAACCCCCGTCCGATCTCTCGCAGACGACGAACACCGTCCTCGACGGCGAATCAGGAACGTAACTTCCGTCTCGCTGACCCTTTGTTATTTTCGGCTGGCCGCTGGCAATTTGACGCCGCGAGTCGCGACCCTCCCACCCCGTTGCCACCCCGTTGCCACCCCGTTTTATGCGTTTCGGCTCGATAAGGGCAGCATTTACGTTTTCGTGACCGGTGAGTGCATTTCCGCTGTTCTTAACTCTTCTCCTTCGACCACCGATGTCGTTTTAGACACTGCCACGTTTTACGGTGGATGCTTACATATAGTTTAACGATTTTATTAGGATTTTGTTTATTCTATTTGGATTTCTTCAGGGTCTAGAACACTACTAAGTTTCTGCGGGATCCCGAAATTTCAGTTCAGGTCGGGTTGGATATTTTTTGGGTCTGTTCGGGCGGGATCCTACAATCCGTGCTCGAATCGAAGCGTATCCGTGAAGAACGGTAGTCTTAATTAATGATCTTGTTAAAGTCTCGTCGCGGAAATGTCCCCTAATGACCTCTTTCGGACGGAGACGAGTTGGAATCGCGTTCCAATTTCTCTTTCCCCGGTTCATTATCATTATCAACAAACTCTTCGTTCTCGGATGTCCCTAGTCGCAGAAGTAAGTGTCGCCCGCTCTACAGTAATCGATAAGAGTCGCAACCACGGGTCCAACCGGCAATACTTCGTACTTCGTGTTCTATAAAGTTCGTAACATAATACAGGTCGCGTATATCGGTGTGAGAACACTACTAACCCAGTGACAAAACTTCTTTATATGTTATTATATTTTTATGGAACTGTCGCCAACATATTCGTGGCATTTTTATAATGAAAATGGTACCAAATAAGATATAATTGCGATAATACTTACTTGTGTAATGAACGATGAGAGTTTCGGAAAATTATTGTAAATATGATCCGAATTATATCGTGTTTTTGTAAATGTACAATACGAATAATAAAATATTTAAAACAATTCATTGTTTCACATGATTATTTATCTTATTTCAAATAAAATGTGCTCATCCCCGATTTGAATTTACAATGTAGTTGAAATTCAAAATTATTGAAATAACGAATAAAAATATATTTGTTATATTATTTGTACAATACGAATAACAGAATATTTAAAACAATTCATTGTTTCAAATGATTATTTATCTTATTTCAAATAAAATGTGCTCATACTTGATTTGAATTTACAATGTAGTTGAAATTCAAAATTATTGAAATAACGAATAAAAATATATTTGTTATATTATTTGTACAATACGCATAACAGAATATTTAAAACAATTCATTGTTATCTTATTTAAAATAAAATGGGCTCATCCCTGATTTGAATTTAGGAAATAAGGATTGGTGGCTTATACATATAGTTAGTTACTTTATCAACAATTGCGTTGTTTATAGTTGCACTATCTATATCTTATTTGTAAGACTGCACGAAAAAATTCCTGATTTATCTCGACGGCCCTGTACACTGCCACCGCATCGCGTCGGGCCGCAACTAATTGTGTAGACTCGACGGAATTGGCGCGGTTGCGCGTTCCATTTACCAGCAAGCGGTCATAGTTTCGAACGGTATTATTTCGAGCAAAGTTTGCCGCAATCTGCCGGCGAATATCGTATGGGGTAGCAGCGAAGGGCGGTCCCGTGTGTTGACGTATGCAAAGTCGGTGCCCGTACACGTCCTGCACACTATTGTCCTCTGCGTTTGACAGTTGGACGGCCTGTCCGGCAGCCTCGACTGCGTTTGTGTCGCGACGCCCTCGGCATCGTCAACGGAGGTTTTGCCTACAGGGGTTGATGAGGTTTCCGTCGACTTCTGGTCGCTTTAGAAACTCGGGAAAATTTGAATTTGGCCATACCAACCTCTTCATTGAAAGTTCTTTGCCATTGTTGCGCCCGCAGGTTGCACGAACCGTTGCTTCGTGAAATGTTCATGTGTCTCGTTAATTGATAATGCGTGCAACTTCGACAGTTGTGTACCAGGGGGAGTCGGGTAATTTTGGAGAAAGGACACGTGTAGCTTGGACGGTATCTGCTAAAAGGGTCGAGAGGCTTTTTAACCCTTTGAGGGCTGAATGCTACCGTTGCTTTTTTAAGCACAGTTCTTATTTATTTATTCCAGATATTTGGAGACTGTTTGGGATACCACCTAGTAACAATTTCGTCGTCGTGTAATAAACTAATTTTGTTCTAACTTCTCAACAAATCCAGATCGTAAGGTCCAATATTTAAGAAGTTACATATCTTATAAAAGAATTCAATTTTATTTCGTCTGAAAAGGAAGGCATAATATTTGTATTTGTTAGACTTTGTTTAAAATCTTCGTCACGAGTCTGACTCGTTAAAATACGGCAAGGGGTTAATAGCAGTCACTGTATGTACCAGTCTCGGAACTCGCTGCTGAAAAACTCGACATTGCAGCCGGCGATCGTCTCTCTGCTAGGTCGCAATTAAAAAGCTCTCGACTTGGTTGAATCGCAGCATAAATCATTCGCGGAAAATTGCAGTGACATCTGGCACCGGCTGTTGTCATCCTTTTTCATTCCGAGAGCACCGCCACGCATCAGGGGACGATTTGTTACGTCGCGACGTATCGATTTTCCCGGCCGCGATATCCGCTCGGTGGCCGGACGTCATTGACTAATTTCGCGCCGCGAATTAATTGACTACTCGAGGTTTTCGGTGGCACGCACCTCACTGTTTCCGCCTCGCGACGTCTATCGATTTAATTAGGGGGTACAAAAAGCGTCCACGGGTTGGAGAGTGCAAAATATCGGCAAAAATCCGCACTTTCGGACATTATCAATAATTGATTGGACTTCGGCCACTTTCAAAGTAATGGTTTTAACCCTTCCGTTGCCTTGGACGAGATATCTCGCGACCCGATACTGGCCGATCGACGCTTTTGACGAGATATCTCGCGATCCGGTAGTAGCGGATCAACGCTTTTGACGAGATATCTCGCGACCCGATACTGGCCGATCGACGCTTTTGACGAGATATCTCGCGACCCGATACTGGCCGATCGACGCTTTTGACGAGATGTCTCGCAACCCGATACTGGCCGATCGACGCTTTTGACGAGATATCTCGCGACCCGATACTGGCCGATCGACGCTTTTGACGAGATATCTCGCGACCCGATACTGGCCGATCAACGCTTTCGACGAGATATCTCGCGATCCGGTAGTAGCGGATCAACGCTTTTGACGAGATATCTCGCGACCCGATACTGGCCGATCAACGCTTTCGACGAGATATCTCGCGATCCGGTAGTAGCGGATCAACGCTTTTGACGAGATATCTCGCGACCCGATACTGGCCGATCGACGCTTTTGACGATAATCTAGCTTTCTAGCACCAATATTTTGACATTCTAGATGAATATATTTTATAACTAATTCTATTCGTATAGCTAAAAGGAAGAAATAAATACAGTTTTTATTAATTTATTAATTTTAATTTAAATTAATAAAAACCGTATTTATTTCTTCCTTTTAGCTAAACGAATAGAATTAGTTATAAAATACAGGGTGGCCCACATAACTCTGAACAGCTCAATATCTCGAAAACTATGCCATCGATTTTAAAGTTCTTAGTCTTAAATTGCATGGAACTGAAGGGCCTTTCTAACTACATAAACGTGAAGTGGCCTCCCTTCCTCTTTAACGGAGGAGGGGAGGTACCTTTGTAATTTTAAATGGAACCCCCTATAAAATGTTACATATTTAGATTCTACAGGAAAAAACAAGTCAATTTTGTCTGAAACATTTTTTTGTCAGATACTTCCATGATGAGATATAACAGTTTGAAGTTTCGAGTTGTAGGTACTTGAAGCGCTCGGAAATTATACGCGCTTGAGTCCTATGCTTATTCGTGAAGAAATAAAATTTAATTTAAGACTAAGAACTTTAAAATCGATGGCATAGTTTTCGAGATATTGAGCTGTTCAGAGTTATGTGGGCCACCCTGTATTTTATAACTAATTCTATTCGTTTAGCTAAAAGGAAGAAATAAATACGGTTTTTATTCATTTAAATTAAAATTAATAAATTAATAAAAACTGTATTTATTTCTTCCTTTTAGCTATACGAATAGAATTAGTTATAAAATATATTCATCTAGAATGTCGAAATATTGGTGCTAGAAAGCTAGATTATCGTCAAAAGCGTTAATCCGCTACTACCGGATCGCGAGATATCTCGTCGAAAGCGTTGATCGGCCAGTATCGGGTCGCGAGATATCTCGTCCAAGGTAACGGAAGGGTTAATTGTTGAACTAACTGTGAAAACTTATTTGTTTAAAATTATCGTGTATACTCTGAATATACTTAACAGCAAATGTTGTTTATGACAATGGACAAATGGACTTAGACCACTTTCAAAATAAACGGCTCGTACAATCTGTGTTAGATACAACAAAAATCGCATCAACTCTAAATAAATTGAATCGTGTCATTTTTATAAAGTGATCAACTACTTTTAGCGGTTGGTGAGTTTGCTGTGAGTAACGTTAGAAACCAGAAAATAAATTGAACACTGTTTCGAATTCACTGACAAAGGGGACAACTTCCGGAACGTTCCGTCCAATTGTTGGCGACTGTTCTGCAAACGCTATCTTCCCTAAGGATCCGCGAAATCAATTACAAAAGTTGCTCTTCTCTCGAGGCAGCTTCTCTCAAGAAACTCGACGGAAATTACGCCCGCGCGTACGTCCGTTTACAAAGCGCGCATTGTCCCTTCGGAGAGAAGGTGGCCGAAGCTGCACCGCGGAGGATTTATCTACAAGTTTCTAAGCGATTACCTGGGCGAGAGACCGTTTCTGCAGGCGGGCGTGGGTAATGAGAGTCTCTGCGGCTTCTGTTCGGAAAGGTTCGTTTTCTCGCGATCCTCTCCTCCTTCCTCGAACCGATTCCTCTATTCACTCGTATTCGTGGGAAATGAAACGGAAGAGAGCCGGATCCGGCATGGCCAAAGCCGGGAATAGTCGATACAAAATCGCGTTTTGTCGGGGCCCATCGACGTAATTACATAATGCCTCCTCGCGGATCTTTAACACTAGATTAACGGAGCCCGTCAAAATGACGGATTCAAAAATATTGATTTTACGATTATTAAGAGTGTAAGGTATTAAATAGATTTATTTTTTTGTGTACATCAGTGACGGGCAATTTCTGCCTCAATTGAGGCAAAACCGTCCACACCGTAGCGCCCTCTGTCCCCTTCCATCAAGCGCGGTACAATGGAGCAACGAAGACACGAGACATCAGAGTACGCAACGAATGCGCGCGCTGCATGAAAGAGAGGTTGGTGGGAGAAGCAGGCGTTTGAGGGACTCCATCCGTGCCCACCACTGGTGTACATATTACAATAAAAATCGCTGGAGATCTAAGTAAATACAATCTTATTATTTTGATAAAGCAATGTAAAATAATCAATTTTAGTGCTCCGTAAACCTAGTGGTAACCTCCGCAGGGTGGACACATTGTCCAAACGGACCCGTGTTATAAACAGCCGAATGTCACACACGTTGCACTGTGAGCTAAACCGATGAACTTTGTGTCAAAATCGTAGAGCTTTTGATGGAAATGAGATCACCCCATATACAATTTAATAAAACTACAAAAGAGAGAAATAAACTCCTATTTGGTCACTGTATTTTTTAATCAATCTGAAAACATATTTATTTTGCATAAATGTCCTCAGTCTAATGATAAATATAGTCACTCCCATTAATATTCGTACACTCTAAAAGACGATCACGTTTTTAATATTGGATCATGTGACTTGGATTTTTTTTTTTTGAAAAGTTAGAACAATTAGTTTACTACACGTTGGAAAAAAGAAATTTTGAAAAAATTGTAATTGGTCGGAATTACAAAGAAAATACTAAAAGTTGTTATTTATAACTGTTTTATGTGTGTCCATATTGAAAATTCAACAAATACGTTTTGTAGATCTGTGTCAACTGTATACACTCTGAATATTTCACCAAAATCGGCAAACGTTGCAATGAGCTACAACTGTTTGAAGATTGTAAAAATTGCAGCTTTTCACAATTTTCGGCCTTAAACTGTAATAAATCGAAGAATTCTTACGTTATTCGATGCCTGTCGCTGTTTTCCACGTAATCCAAATTGGATGAAAATTTGAAAATGTATACAATTGATACAGATCCACAAAATGGATGTTTTAAATTGTCAACATAAAAAAATTGTAAAACACAACTTTTAATATTTTATCTGCAATACCGATCAATTGCAATTGTTTTATAATTTCTTTCTCACGCCATGTAGTAATCTAATTATTCTAACATCCCAAAAAAGTCCAAGTCGTATGGTCCAACATTAAACAAGTTATCGTCTTTTTAAGAGTGTACGAATATTAATGGGAGTGACTGTATAAGATCTTCAAATATACGTTTGAGTCCTACTACCCCTAAGTTATCTATGACTTTCTTCGCATTTTTGTAAATCCTTCAAGCAGTCAATTAGTCTTTTAAGTTTTAAGGAATAGATCTGCAAGATCAGATTTCAAACATCACTATTTTTATAATTGTAATTTCTTTCGATCGAATTTTGAATTATATTGACGAAAATGCTATCGGCGCGGATCGAAGATCGAACCTTTGCGCCGATAGAATTTTCATCAATATAATCACTATTTTTTGTTGAGATTTCTTGTTAACATTTTTAACCCTTAGCACTCCAGTGGTGATTCTGAGGCACCACTAAAAATTACTATACCATTATTCAAAATATTGTTTACATTATTAAATTGATATTCAATAAATTCGTTACCAAACATTTAAGTGTAGGATCTCAGGAAAAAGAACCCTCCCACCTTCTTCCTAATTTCCTACGGTATTTGTGGTCTGGGGGGTCCTAATCCCACACTCGGCCGTCCTGCAATGACATTCGCCCTCGAATGTTCATTACAGCGTGATCGCTTTTTGTGTATGTTTCGCCTCAGCGCCATCAACACAACTTCTCGCACTCGTCTCGTAACTCGTATTTCGCAATTCGCACTTTTTTTCTCGCTTCGCTTACGCGCGACCTCTTCGCTACGCTCGCTTTGTTTTCGTCTTCGTCCGTTATCGTCGCCATTGTGCGGTGATCGATGCTCCCCCCATCCCGATTGAGTCCTCAAATGTAGGATCTCAGGAAAAAGGAAGGCACCGCGCCGGGAATCGAAACCGGGCCCTCGTGTTGGTAGCCGATCGACTAACGCGCTCACCCACGGAACCCTCCCCCCTTCTTCCTAATTTCCTACGGTATTTGTGGTCTGGGGGGTCCTAATCCCACATAAGTATTCTATGAAGTATTATATCAGTTCCATTTCTTCAAAATGATAAAAATCATATAGAATGGAAATATTCTTGATCGAAAAAAGAAGTTTGGTTATGGAATTAAAATACTTCGGAGCGCAAAGGGTTAATAAAATCCTAACTTGCGATACAAAGCCTGTGTTCTAACAATTGAAACCTCAAATAAGCTAACCGTGAAGACATAATTTTGTCTAGCTACCGCCAAGAGTAATCGAGTCACTGGGGGTCGCTGCGAAACGCATCGAATCACAATTTGATACGGATGATGGACGTCTCGCTGATGAAAATGTTTGATTTGATTGTTACAGGAGCGATGTCTTCCTGGAACCGTACCTGCAGCAGCACGGAACCGTTCAGGTTGTCAGCTCGCCGAGCACGCCTCCGCCAAATCCGCTGCAACATCATCAGCTTACGCAGCTACATCATGTACAGGTGAGTCAGACGATACCTTTCGATCATTTTTCAACTGTCAGCCGTGAAAAAGTTGCAGTGACGGTGTGACTTATCCCGCGTGACAGTGATAATATGTTATTATTAACCCTTTGCACTCGAAGCTATTTCAACTAAAAAACCAAACATTTCTTCTAACCTAGAATATTTCCATTGTACATAGTTATTTTCATTATATGCGTAAGAAACTGATATAGTACCTCGTACAATATTTAAATGTTTAGTAATTTATTACATATAAACAAATTTAATCATGTAAACAATAATCTGAATAATGGTCTACCAATTTGTAGTGGAGTCTCAGAGTCGCCATTCGAGTTCTAAGGGTTAAAAAACATGTTGAAGCTTATCTATTGTGTTTAATAGTACATATAATACATACGAAGTAGAAATGTTTGTAATTTTTCAGATACAATTGCAATTTTTTACAAATTCAGACGATCACGAATAAGATCATGACGCCAGGGTGGCGACGCCGACTTCTACGACAATTTGAAAATGCCGCCACTATGGCGGCACCGATCGCAAAGGGTTAATGCTCTAGGGATTTTTATTGCGGATTGAATTTCACTAAGATTAAAATCTCTACCTTATCTAGAAGTATAGATCCAGAAGTATATACTCCTGCGGTGGTATAAATTAAATGTGTTTATCGATCGAAATTTTTGATTAATTGTGCTTCGAATTTCGGCGCACAGGTTCGATCATTGATACAAATTAGCAATTTTGCAAATTAAAAACCTCAGAGTCGCCATTCGAGTGCTAAGGGTTAAAAAACATGTTGAAGCTTATCTATTGTGTTTAATAGTACATATAAAACATACGAAGTAGAAAGTTTTGCAATTTTTTACAAATTCAGACGATCACGAATAAGATCATGACGCCAGGGTGGCGACGCCGACTTCTACGACAATTTGAAAATGCCGCCACTATGGCGGCACCGATCGCAAAGTTAAAAACCTCAGAGTCGCCATTCGAGTGCTAAGGGTTAATATATTAGCCGCCGAACGTGGTTCGACGAACGCCCGAGAATTTTTTAAACCGTCAATTAATCTTTAACTTACTTTGAATATGCAGTGTGTCCTATCAATTTTGTTCACGTGGAATATCTTTGTTATTTTACGGTGGATGATTTATTAAAACGAAAAATAGATAATATTGACTATGGCGTTGCATAAACGTATATTTGCAATTCACAAACCAGCCAATATTTGTGAGCAAAATGATACAAATTTAGAGTAATTAGGCTTTTCTTTAAAAATTGTTCGTTCCGATGTAAATTTGTTAATTTATGCTAGCGGCTCTAATAATTTGATCACCCTCTGCAAATAATAGAGGAAAATTGTATCTCCCAAAAGTTATGCAAACTTTTAATGTTTTTACTAGTTTCTTTATAAACGAAATGTTTAACATTTTCGTTGAATTTTGACAAGACAACAAATTTTGAGTACAGAAAAAAAATACGAGAACAAGATTGAATTACATACAATATTATACAGCGTTATTGAACGCCGTGGAAAAGTTTGGGTATTATCATAAGGGTTAAACAAATATAATAATCCAATTAAAAACAGGAACCTTGTGAATTTTCATCCGAGAAATATATAAATGTTAAAACATATAATATAAAGGTTGGTAAAAGTTTTAATTCTTATTCTGTGCCAACACTTTGTCCATTTTTGGCTGACAAGTTTTAAATTAACCCTCCGTGGAAGTTTATGTAAATTTCCAAACTTAGGGATTCGTACAAACTCGATTACCGTTGTATACAATCGATTCTCGAATTCAGTAGACGAGTTCCTCACTGAAATTCTTTGCGGATGGGTTTGTTTTACTAATTCGTCTTATTTTTCGAAGGAAAGAAACCTGAAAAAATCATGGCCGCCGCGGAACACTTTTCGCGACGTGCAATTAAGGGATTCGCAATTAGCTGCAAGGGTGTTTAGCACGCGTCGCACGTCCTCGTTTAATCCGTTTAACCTGAAACGCCGTTGTGTGTCAGTCTGCATTTCAAATTAAATTACACTCGAAACTCCGGCACGCGGCGAACCCCTTCGCGAATCCTCTTCAACCCCCTGCCGCATCCGTTTCCACCCCCGCAGAAAAATGGGGTAATAAAAATTGAAAATGTCATCCTGATCCCGGCGCTCCTGGCCACTCTATCGTTTCACATCATCGTCTACGCACCACGAAATTATTTTTACGATTATCGGATTATTTAAGAAGTCGGAAACATCGCATCAGAAAAATTGAATTCTATTTATTTGTGACAAGACTAATCATTAGACTGTGGATATTTAAATCCAAAATTTTCTGCTTGAGATGCAAGAAACTGGATAAAAATTAATTTCTCCTCTAATAAAATTTGTAAAAACAAATATAGTACAACCATAAGTCTGGAGCATATTTACTTGTTTAGTTTACGATACAGTAGAACCAGTTTGGGTAATAGAACAATTGACTCGCTACAGTATTAGATAAAATTTTTACTGATTTGTATTATACAATGAATCTTGTTGTAATGCATCGCATTAGATTATACAGAGTGAGTTATCTAAGACTTCCGCGTAAAATATCTCCTTTGTTCTTAACGATACGGGAAACTGTATAAGGAAGAAAATCTTTGATTCAAACCTGCAATGGTAGAAGAGATCTTTTTCTCATGTTCATATCTTCTGAATAATGTCATTGTTGATTTTTCTAAATGAGATAATGTACTTTGATTGGTGTAACGTTATAACTAGTGAAAAAACAAATTCAACCATTTGTAATTGTAACACGTTGACCTTCAAATGACCTTCTGAAGAGTCATTTTTCAAATGTACATCAATCGAATCTTACTTGAATACGGTAAGCTTGAATAATCGTATTCGTGTTTTAAGTTATGCTGTTTCAAAAATAACTCCCCTGAAGGTCAATTGAAGGTCAACATATCATACAATGTATAGTTGAATATGTTTCTTCATTAGTCATTACATTATACCAATCAAAATATATCATTCTATTTAAGAAAAAACCATGGTGAAGTGGGACACCCCCATGAATTTTTGTGGCAGTAAGTGAACAGTCTTTTTAAACATTTCTTTTCTGTATCTATTGTGCTTCGTCTGTCACGTAAAACACACACACACACGTACGTAGATTGTTAAAACAGTGTTTTGATCCCGTTATGCGGGAGTCTAGTGAATTTGAGTATTTTTGTTTTTCGGTGTGGATTTTTAGGATCCTAACTTGTTACCAAGTCGATCGGATACATAACGAAGCCAATCCGAGACAATTCAGCTGGCAAACAGTTTCACAAACGAGGCCATCCGTCTAGCAGTCCGGGAAAGCCTCTCGCCGGAAAATCACGGCGCGAAACACTCGTTTGAAGTGTTTTCACCCCACCGAAGTAGATCCCAGCCTGACTTTTGCAATTATTTACGAGATCGACTACTTTATTCTGGCAGTGTCTGGCAACAGAAACTGAATTATCGGACTTCTTACTGCGAAAATCACTGCGCGACCCCTCTAAATCCCCACAGTCACCCCGCAGTCGTCGCGGAATAATCGATAAATGATTCTCGAACCGTAAACTGAACGTTGCGTCACCACGCCGAGCCGGTGCGTGCCCAAATAAATCAAAACGAACCACCGATTGAGGCTCGCCGATACGAATAATCCACATATCCCTACTAAATGCCGAGGGTAAAAAGCGTGAAGGGGACGTCCCTGGTTCTCGTATTCGTTGACAGGAGATGCACGTTGATGAATCGCAGTAGAGAATCGCAAAAAGCAGCGAAAATACGCGAAAAACGGAGATCTATCCATCAGGATCGATCAAAACGACTTGTCAATAGAAGAGAGTCGTAAATCTCTTGATTCCTGGATAATCCC
Source organism: Sphecodes monilicornis (assembly GCA_913789915.3). Taxonomy (NCBI): domain Eukaryota; kingdom Metazoa; phylum Arthropoda; class Insecta; order Hymenoptera; family Halictidae; genus Sphecodes; species Sphecodes monilicornis. The sequence continues at coordinate 5,517,570 of OU565302.1, forward strand.
ATTCGATTATCCCTGATAAAATAATCGTGGAGAGGATGAATACATGAAAAATAGCCTAAGGATGGTTTCGATGAAAAATATTTGATCTAAATAAGAAAAAAAGGATTGGTCGAAAAAAATGAGTTCTTTAATTATATCTTTTAAAAGTATAGAACCTTAAAAATACATTCTCAAAATTCCATACTGCATTTCATTGGGATGACAAAGTTATGATGGTTCTAGGAAAACGATGCTTTGGAGTAGCAATGGCGGTATAAAATTTTAGACGCGTTTTTCTCGAAACGACCTTTTTCAAACTATAACTCAAAAAGTGTTCAAGCAATCGTGTCAGAACAATGTATTCAAAATTGCATTTTCCTGCGACTGAATCTACATTTAGAGCAATATTCTTCATTTACATGACTTTTACAGCACAGTAATAGTCTTATCTGATAGAATCGTATTTTTCTTCTAACAGCCACCATTTTGTCGATTTGAGCTTCTCTGATATGAATTTAGGTTTAGTCGAAGTGTTTTTACATATAATAAGACATTTTTTTAGTTCCCTTGTTTTAAACAAAAAAAAGGTTATACTTCAAGACTATCTGTTTACGTACAATAGTTATTATACTTGAATATACTAGAATATACTAGAATATACCAGAATATACTAGAAAATACACATTCTTAAAAATCACCTGCTTTCAGTGCCGTTACAGAAGAAGTCCCGTTTAAACACCTCCCGTAACTGTCTTCAATATTTTACTATTAAATTTCGGTTTATGCTCTCTCGGTCGTAATAAAAACCTGCAAAATGGCCAATTCCGACGTGCTATCAGCGAATAAGTGGACAAAGTCGTAACTCCGTGTCTTTCCACGAATATGGAAATCTGGACCCTTTTAAGCCGCAATTCTGAGGGTGTAAATCCTCGCAGGGCGTCATACAATACACTCTAATGCCGCATTATACCGTCGGGCAGCGAATGGTCCTTCCTCGGTTATCTCAATTTGCAGCCAATGCCTAGCCATCGTTTAATCGCACTCTCGACTCTACTATCCGTTCTCCTCCTCCTACTTTCTCCATTTTTTTTCTTCAACTTCCGTATCCTCTTTCCCGTTGGCATTTAAATATTTTTTAATCCCCTTTATCAGACGATCGTTTCTCTTCCCCTTGCTTCTCTCCCGTTGCTTTTATTGAAGGGTATTTCTTTATTTTATTTCCTTTGGTTGAACAGTTTTGAACAAAATGGTACAGGTTATAAAAACCAGATAAGCAGAATGAATCGCGAGAGAAGAAATAGCAGATTTTACTGGTCTTTTTGTGTTTGTAACGTGTACACTGCGAAATCACGTTTTAGAATGTTTGAATTAGATACTTTGTACTAAAATTATAAGATAGAACTATGTAGAATTAATTTTGTGCGATGAGAAAGCACAAGGTAAAGAGAGACCATCTTTTATCTTCAAAGTTTATGAACTTTATAAGTAATTATCTTATAATTATACTATCGCGATAAAAGCTATAAGGTTTGTACACGATAAGTACATTAAAATTATCCCCACTACCTGGGGGTATACCCTTCGACGGGACAAGCAGTTCGGCCGCTCAAGTTATATCGGTGAGCCAATACTAATGCAATGAGAAAATCTTTTTGTTTTTTATTATTTTTTCATGAAACTTTTACCAGCACGTTCGTGACATTTTTCGGATTAAAATAATACCGAGTACCACGATAACATTTGGATCATATTTGTTTGTTTAATTGACGATAATAAGCTTTTATAGTACAAATTAACATGCACCGAATAACTTCATATTTGGTGTCATTTTAATCAGAAAGATATCACAAATATGTTGGTAAAAGTTTCATTACAAACCAGTGAGAAATAAAAAAGTTTTACAATTGCATTTATTTATTTCAACGGTCGATGCTTTCGATGTTTGCCGACTACTCCCTACTTCTTTTTCATTCGCTGTCTTCGTTGCGTCCGAAGCTTATTATCGCCAATTAAACATGTAAATACGATCCAAATTATATTATATTTGATATCATTTTAATCAGAAAAATATCACGAACGTGTTGGTAAAAGTTTATATCTGCTCCGCGTCATGTTGCAATTTTTCGGCCGAGTCCAATTAAACATGTAAATACGATCCAAATTATATTATATTTGATATCATTTTAATCAGAAAAATATCACAAACGTGTTAGTAAAAGTTTATATCTGCTCCGCGTCATGTTGCAATTTTTCGGCCGAGTCCAATTAAACATGTAAATACGATCCAAATTATATTATATTTGATATCATTTTAATCAGAAAAATATCACAAACGTGTTGGTAAAAGTTTATATCTGTTCCGCGTCATGTTGCAATTTTTCGGCCAAGTCCAATTGAACATGTAAATACGATCCAAATTATATTATATTTGATATCATTTTAATCAGAAAAATGTCACGAACGTGTTGGTGAAAGTTTATATCTGCTCCGCGTCATGTTGCAATTTTTCGGCCGAGTCCAATTAAACATGTAAATACGATCCAAATTATATTATATTTGATATAATTTTAATCAGAAAAATATCACGAACGTGTTGGTGAAAGTTTATATCTGTTCCGCGTCATGTTGCAATTTTTCGGCCGACTCAAACGTTGGAGCTTCTTGGACCTCCGTGTCGTATATCGTATACTCCGTAGGAGGAGGGATAATTTTACTGCGCTTATCGTATACAGTTTTATAGCACTCTTTGCGACACCACTGTACTTAGCAAATAGATTAACGAATGGATTGGTGATTTTCAGAGCGAGGAGTCGCTCTCCTCGGAGGGCTCGGCGACCTCGGGTGGATCTTCGAGTTCCACAGAAGATTCTGGCAGCGAGGTCGCTTGCGACATCACTCTGATCGAGAGGCTTATACGCTCCCATCCGATCTGGTTCCTTCCTGGCATCCAAAGGGCCGGCGCTTTCCACTTGTTGCAAGGCAAAGAGGAAGGGGTGAGTGCACTTAAACGAATCGATTAGGCGTAAGAAAATTGCAAGCCTCGGAGAGCCCGAGTTTCCACGGTCGAGCAGAAAGTTTTCCACGGAAGTGGACGGAAGCGCCTGCTGGCTAAAGGGGCTATCGTTGCGGAAAATTTCACAGCGGGTTTTCCCGAGAGAGCTTGTGGAAAATCCTTCTCCCCCCGTTAGAAAGTATCGTTACGTTCGAGACTACATGCTGCAGGGACTTCGCATTTAATTATTATTCGTTACAAGAAATCTTGTACGACCAAAAAACGACGATGTCTAAAACCTTTACCTTTACAATGTTTAATATCTAATCTTTCCGGCACATATAGAAATATTAGATTGACCCAACAATTCTTTTTGTAATATGCGATCTTGATGTTATTAAGCAACATGAGTGTATTATAAACAACGTACTTATTTTCTTGCTAACATTTTATTATTTTCTAAGCTCTGATTCACTTAACACGTTCAGCGCCCACTCCACAATCATAAAAATTACACAAAATCAAAGCAATATATTTAATAAAACAAAAACTAAGAAGTTTAGTTTTGTGATATTAATTACTGTTTCAAACCTCTTCTATTCCTCAGATCGTAAGGAAATTTTGTACACTCAATCTACCAACGTAAAAATTAATTGTCAATTCTGTATAAATAATTCCGTCACCCAGATATAGGTGACATGGCGCTGAACGTGTTAATCCGCTCTAAAAAGAAATCATTCTTAATTCACATCGTGCGCATCGGTTGAGAACGAAACGAATATTATTTTTGAATTAAAAGAAATCAAACTGGCGTGATGTTGAGGAAGTCAAGAACTTCTAATCTTTATTTTCAACTTTTATATAATAAATATATTATAATTGTCAGGGTATAATATTTCCATCCTTCCTTATCTAAAATGGATTAAAAATTGAAATTAATATTGAAAATGTTATTAGACAGTTTTGCCAGTACAAAGAAAATTTTTCTGTGAATATTCAGAATAAGTTCATCCAGAAAATTCCCCAGCAGGAAAATTTACAGCCGCAATCTATTATTACAGAGATTGCAACTCGCGAAGCGAGTAAGAGCAGAATACAATCGCAAGCCAGGTAATAAATAACGTCTGAAGAAGCTGTTGAAGTAGCTGCGAAGGGAAAATCCTGGTCGCTGAATCGGCGGCGACGAAACAAAGAATATGAAATATTGCACGGACAATTGTTCGACCGGTAGTTTTCACTCGGAAACACCAACCCCGCGTCGGGGTTTCCCTGGCGCTTTGATCAGCGACAGATTTTATGAATATTTTCTATCGCTTTGTTCTCCGCGAGAACAAATGAGGGTGGGAAAATCCGATTTTCATTGAGTCGTCTTCTCGGGAAATTTTTTATGTCGAATCACACTGACTTTGGTTATAAGGGTTATTGTTATATGTAGAAACATTTTCGAATGACGAGAATTAGTATATAAAGTATGCTCATATTTATTTATTCATTTAAAGTGTCATGATGCAGTGCTAGAGAATAAAGAATCCATAAAATGGTTGAAGCCACGAAGAATGCTCATAGAAATTTCTACTATTACGCGTTATTTTGTAAAAATCAGAATGATTCTAAAATATTAAGGAACATTTTTAAATAATGAAAATTAGTCTACAAAGAATTTCCCTCCTTACTATTTTGTTTAAAGTATCATGATATTCATGATGCAGTTACATAGAATGAAGGCTTGATAAAGTGATTTAGGCCAAGAAGCATATTTATACAAATTTCTATTGTCACAGGGTATTTTATAAAAATCAGGATAAAAGAAAAATTTCTTTCTTTCTATCGGCTCTAACACCAAATGCCGGACACTAGCCATATCTTTGACACTAGAAAGACTGAAACTTAGTATATACCTATATTGCCCAAAAGCAGTCAAAATGACTGCATTGTGAAAGAATAACTAATGTGTAAAGAAAGTTTAAAATTAATTTTTAATATTTTTTATATTATTTACAGTTATATAACAAGTTATTAGTAAATATTAACAAGAAAAAAAATTTACTTTTCCTGGGCATATTGATGACACTTTCATTTTCATCATTGGTGATCGACTCTTCTTCTAATTGAAATTAAAAAGCAGTCAAAATGACTTCCTTGGGCAATCTAGTGTTAAGAGGAATAAAAAAGAACAATACTCACGGTTTATCACATTCCTGTCGCGCGTGCATAGATAAGGAAATCAGTGCACCATAAAAACTATAACCTTTATACAGTATTTCATCGGTAAATGTCCCAAATGTCTCGCACATAATTGTCCCTGAGATATCCCCACTAGTGTGGGGTGTACCCCCTTGAGGGGCCGTGAAGCTCGAGAGGCCTCGGTCGCCGAGAAATATGATTGAGACCACACTAATCCGAATTTCCAACTTCTTTATTATTCATTATTTTTTTATGGGACTTCGATGACCATATTTGTGGCATTTTTCTAATAAAAAACATACCAAATATGATATAATTTCGATGAGATTTACTTGTGTAATAGATAATTAATCTTTCTTATGGGAATGAAAGAAACGCGGAGAGTCGCAGTCGGCGGCACAGTTCAAAGGCTCGCGCGTCCTCATAATGTATTACCAAGGAATAACTTTTTTAGTATTACTTATTTTTTTATGAGACTTTTTCTAATAGATTTGTGACATTGTTCTGATTAAAATGATACCAAACACGATATAATTCGGATCATATACAGGTGTATGGTTATTATGTATAGGTCAGGCACATAACATCGGTGAGGCAACAGTAATACAATGACGACACTTTTTCATTTTGAATTAATCTTTCCTATTTTTTGAATTGACGATGGAGTAAATATAGATAAACATAAAAATACCACAAATATGGTCATCGAAGTCCTATAAAAAGATAATGAATAATAAAGAAGTTGGAAATTTGGATTAGTTATATTTACATTTCTCAGTGACCGAGGCATCTCAAACAATGATATCCCTCGCGTATAAATGTCTCTGCGCAGACCCGTGTGGTGGACAATTATCGATGAAATGCTGTATCTATTCATTTTTGTGGTCAAGAATTTTTGTTCTCCAGGCGTTACCGCGATCGTAGCCCGATATTATGGTTATTTTGGGGAACGGGCAGGGCGCACCGGGACAATTAGCGTTCTAGTTACGCCATTAGATGGTATCGTGCCGGTCGGTGGATCAACCGTGGCCAAGGTATCTTCCGATGCATCGGCCATTTGGCAAGCGGCGCGGCGTGTACTGGCTTAATATGCAGTAAATGCAAACGGCAGACGTTTCCCCGGCCTCGACTTCTGGCGGCATTCCAGACCGCGAGATCTCGCTGAAAATACGCATAACAAGTGGCATTGTTAACGCGCTGCCTCGTAAAAGTCCGCCCCAAGCCGGCTGGTTGGTTCGCACGATTCAAATGCACCTTGAACGACGGCGTGGCGCGCGTTATTTGTCACCATCCGCGTGGCAAAATGTTGTCTCTTTCGCCGTCGACGTGTTAGCGACCTTTGACTGTCGGGTTTTCACGCGGAAACTCAGAATCCGCGTAATCCATAGGGTAGGTCGATGAATTCGGAGAGTAAGTTGCAATTCTACAGTTCCGCCGGCGATTTAACACTAGGTTTACGGAGCAATAAAATTGATTATTTCACATTGCTTTAGAAAAACAAAAATGTAGGATCAAAGACGATAAATATAAAAATATATAGAATTTAACACAAAAATCACAACTAGTACAATAAAGTAAACTTTTTCCACAACTTTTCACGTCTCAATCTCCGTCTGAGATTTTACAATTTTCGTCTCGAATCATTCACGTCTCTAAGAGTGAGGAGAGTAGCATCACGTCTCTCCGTCACTCGTCAGTCGTCCGATCGTCTTATGTTTTAGACTATAAGGTTCCGATGCGGCTCCGCTGGAGTCTGTGCCAGTCGAAACGCCGTTGTAGCATTATAAAATATATATTTTTTTTTACTTTTACCAGCGCGTTAATTAAGTCAAGCCCTTTCCCACGTCCTACAATTTTCAGAAGTGGGATAGAAACCTGCGCGGATAAAAACCTGTGTGGACAAATTTCTGTGTGGATTCGATTTCTGTATGAATTCGAATTATTACGTGGTGCGTAGACGTAACGTGGGAAGGGCTTGACTTAATTAACGCGCTGGTAAAAGTAAAAAGATATATATATATATATATATATATATATATATATATATATATATATATGTAGGATCCCAGGAAAAAGGAAGGCACCGCGCGGGAAATCGAACCCAGGCCCTCGTGTTGGTAGCCGATCGACTAACGCCCTCACCCACGGAACCCTGCATCCTTCTTCCTAATTTCCTACGGTATGTGTAGTCTGGGGGGTCCTAATCCCATATATATATATATATATATAAATATATATATATATATATATAATAATGCTACAACGGCGTTTCGACTGGCACTGACTCCAGCGGAGCCGCATCCGAACCTTATAGTCTAAAACGTAAGATGATCGGACGACTGACGAGTGACGGAGAGACGTGATGCTACTCTCCTCACTCTTACACGTCGTACTTTGTATCTATTCTGTAAACCGCAATCAATACTATTGGTTTTAACAGATCGTCGCGTCGTTACCGTTACTATCATCGTAGTAATCGGCTGTATTCGGTACGGTAATTTGGTACAGTATCATTCCTACACTCCCTACAATAAGATTGTATTTACTTAGATCTTCAGCGATTTTTATTGTAATATGTAGACAAAAAAAATAGATCTATTTAATAATTCCTCACGAATGCCTCCTTACACTCTTAACACTAGAACTACCGAGCCTTAAACGCTACTGGTTTATATTGCCTTATAATAACGACAAGAATGCATTTATTCAGATTTCGTACAATTTTTGTTCAAATACGCACTTTAACAGAGAAGTTTACTGAAGAATTACCCCTGGAAATATATTTATAATCTCAATATTTGTAAAAGACAAAATTAGAAACCGGTTAATTTGACTGGTTCTGTAGTTCTAGTGTTAATAATCGTAAAATAAAAAATTTTTGAATCCGTCATTTTGACGGGTTCCGTAAATCTAGTGTTATTATATATTATTTTTTATTAGTGTTATTATATTTATTATTATTAGTGTTATTATATTTATTATTATTAGTGTTATTATATTTATTATTATTAGTGTTATTATTTAATTAGTGTTATTATATTATACGAGATCGATGTCGAGACGCGTCGTGAAAATTATATTGAAACGAGATCGAGTACCGGACTTTCACGAAAAAGGGGGGTCAAGGATCCACTAGAAATTGTATCTAGATGAAATCAAGGGATCTTCGGTGCCTAAACAGGGTCAAGACGTTTTCGTGATAGAGATCAGGATCTACGGAAGAGCACTTAAAAACGAGATCGAGCGTGGATAGGGATCTATGAAAATATAAAGTCGAGGTCAATAATGCCGGATAATAAAGTCGCAACGAGGAAAACGGTGAATCGAGATCGGGTCAAGAGAGTCTGTTCGACGTAGAGCCGATTGATTGGAATCTTGTTCGAGACACGGTGCATTTGTCGGTGTTCTTTGCGTGACTGTGACAAGATTAGATTAAGGTTAGGAGAGAAAAAGGTGACTCTTCCGAGTGAAAGAAATTACAATAACTCTGGGAAAAGACTTTTATACTTTTAAACACATTAGAACGAAATAATCAAAATGTTTTCTCCATTTTTGACCTTGTATGACCTTGAAGGTTATTGTCTCGTATACGAATGAATTTGTCTTGACAGACGCTTTGATATGACATAAACAAATATATTCTATTAAAACAATTTAAAGTCTCCTTCGTTTCTAACTATTGGATTATTATTAGATTATGGGAATATAATAAATAACGCTTTAATAACACACAATTAAATTTATTCTGTAATACGTTTAAAGATACGTTGAAAGGCACATCAATATGGTAGATGAAGATAGCGTCTCATGTGAAGATCGCTCAGGTCGGGGAAAAAACAATTAAGCTACGAATTAAATAAAGAGGGCAATCTATATACAATATATACATAGTTTTAACATAAAATAAAATATTCATTTTTGTATGTAATTTATGAAATAAATTCCAACACTAACAAAAAGTAGTGCAAACACAAAAAATTACATGTGCTATTAGAGGCTTGTAAAAAACAGTACTATATTTACCTCTTTCATTTTTTTCTAATATTTGTTATTTGCAAGAAAACCACTGGCTAGTAATACAGTATTTCATCGGTAAATGTCCCAAATGTCTCGCACATAATTGTCCTTATTTTTTGAATTGACGATGAAGTAAATATAGATAAACATAAACATACCACAAATATAGTCATCAAAGTCCAATAAAAAAATAATGAATAATAAAGAAGTTGGAAATTCGGATTAGTTATGTTTACATTTCTCGGTGACCGAGGCCTCTCAAACAATGATATTCGCGTATAAATGTCCCTGCGCAGACCCGTGTTGTGGACAATTATCGATGAAATACTGTATTACTAGCCAGTGGTTTTCTTGCAAATAATAAATATTAGAAAAAAAATGAAAGAGGTAAATATAGTACTGTTTTTTACAAGCCTCTAATAGCACATGTAATTTTTTGTGTTTGCACTATTTTTTGTTAGAAACGATCATTATCAATTTTGTAGCATTGCCAATGCCCTCTAAAAAGAGATTCAAGCTGTTTGGTATTAACTAAAGTGTATCCCGATCTTCGTGGTGCCGAGCAGAAGGAATCTTCAACTGACCACTGTCGACTGATATAAGTGTACCAAGTCGAGTGACATTATCTGAAAAGTGTTCGGGCGAGAGCCACTTTTGTGCCAAGTAATTTCTTCCCTGTCTGAATGAGGAAAATTGGGTGGCGGTTTGTGGAAGGGGATGTCTCGTAATCAGCAGGGGGAACTACGAACGTACCGTGGCATTGTGGCAGCATTGTTTTCCCGGCCGTTCATTGTTTTCCAGCTTTGTTAATCGTCCCGGACCCGTCGCATCGGCTACCACGGTCGAATTGCACGGCCGAAAAACAATGCCTCCCGCAATTACTCCTACGTTGGCGAGACACCCCTACCTCTGCGCGTCGAAAACGCGACTGGTGATTGCGAAAACCAGAAAGCCGTCAAACGTTGACGGAGCTGAACACGGACTGAACATCGATGAAATACGCCGCAGGCTACAATACCTCGGAAGATATACAAATAAATAAACGGGAACAATTAATCAACCTTCCTTCGCTGCGTAAATTCACTTTCAATTATCCTCTCGCATTGCTTTTGTTCTTTAACACTTTGACTGCCAAAGCAGCGACCTTAAAAATTTCATAAAATCGAAACAATATATTTAATAAAATAATGATTACAGAATTAAAATGTGTGACACTGAGTAATGTTTTAACCTTCTTGCATTTTCCAAATATTAACCAAATTTGATACAATGATTACATTAGCGTAATAATTAATTTTTAAATATGGACAAATAATTCCGTCACCCATATATGGGTGACACGGCAGTCAACGTGTTAACACTAGAAATACTGAGCGCTAAACGCGACCAGTGTATATTGCCTTCTAATAACGACAAGAATGCATTTATTCAAATTCCGTACAACTTTTGTTTAAATATGTACTCTAATAGAGAAGTTGACTAAAACATTACTCCGGAAAACATTTTTATAATTTCAATATTTGGAAAAGAAAAATTTAGAAACCAGTCATTTTGACTTGTCCGGTCGTTCCAGTGTTAAAGGGGCTATCGCACGTAAACGTGTCAAAAAATCGATTCCTCTTTTATCGCAGTTTTTAAAAGTATAGAATCTTAAAAATACTTTTCTAAAATGCTACTAGGTCATTAACTAAGTTCTACGAATTTTTTACCATAAAATATTTATTAAAATGGTATTGTTATAATTTATTTTCAATCGAAATAATGGTCATGACTAAATACAAGCAACTCCAAAACGAGATCCGACGTAACAACGTGTACTGCCCGTTTGTACTTTCTATATTAGGAAATCTCTAGGATGTTCTCTAAATTTGTATATTAGGAAATCTTGAGAATATTTTCGATATTTCTATATTAGGAAATCCTATGGGTTGTCACTGTAATGAATCCTGCTTTGTGTCGGTAGTATTTAGCTGGAGCATAATCACCCTTTCTTTATGTAAAGGGGTTGTTTCTCTTCTCAGGAAAGATATATTAGAAAGATTCTAATCACAATGCACGCGGAGAAAATTCTTTGTACGTTGCAAATGATTTTTACGGATTTACCTAGAGAACCACCCTGTATAGATCGAAGTTTTAACAATATTTTTGTTATTGCTGTTTTTAGAACTTCGTCGTCCGGCAGTCGAGTCAGAGCGACACAATGGCTCTTTCTGTGAGACTGCCGCCAGGAAAGGGGCCGTACATCGAGCACTACCTGATCCAAGCCAACAAGGGGAAGCTGAGCTTGGAAACCAGCGAGAACAGGTTCGACAACATCCCCTCGCTGATCGCCCACTATTCTCAGTGCTGGTGAGTGGCCTCTTCATGCGTTCATCATCTACTACGGTAGAAATGAAATAAGTTGGCAGCTCAAGGCCACTGGTGTACGATACACCACTATGAGCTACGATTTCCCCGCTGTAAGCAACATTGATGGTATTGGATGTGGATTTTGAATAAATAAACATAAATTTTTCTGTGGTAAGGCCGAGAATTAATCTGTACACCTAATAGATTGTTGTTTGATCAAAATGTGGTGGTAAATGAATACACTATTCGTTGTTGGTAGAATGCAGAGTGGGGCACAAATCAACTAACAATTAAAAATGACTAATTGTCTTATTGATTTTTAGTCATAGCAAAGTAGTCATTTGTCAAAAACTAAGCATGAAATTTATTATTTTACGGAAGATTACGGAAAACGGACCACGTGATAAGAAGTCTAATTTATCCAATAGTGGTTCACTGTATCCGTTTCCGTAATACGAGTTTTGAAATTTTGCATACAGAATATAGTAGAATATACTAGAATGTACTAAAATATACTAGAATATACCAGAATATACGAGAATATACTAGAATATACTAGAATATACTAGAATATAGTAGAATATACTAGAATATACTAGAATATACTAGAATATACTAAAATATACTCAAATATATTAGAATATAGTGGAATGTACTAGAATATACTACACTATACTAAAATATACTAGATTATACTAGAATATATTACACTATACTAAAATTTACTAGATTATACTAGAATATACTAGAATATACCAGAATATACGAGAATATACTAGAATATACTAGAATATACTCAAATATATTAGAATATAGTGGAATATACTAGAATATATTAGAATATAGTGGAATGTACTGGAATATACTAGAATATACTAGAATATACTACAATATACTAAAATATCCTAGATTATACTAGAATATACCAGAATATACAAGAATATACTAGAATATACTAAAATATACTCAAATATATTAAAATATAGTGGAATGTACTAGGATATATTAGAATATACTACAATATACTAAAATATACTAGAATATACTAGAATATACTACAATATACTAAAATATCCTAGATTATACCAGAATATACGAGAACATACGAGAATATACTAGAATATACTAGAATATACTCAAATATATTAGAATATAGTAGAATGTACTAGAATATACTAGAATATACTAGAATATACCAGAATATACGAGAATATACTAGAATATACTAGAATATACTCAAATATATTAGAATATAGTAGAATGTACTAGAATATACTAGAATATACTACAATATACTAATATATACTAGAATATACTAGATTATACTAGAATATACTAGAATATACCAGAATATACGAGAATATACTAGAATATACTAGAATATACTAGAATATACTCAAATATATTAGAATATAGTAGAATGTACTAGAATATACTAGAATATACTACAATATACTACAATATACTACAATATACTAGAATATACTATATTATACTAGAATATACTAGAATATATCAGAATATACTAGTAAAGTACTGCATACTTAATTTTGACTAATGACTACCTTGCTACGACTAACAATGAATGCGACAAATAGTAATTTTTAATTATCAGTTGATTTGTGCCCTACTCTGGTAGAATGAACTTCAAACTTGATATGACAATCTTGTGAATGAAGAACGCGAACGACCAAAAGATTCAATCTCTGCCATGTTGATTATAATAGTGCTTGTTTTGGTCAATAGGTTACATTCACGAAAAAAGTTGTTTGTTTATTGTTACTGTCACAAATCGGACATTTCATATGAACCAACCTAATATAATAGTTGATTCACCATCGATTGACCTGTGGCTTGCAAATCGGAGGCGATTTATCACCACGGATACCGAATCGCGAACAACGAGTCGATTTAGTCATTGTCGGGGGATTCGGTTTTCTCGTCGCGGCTGAAATTGCACACCGATCGTAACACATCGCTGGAGGATTAGGCCAACGGCGATCTTCCCGCGTTGCATAATTTATCAAATCCTCCAGCGTGGAAACGAGCTGTGAGCTGCGAACGAAACCTGCCCTGGTGAAAGTAGCCGCGCACGATCGTATCCCGAGATAATTTAGGCGGCTAATGGAAGCACTGGAAAGCCACGTTCGCGCCATTAAGCCCGGTTTTCGTGATAATCGACAACGCCGTTTTTCCTTTTAACCGGGCCCGGTTAATGATTCATGAGCGTTCCGCCTGTTTTACCACGGCGCGGTATCATTATACCGCGTCGATCTGATAATACGGTTCTGTTTCAAGCTGTTTATTTCCGTTTTTATCGTTATTGTCGGCTGAGCAGAGATGCGCTTGGATCATCGTGCAATTTTTAATATTAAGTTCGTGCCGTTTGCTGTTTTACTATTTAACACTAGAACTACCGAGCGCTAAACGCGACTGGTGTATATTACATTCTAATAATTAAATATGTATTCTAATAGAGAATTTGACTAAAACATTACTCCGGGAAACATTTTTATAATTTCAATATTTGTAAAAGAAAAATTTGGAAACCAGTCATTTTGACTTGTCCGGTAGTTCTAGTGTTAAATTAATATTTGAAACGTATTTTCAAAGTCAACGAAAAAATATAACCACCTTCTCTACAACCTCGTCCCACTTTTTGGGTAAAGATATTATACCGTCACTATAAAATTTCTGTGGTTTTTCATTAAAATACTTTTCAATCCGCGGCACGAATTATGGGACAACCTAATACATGGGCAAAATATGTTTCGATGAAGATGATACTGTCATTTTCATTTAACGGTACAAAATGTAATTGTATTTAGTGTATATATAATTTCAGTAATTTATTGAAAGATTTTACGAACAAATGAATCTGTTATAATATTTTCATCGTTTATTACACAAGCAAATATCATCGTAATTATATCTTATTTGGTATCATTTTCATTAGAAAAATGCCACGAATATGTTGGCGAAAGTTCCATAAAAAAATAGTAAAAAATAAAGAAGTTTTGTCATTGGATTAGTAGTGGTCTCACATCGATATACTCTATAAGTTCCAATGAAAGCAGATCAAGAAAAGTTCTTGGAAATAAAAGATTGTTTCAATAGAACTTATAAAACAAATGTTCGATTTATTCCCTTGCCCGTTTTCAGTTCAAGAGAAGTGAAAATAAAATAGCGTATGAAACAGTTTTGAAAATGATTAATGCTTACGAATTAGTACACTATCACTGTCAAAGCAAACACTCCTCTTGAAGATCCTCCGCCATTTTTATTGGATAGAGGACAGCGAGAATCTAAGTATAGATTCCAAGTGTAGACAGGTTAATTCATGCTGATTTATTTATTTTCCTTCGGCAAGCAGTGACGAATTGCCGGTCCAATTGACACTGCCAAGGGCGATGCGGGAGGCCAAGAATAGGCAGCAACTCTCCTCGCTGGCTCTTCTGGGTCAGGAGTTCTGGAGATACCCAATGGCAAACCCGAAACCGCCGGAAAGCAGCAGCAGCAATACTTCGAGCTTGAGCAGTTTTCGTGGTGGTAGGTTCAATTCAAAAATTACTATATCGAACAATTATACGATAACAGCTATCGGAGTCTGTGACCAAAGGTTAAAAAATTAGGTGATTTGTGTGAATTTTATAAAACACACAGATTACAATCAGGGCTGGAGAAAATTTGAAATAGTGTGAGATATTAAAAACTGAAATATTTCCATAAGCAAATACTATTCCATTAAATACTTGCAACATATACTTTTTCATTTAATATTTTAATTCTTCAGCAAATACTATTTACACGTGACTATAACATAACACTATTTGCTATTTACTATTTTCATTCGAATATCGGAAGTGGGAAATTACTTTTATGGAATATTTTCAGTTATTTATAAACAAAATTAAAGTTACAAAGTGGTTTCTTTAATTATGTGAAACAGAAGTTGATGGAAACATTATTATTTGAAATACTTCTATCTTATATTTCAACGTAATACTCATTTCGCAATAATATGTATTTGTATGAGTTAGGATTCAAATATATGTATATTTGAAATAACTAATTCTTTATGTAGTTAAGTAATTACTATTTTTTAAAAAAATGTATTTGCCAAATCTTGTATCTCTCGATATAATATAAAAACGTTTATTTCTATTTATCTATTTCAAAAATCTACTTTTCCCCAACTCTGGTTACAAGACATCGTAAGAAATCTTTCCAACTTTTATAAATACACTCTTCATCCCTAATGCCAATACCTGGGCATTCAGGTGCCTATTTTCAATTAGTCGTTAAAATTTCATACAGGACGACGTCCCATTTAAAATTCCCAGAGAAAATATCTCGAAAGATGTAATTGAAAAAAAGTTTTAGATAGTAGTTGTTTCGTTTCACCGGGGACACATTAATTTGTTATTTATTCGACCTTGAGAGGACCTTGAAAAGGCCTAGGAAGGTTCACTTTGAATTAGTAAATTGGAACCCGTATTTTTTCATTGTATATTATTATTGCTGAACGTAATTTTAGCATAAGCCGTTCCCGAGATATGGACTCTCAAAGTTGATAGGCCACGGGCAAATGTGTTGGAATCTTCTGAAACGCATCTTAAGCTAGTAAATGTTTGCATTATCGTTTTACTTTGTAGCGTAAGTTTAATCGCTTTCGAATAAACGGAAAAACCACAGGCGGCCTGCCAACTTTGAAAGTTTATATTTTGGTTGGTAAATATACGTTCCGATCAAAAAATTCGTAGTCGACCTTTCTAGTTCTTTTCAAGGTCATCCCAAGGTCGAAGAGATAACAGTTTAACGTGTCCCCCGCGAAACCATGCAACCTGCATAAACATTTTCTCAGATCCTGTATATGTTTTCGTTAACAAATACAAAAAACGCAAACAATATCTAATAAGAATAATAATGATTTTTAGGAAATAATAACCATAGCAATAACAACAACAACATTCATACACCGACGACTGAGAGCATTGTGCTGAATCTCGCACCAATATCGTCACACGACACACGTGAGTCGTCATTAAACTGTGAATTTCATATTAACGCGTAAAGCATACAGTAATGCAATAAAAAGTTGTCGAAATGATTGTTTAAGAAGCATTAACTCTCTATATTTGTCCGGCATAAGCTTTTAAATAAGTTGTATATGTATTCTTTTATATTTTATATAATTCTTCGATTCGCTGTAGTTTTAACATAACATAGTAGATGGTCAAGCAAATTAAACAATAGCTTGCTTATGGGATGGGAAAAAAATGCTTCAGACCAAACTTGCATGGTGTCGAGAGGCACATGACCCAATATTTCTAATTTTTTTTTATAAGCGGTGGCGCGAAGGTGATACGAAGGTCAACTCTGGTTTTTAAATGCGATAATATGGTTTTTTATTTACATTTTGACATAGCGTTTCCAAGAAAATACAATGACCTACTAGGAAGGCCATTTAATGCAACTCACTGGTAATGCAAGTATTCAAAATGATGACCTTGACATAGATACAACGATATACCAATAACCAGAGAAAACACGAAGGTATTCAAAGAGTACTTTAAGCCAATTTATTTTCAATCGCAGTTGCCCTTAAGTGACCTTGAGTAACCTCGAATGACCTTCATAATAGATCAGTGTATTCGTCTTGAAATACTATCAAAATGTAAATAAAAATCATTGTAGGTGTTTAAAAAAGGGTGGTTCCATTTAAAAAAGTGAAGGTGACCTTGATATCTCTACAAAAAATGACATAAAAACAAAATTTCTTTTTTGCATTCAACTTTGTCCTTACCAGGACAAAGTTGAATGCAAAACTTTGCTTTGATTCAATGAATGCAATCCTTTGCAATTCGATTGCAATGAATGCAATCCTTATCTTTAGAAACAACAAAGATATTTGAGGTACAAACGTTAGGTGACTCACCCTGTATATTGTATATTAACGTAAATTCGATACCGTCAGGTCTCAATGACTGGCACAGCGTTTAACGTGCTACCTCCAAGCTTTCCTACAAAATTTCACATCAAATCGTCGTCCATCAAATGCTCGAAAAGCGCTCGAGACGAAAATAATTCTGTGCTTTTCTTCGCAGGAAGCTCATCGCCGACGACAGCCGTCACGACGTCGACGTTCGCGTCGTCATTACCCCGACAGCCGCGTCCAACACCACCAAACACGTTGAACCTAACAACATTCAACGAGCCGATGGACGCTAAAAAGATATCGCCCAGCGAGAAGCTTTCTCAGAAACTGATCTCGCCGAATCTGGTGCAAAGCGTGCGTTGTCCGTCGCCCGTGGTCCACAACGTGGAGAACAACGTGTTGAGCCCGGTGCAGGATGCGAAGATCAACTTCGAGTCAAAGAACATCGTAGAAACTTCGAAGTCCACGATAGTCGAACTGTCCAGGACCAGATTCGCACCGATGAACACCGCGACCACGAATTTCCATCAAAACGTCTCCACGTTCAACAATTTGTCCTGCACGAACTCGCCAGTGCTACCGGAGATCAGGAGCATCGTCGGCGAGAATCATGCGATCATACAGAATGCGAAGACACCACCACCTCCACCTCCAAGATGGGCGAAGCCTGGGTTGGCTCATACGCAAAACAATTTCACGGTCACCACCACGGTCACGTTCAACGTGAACCAAAACACCGACGTCTGCAGTTCACAGGTGATTTCACTTAGTTGATTACTACATGATCAATCTTTACCGTTAGGGCGCATAGTGTGCTGGAAACCTGTTTTTCGTGGTCAAAATTGAATTTTTAAAGTTTCATATTTTGAAATAGCTTTTCTATACATCAATTGATGGAACTTCAAAATCGTAGCCATTTTAAATGATTACGTGTGCAAAGATGTCACTCTGAAGACAAAATTCCAAAATTCAAAGTGAGATCAATTATTCTAAAAACTGAGTATGTATAGATTATGAAGTAACAGGTTTGAATTAATGTTTTATATATATATATATATATATATATATATATATAAAACATTAATTCAAACCTGTTACCTTATAATCTATACATACGTAGGATCTTAGGAAAAATGAGGAATTCCGCGCCGGGAATCGAACCCGGGACCCTCGCGGTTGTAGCTGATCAACTCTTACACATACCCACGGAACCCTCCTACTTTCCCTAATCTCCATACAGTATTTGGTCTAGGAGGTCCTGATCCCACACTCGGCCATCCTGCTCCGGTATTCGCCCTCGAATGTCCGTCGCAGCGCCATCGTCTTTTTGGCCTCAGCGCCATCAACACAACTCGTCACCAACTTCGTCACTTTTCCGGAACACCATCCTACTGCCCTCTCTAGCAGTTTTCCGTGGATGTGTCCCTTACTTCGCTTCGTCGTCCTTTCGCTCGCGTGCGACCGTCTTCGCAACGCTTGCTTACTCGTTCGTCGTCTGTCACCATGCGGGAATCGGTGTTCCCCCCATTCCGGAGAGGCCCCCAAATGTAGGATCTTAGGAAAAATGAGGAATTCCGCGCCGGGAATCGAACCCGGGAGCCTCGCTGTTGTAGCTGATCAACTCTTACACATACCCACGGAACCCTCCTACTTTTCCTAATCTCCATACAGTTATTTGGTCTGGGGGGTCCTGATCCCACATATATATATATATATATATATATATATATATATATATATATATATATTAACAGTCGAATTTTCATTATTTAATTAGTTCCTAAGCACTATTTAATCCACAGACAAATGCCGCAATATATAGCAACTTTGAGAACGGTTTTAAAAAATGATTTAGAAGTGTTATACATCGGACTTGTTTCATTTGAAAACTTGGACAATTATGAAGAGCCACATGCAAATTTTTCATTTACTTACCTGTAGTTTTTAAATTTATACGAAATTTAAGAAACAGATGCCCGACGAACTACAGGAGCTGTGTTTTTTCAATTTTTAGTTATTATTTTGTTTTGAAAGTTTTTTATTATATTAATGTTAGTTACGTTAATGGCATTATTGTTGAAAATAAATCTATATAAAGGTATTTTTAATTTTGACCACAGAAAGTCTCTTGGCACTGTTAACACAATTTTTCAAACATTTCCAATGATCTAGCAGAAAGGTGTTTCGAACAGAAGTTGATCGGTATTCACTTTTCTACAAATTCTCATACAAAAAATTTTTTACAGAAAATGGATGTCAGCTTGATTTTTTAAATGTCAATATACAGGGTGAAGCATTTAAAACAGGTCACCTAAATAACTCGCTTGCTTTTAACCCCTTGCCGTACTTTAACGAGTCAGACTCGCGATGTAGATTTTAAACAAAGTGTGCAGCTTCCTATTTAGACGAAATAAAATTGTATTCTTTTGTCATCAATATTTAAACATTATAGAAAATGTAGCCGTACAAAAAACATAAATTTTCTTATCTCTTTTGCGACGTTTTTGGGGATAAAGACGTTCTAATCACTCTAATCGCAAGGAAAATAGTACGGCAAGGGGTTAAGATAGAAAAAGATGCATTACACCAAACTTACTTAGTATCGAGGGTCACGTAATCCGATGTCTGTACAAGCGGAACATAACGAGTTGTCCTTCTTAAATCATTTTAACCTTCCTACTGTTTCAAATTGCATAAATGCAACGATATTTTTGCCATAAATGCATAAAATTCACAGTCGTAGCGACAGAATTCTCAAACTCCTCCAGCACAGGTCACCCCAAGTTCATTGTCTAAAAGATCGTTTCGAATTTTTCATAGCAGAACACTCCGTCGGACCCGAACACGTCGCTGCTGAGCCCGCAGAGCGCGACGTCCAACAAGTCGCTGACGTCGAACTTCTCCGTGAAGTCACCGTTGTCGCCGACCACCCCGGTGCTATCACCGATGTCCAAACTAGTCCCGAACGCTGGTGTCAAGACGCCGAACGTGCTTTCGCCGACGACACCGTCGAGCACCAGCAAATCGAAGCGAAGACGAGACCGAGAGGCGCGTAAGAACTCGCAGCACTATCAGGAATCGGATATCCTGGAGTCTTACTACCGCAGCTCGCCAGGCGACAAGATCTCCGACTACGAGGACATCTGGAACACAACCGATCAATCAAATCAGTCGACCTGGTCGCCGAACGACAAGCTCGTCAAGAACGACGGCTCGATGAATCCTCAAGAACGGATTCTGAGGAACTCGAATGACCGGCTGATGGTACAAGATAAATCGTCGAATCCGGCCGATAGGGCTTACAACGATCGATTAACGACCAATGAGGTAATCGTTAGGAACGACAGGATGATTTTGAGAAACGACAAATCGATCGGCAACGAGAAACTCAGCTACAAAGAGATGACCAGCCCGGAGTTCAGCAGCTTCAAGCCTATCCAGGACACGAAGACTGGCGAACACGGGAACGGCTCGCCCGAGGAGACTGGAATGGGGAGGAGACCTGATCTGTTGTCTCGAGTTTGTGAGTATGTTAGATATATTATTAACACTAGATTTACGGGGCCCGTCAAAATGACTCAAATATTTTTAGTATATGATTATTAACACTTTACCGACCGGTTGCGGTTCAACACCTTTGTACTTCTCACCGGCCACTCGGACGCAGATCTTCCCTGGCACCGGCGCTATGAGCGTTGGGGAGAAAACGCTGATTAATCGGCTACCGGTCGGTGAGTGTTGGGGACAAAAAGCCGATTAATCGGCTACCGGTCGGTAAAGTGTTAACTCTTTGCAGGACAGGATTTCAGATAATAAAATAGACCCATGTCGCATAGAAATTTTATTGCGTTTTAAATGAAACAAAATTGATATATTTTTATTAAAAAAAGGTATTGTAAGAGTGAGGAGAGTAGCATCACGTCACTCCGTCACTCGTCAGTCGTCCGATCGTCTTATGTTTTAGACTATAAGGTTCGGATGCGGCTCCGCTGGTGTCAGTGCCAGTCGAAACGCCGTTGTAGCATTATAATATATATATATATATTATTATTTCTTTATGTTTTTACATTATGTGATACTGTAAGAGTGAAGAGAGTAGCATCACGTAATAATGATGTTAATATTTACCATCATGTTAATATTTACCATCGCGATGTATTTACACTAAATTAATATAATTTTCAGACGCAAGTTTCCCTTGAAAAAGATCCACACACGGATCGAAACGTTGGGTTTCATTTAAATTACAGATTTGTTGAATTCTCAAAAAAGATCGAACGTTGCGCCAATATCATTTTCCTTAATTGAAATCGGGGACATTGGTCTGTGTTTAGGCAGTGCGAATTCGCTGAACAGTCCGAGCACCATAACACCTCCCAGGAACAAACTCGGGCTCATGCTGGCAAAGTCGGAGAGCAATAGTCCTCTGACGCCGGAGTCGAAACAAGGTAGTCCATTTTATGCGGAGCCAGCGGATGCTATAGCGCAAAGTGCAGCGATTATACCGAGAAGACGAGCCAGGAACAATCCAGCTACGAACAAGTACCGACATAGCGAGCCAGGCTGGCTGCAGACACCGATTGGTGGTAACTCGAATCAGCTTCATCCGATCGACTGGGAGGAGACTGAGGAGACAGAAGACAAAACGCCTCTGATATCGTCCTCTGTCGACAACCTGGCCAAGAGACTCGGCACCAAGGACGTCAAGAAAATCCCGAGAGCCAAACCTGTGCAACCACCAAAGATCAGGACCAAGGTGTTCAACGATACATCCTGGACTGTAGACTCCAGCTGGGAGTTTATTGGTAGGTAATCGTCCCAATAAGTTACTGTCATTTAACCCATTGCAATCCCATATTGACAAATATGACTTGACATCAATTTTATTCACGGTAACTCCTATGTTGACTGTGAGTCAACATTTTTAAATTGCTAGGTTAAATATGCATTATATTTTATAATGTTGGTTTGCTTCCCTTAGATAAGCAATAGTCGGGAACAAAATTAAGTGGACTTCCTTTAAATTCTGATAACTTTTTTAAAATCGGACTAAACAACTGGAGGTTTTTTTTTTAGACGTTCGAAGGATTAGTTTACTAAATAATGTATAGAAAAAATTGACTAAATATTACCAAGGTCGAAATTGCGAAGAAAAGAGTAAAGATTGCGATTTATAACTTTTTCATCTGCGTTTATAATGAAAATTTGAAATATACTTAAAAGATACTTCGATTACTGCACAAATCATGAATTCAGAGAAAAATCAGTGAGATAAAAGTTGAATGGTTTCGTGGGAGAAGTTATTTGACGTTATAGTCTTTTTATGGGGGTGGATAGAGGAAATATGAAGGTCATATTTGTTACTTAAAATAGAATCATATATTTTTTATCAGATTAGTCCCCCCTGCTCGTATTTCTGTTTAAAAAAGTATTAACCTATTAATAGCTAGAAATCATTAGTTTAGAAGATATTTTAACTGCAATTATTCAAAGTAGCGAAACTGAAAGCTGAAACTGTTGCAATAACTCTGAAAGTAATAGTTTGAGTGAAAATCGGTAGGGATGAAATTTGCATGGTTTATATTTGACGTTATAGTCTTTTTATGGGGGTGGATAGAGGAAATATGAAGGTCATATTTGTTACTTAAAATAGAATCATATATTTTTTATCAGATTAGTCCCCCCTGCTCGTATTTCTGTTTAAAAAAGTATTAACCTATTAATAGCTAGAAATCATTAGCTTAGAAGATATTTTAACTGCAATTATTCAAAGTAGCGAAACTGAAAGCTGAAACTGTTGCAATAACTCTGAAAGTAATCATTTGAGTGAAAATCGGTAGGGATGAAATTTGCATGGTTTATATTTGACGTTATAGTCTTTTTATGGGGATGGATAGAGGAAAT
The DNA here is from genome assembly GCA_913789915.3 of Sphecodes monilicornis. Classification (NCBI taxonomy): domain Eukaryota; kingdom Metazoa; phylum Arthropoda; class Insecta; order Hymenoptera; family Halictidae; genus Sphecodes; species Sphecodes monilicornis. The sequence goes on from OU565302.1 coordinate 5,540,933, forward strand.
ATGATGGTCAAATTTGTTACTTAAAATAGAATCATATATTTTTTATCAGATTAGTCCCCCCTGCTCGTATTTCTGTTTAAAAAAGTAATACCTATTAATAGCTAGAAATCATTAGTTTAGAAGATATTTTAACTGCAATTATTCAAAGTAGCGAAACTGAAAGCTGAAACTGTTGCAATAACTCTGAAAGTAATAGTTTGAGTGAAAATCGGTAGGGATGAAATTTGCGTGGTTTATACTTGTAACCTAAGCTTCATTAAGTTTAACTAAGTTTTTTGCAAATATCTCGGAAACTAAGACCGAGCAACGCATGCATGTATAGGGAAAGTTGTTCAGAATATTGACCTTGACAACATATGTCAACACAGAATTTTATCGGTAACTGTCCACAACACAGGTCCGGCCAGGGACAGTTATCGGCCAGGTATACTATTCTTTGACTTTTGCCGAACATAGAAAAGGACACCGAAGCTCGAAAAGTGGGGATTGTTTTGGGACAGATATCGGCCAGATATTTGGAACAGTTGTCGATAAAATATTGTACTTACCAATATTAGTACCAAACGAGGAACTGTCTTTCGAACTATATTTTAAATAATACACTTAAAATGATAGGGAGTTTTTGGGAACAAAATTGAACAAACATTCGGAGTTAAAGCTTTGGTACATTCAATCTATTAATTTCCAAATCTGAACATGTAATTCCATCATCCATTCCATCAACAATCGATCTGCTAATTTTTTAAAATTATAAAGATAACCCCAAATTATAAGGATTCTGAATCGTATAAAAGAAATTAAATATTGACAATGGCGTTTAAAATATTGTTTCGAAATCATTGTTTTCATAAATTGACCTTAGTTCACCAGCTGTATAACCCGAAATAGCTTGAAAACGTAGATTAGCTTATCTCCAAAGTTGTTTATTAATTCACGCCGCAGAAGGTAGTCTTGAATTATTACACATTTCTTTTTAATTGATTGCATCAGATAATTTCTTCAATCTAACTTTGTTTTGACCTCTCCAACGCTGCTTATTAATTCACGCCGCAGAAGGTAGTCTTGAATTATTATACGTTTTTTTTTTTTAATTGATTGCATCAGGTAATGTTTTCAACCTAACATCGTTTTGACCTTTTGACGATCGTTGCCGATACATTTAAGCCGATAAGACTATTGTAATTATGTTATCAGTTCCCATTACCTTGGTTATCGATTTACAAAGAATTAGAGAGAAATGTTTTAATTTAGTTCAACGCGCGCCAAATTAATCGATTGTCGAAACAATACAACACCGCTGATAATAATCGGTTTGATTATTTTGTTTAGGAAACGAAGGAGAGGAGTGCGAACCAGACTACGACTGTGATGCGGATTACGAGGGCGATAACGTTGCCAGAACGTTCCCAGACGAGGAGTGCGACAGGGACGTTGTTGGGAACACTTTGACCGTTCAGAGTATCATTCTCCAACGGTGAGTGTTCGGCCATCCTCAATTTTGACAAAATCTTCGCTAATGTTATCATGATACGCTACAGTGAATCCTAAAAGCATTTGAACACTAAATACCGGATTCTCGAAAATTGCCAATATTTAAATTGTGATACTTTCGTAAAAAAATGGTCGTACGATAATAAATTCGGACTTGTTTTAAAGATACAAGAAAGAAAGCTTAACACTAGATTTACGGGGCCCGTCAAAATGGCGAATTCAAAAATTTTGAATTTACGATTATTAAGAGTGTAAGGAGGCATTCGTGAGGAATTATTAAATAGATTTATTTTTTTGTGTACATATTACAATAAAAATCCAATTAGGTAAATACAATTTTATTATTTATGTAAAGCAATGTAAAGTAATCAATTTTAGTGTTCCGTAAACCTAGTGTTAAGGAAAATCATTAGATGAATAATAGATCAAAGAGTAGTATCTGTAATCGGAACACGATATAAGTGACATTTCGGTCTCAGAAGTTTTCACATCAATCGAAACATTACTGTAATTTCATAACTTATATATAAGTGACGCAAAATGGTGACGTAAAAATGGTGAGCGTGTAGTTGTCTTATCATAGTGGAACCATCAATGGAGGATAAAATTAAAATTATTATTGAGTTATAGAAGTAATAATTATATTTCATTTTTTTTGTTTGGCCCAACAGGTACCCAGAGTTGTTGAAGCCACCAGACACGTCGGAGTCGCTGTACAGTGACAGAAACTCCTCATATGACAACGTCGAGAAAAGGAACGAGAGGGAGGACCTCGCAGACTCCAGAAAGGAGCAAACCTATGATTCCTCCGAATGGGAAACGCCGCTGGAGACAGACGAAAGCGACGTGGAGAGGGTGAATAAGAGCAAGAGCATCAGAGAGCGGCTGGACTCCCTCCTATGTAAGTATTCTTTATAATGATAATATTAACGCTAGATTTGCGGGTCCCGTCAAAATGACGGATTCAAAAATTTTTAATTTACGATTGTTAAGAGCGTAAGGAGGCATTCGTGAGGAATTATTAAATAGATTTACTTTTTTGTGTACATATTACAATAAAAATCGCTGAAGATCTAAATAAATACAATTTTATTATTTTTATAAGGCGATGTAAAATAATCAATTTTAGTGCTCCGTAAACCTAGTGTTAAGAACGTCGGTTCAATTAGTTTCAGCTCATTGAAACCAATGAAGCAACAAATAAATTGGCTCCTGTTTCTTGCAATCAATGCACACAATTTTTATTTTGCATAAAACCCGTCGTCGGTAAAACTGAGTAGATGTAATTTATATCAGCAAACGGATTAAAAGAATTTAACGCTAGATTTACGGGGACCGTCAAAATGACGGATTCAAAAATTTTTAATTTACTATTATTAAGAGCGTAAGGAGGCATTCGTGAGAAATTATTAAATAGATTTACTTTTTTGTGTACATATTACAATAAAAATCGCTGAAGATCTAAGTAAATACAATTTTATTATTTTTATAAGGCGATGTCAAATAATCAATTTTAGTGCTCCGTAAACCTAGTGTTAAGTGAACGCAGTTCATTCAAATTTTCAAGCTCTTACCTGGATTAGCCAAAAAGTAAAGTAAGCACGTGCTGAAGGCATCAGGAGTAGGGGGGGGGGGGCATCATACAAATTTTCTGTATTTTACATGTTTTACATAAGTAATAATATTGATAAGTGTTTATGTGCGAAAGGGAAGACCGAAAGAATAATGGAAAAATGAAAATCATTAGGGAGTGATCAAAATTCTAACTTTGCTCAAAACTTACAAACTGTTCCCACCATAGCGGCCACTATCCCCCACCATCATCCGCCGTTACCATAGAGGAAGAACGCTATTCGCCCGTCACATGTATCCATCTTTTTAATGCAGTCTCTATAAATTTGGTCTCGTTAATATACAATTTGTTTATATCTATATTCTTGCATTTTTTAGTTTTGACCCGTAACTCTAAATTTTTAGAAGTAAGTCTTTACGTTCTTATGTAATATTCTTGTACCAAATACGGTACAAATGTTGAAAGATTACAACCACATTCTTTCTATTTTGATTTAAAGGTGACCCAATCTTCATTATATCAAGATTAAATGTCTAAACAATTAACTGATACCTTGTATAAAGGTCGATAATAATTAGTCACTTGATATTTGGATTCGTTGTTGTTGAAATTGTTATTGTTATGATATGGGTGCACAACAATAGATTAAGAAAAATATTACCACACGCCATCCGTTCTTTATTACCGTTTCTGGAATGGAGCCTCGGTTTACGAGAATTTTTCATTAGCATTTTTATCACGTGCATACAAAAGAGAAAAGGTAGACGAACAGCGTGATACGTAATCATTTACGAAGCCCCGATGATGCTTCAATTAATATATTGCACAACAACTGGCTTATCCAATAAAGTTCACGGCCAATAACAAATGCAAATGCCGAGGTAGAAGCCGTTTGATCCACGTGTCGAGTTCATGTGAATAACATCCTTCGCCGGACGGCAAAGTGTTAAGTAAAAGCGTATTAGTGTTTTAAGTGTAGATTCAATCCATATAAAGTTTTTTTTTCAAATTTATAAATATTTACAGAATTATCGCCGACATGCTCTTGTGGGAAAGACTGTATTCAAAGCAATATTTTTTATACGTGAAGTTCGTTATTTACCATACTTTCTGGCAGCATGCACTGCATTGGTTTTCCTGAATTATTTTTGAAAGTTCAAAAATTTTAAAAACACGGGTACCGTTATAGTTATTCACCACAGTGTATTATCGTTGAACTCGGAACGAAGTCAGTGTAGTTTACAAAATTTAACACTAGGTTTACGGAGCACTAAAATTGATTATTTGACATTGCCTTATAAAAATAATAAAATTGTATTTATTTAGATCTCCAGCGATTTTTATTGTAATATGTACACAAAAAAGTAAATCTATTTAATAATTCCTCACGAATGCCTCCTTACGCTCTTAATAATCGTAAATTAAAAATTTTTGAATCCGTCATTTTGACGGACCCCGTAAATCTAGTGTTAATCAACTTCGTTAGCAAATCAAGACAGAGAATGTTTGTCCGATCTTTCCAATTGTTCATCAATGAATCCTCGGTCGACCGATTGCCGGATACACAATCCTCGCCGGAGCGTAACATTGTTTACCGACAAGTGCGCTGGTGGTGTCGGCCGAGTGATTCACTCGGGGCAACAGTGGTAAGTGCATTGCCACATGCAGCGAGTGTATTGGAGACTGCATCAAAGAAGGTCACGCCGAACGATGCACGCGCGACTCCCTCGTAATCGTGTTGGGGAAGAAAGAATTGTTCGCGGGATGCGTCAGTTAGCAGAATAATGCGCCGCAAATCGCGAAATGATCGATTCGGATCGATTCGGCGACTGATGATGTCCAGCCTCCGTTCTCTGAGAAGGAGGCTGAGACGCACTAAAATACGGTCATGGTTTCTGTGCTCCGATTTTACGATCATACTACTCGTCATCGGCGTTATGTCTCTAATCACTGCTTATTCTGCTTATTCGTTTGTCTCTGACGAACCCGAAAGTGTCCAGATACGCTATCTATAGGATGTACAATTAACCCTTCCAGAACGAATGACGACACATCAACGACGTCAAGAATATACATTTAATTCCTGAATTTAGGAGAGAATAGTCGAATTTGGACCAGTGCCACCGTGCGAACCTTCGAAACTTCGATTTCAGAAACTTCGAAGGAGATGAAAATCGAAGCTTCGAACCCCCGATTTCAGAAACTTCGAAGGTGATGAAAATCGAAGCTTCGAACCTTCGATTTCAGAAACTTCGAAGTTTCTGAAATCTAGGGTTCGAAACTTCGAAGGTGATGAAAATCGAAGCTTCGAACCTTCGATTTCAGAAACTTCGAAGGTAATGAAAATCGAAGCTTCGAACCATCGATTTCAGAAACTTCGAAGATGATGAAAATCGAAGCTTCGAACCTTCGATTTCAGAAACTTCGAAGTTTCTGAAATCTAGGGTTCGAACCTTCGATTTGAAAAACTTCGAAGTTTCTGAAATCGAAGCTTCGAACCTTCGATTTCAGAAACTTCGAAGGTGATGAAAATCGAAGCTTCGAACCTTCGATTTCAAAAACTTCGAAGGTGATGAAAATCGAAGCTTCGAACCTTCGAAACTTCGATTTTCATCACCTTTGAAGTTCCCTTCGAATCCTTCGAAGCTCCGAAGAGTCGAAGTTTCGGAAAAGTAACAGCCCTAGGTGAGACAGCGAAATCAGTATTGCAAATGTTTTACGTAAACGTATATAAACGTGAAGGAGAAAGTATTGTCGCCGTTACACGGACCGGCGGTGGGTTGTAAAACCTTTGTAATAAAGGGACAGAACGTTGACCTGCACCATTGTATCACGTGATTGCGTCGTGACAGGTTCAGCCCCATGGAAAATTCCCACTTAGCTCCTCGTCGCTCTTGCCGTGTCTCTGGTAAAATTTTCTTTGTTCCGTCGAAGTGAAAAGGAATGTCTCGGCAGATTTGTAACGGCAAAGACAAAAGACTCGCAACGGAGATTCCATGCGTTGCTCGTTCCGATCGACAAATGTTATGTCTTGTTGCAAATGACGTATGAACGCGACATGCGTTGCGGAAACGATTACATACACTCGATCGTGTACGACAGGATTTATCTGGGAAGGTTTCTACCGAGGATTCATTGGCGTACTACGGTCTGATCGATTTCGATATCGTAACCTCGTTACTGACATTTTTCCGCAATATTATCTACTGAATGTTGTTCATCGGTATTATTAAATCGCGGGGATAATTTACGCGTGTTTTATGACGTTCTCGATTACTACATGTTTTCACAATTTCTTTAGATCGCGAAACTTCGTGCAGAACAATAGATTACTTCATCATGAGTAGACTTCATCTGTAATTGAAAGTCGAGCTCGAAGACTTCAATAAAGAGAATTAATTCTTTTTCATTTTTAGTTTGTTAAAAGACCATAACGGAACGACTTTCTATACATTTCTGTAATCTATTGATAGTAGTGAGATGATGTTCGAGAAAGTCACTTTCACCGCATAGGAAAAGAAGATGTTGAAAATTGGTCAAATTTTAGATAGCTCGGACACGTAAAAAATTGTTAAGGAGTTTTTCCTTGGGTTCTAAGAAAGTGAAAGTTCATCATATTTGTCGGCAAAATTATGGGTAGTAAAAATGGTAGATAGATTAGAAAACGCGTAGAACGGAAAATTAAAAATCGTTAACTTCAAGTTTCTTTACTGAACGCAGTTTGCATACTAATTGCTCCAATTACTTCACAATATCTACACGACACTAAAACAATGCCGGAAACCAATACACTAACGTCCAATTTTATCGTATCTACGCGAAAGATTGTTGCTACATAAAATAAATTAATTTTTTTTTCTTTTTTTAATATCCTTACGGAAAGGTTGTTAAAAGGATAGATGAAGTAGAAATCGAAGATCGTTCATTTCAAGTAGTTATCGCTTCGTAGAAAATGCAAAGAAATTGTAAAAATACAAACTCTAGTTTGTAGGCAAAAGTCATATTGTACGTGGAAACAAGTTGATAAAAATACAATCAACATTCTTACAATGGATAAAGATATCTTATACTGTAACTTGCACATAGAGTGACTCGGCACATGTGGGAAGTACAGAGGGGACCTCCTAGATATCTTTATCCTTTGCAGGAATGTTAATTACATTTTTATCAACTTGTTTCCACGTACAATATAAATATTGACTTTTGCCTACAAAATAGAGTTTGTATTTTTACAATATTTTGCATTTTCTACAAAGCGATAACTAATTGAAATGAACGATTTTCAATTTTCCATTCTACGCGATTTTTACTTTATCTATCTGTTTAACAACTTTCCCGTAATTTTTCCGAGGACTAATGGCGGCATTGCACTTTCTTAAAACCTAAAAAATTAGTGCGTGCTTAGACCACATGGCTGAAGTGAAACTTTTTTTTAATTTCTTCTTTAATTTTTTTTCGAATTTTGATTAACACTTTATGACATTTAACTTTCTATGATTCTATCATTGAAACAATTGCCTTTTGATAGCTAAAATATGATATAAATATTCTTGATTCAATTTTGTCTAAATATCTTGCAAATACTGCATCGGGAGTTGTACCTGACTTTGTTGTCGCTTCATTAGGATTATTTACCATTTCCAATCTTAATTTACTTCTAAAAAATTCTATTAATAATTTTGATTGTTCCTACGCAAAGTTCACGTTGAAATCTCCACTTAGTATCATCAGAATTTTATCATAATGTTGCGACCTATGCCTTCGACCATTCCGTAAAATGCGCCTACTTCCAGTTGGCGAACTCATAACTAATAATTAACTTTTAACTCTTATGAACTCTTATTTATTAGAAACTATACAATGGTTAATGTGCATTTAGCGACACGTCTATTCGATTTGCTGTCTCGCTTCTATCTGTCTTCCTTCTTTTTGTCAACAGCCGTCTTTTTTTAAATCCATCGATCGGACGGCTCCTCTTCGATACGTTCAGGGGAAGCAACTTCATATCGTCGTAACAATAATCTTTATTAAGAAATGCCGAACCCTCAATCGTATATGCTAATAGAATAGAATTTCGTTTCATCGTTCCATTGTCAAATCGGTTTTACTCCTACCGCGTCGAGGTTTTACGCCTACCGCGCCTAAAGAAGTTTCACTTCAAAAAATAACAGTTTATTAATATTTTAAGGTATCCGAGTTATCCAAAAGTTTTTTAACACATCCTCCTTTAAATGGGACACTCGTCACGGATCGTGCATCAAATTCATCCGAAACAATATCTCACCCTTGCCTCTCTAAAACTACGCCGAAACTTTGGGGATGATGTACACCTGGGACAACAATGCGCAACAGACGCGCTTGATATGCGAAACAGCGAACTCCTCGTAAACTATTCCAATTTGTTGACAAAGCTGCCCATTACCGTTCGGTTTATAGCTTGCACCTACCGTTATACTATTCATGAGCGAAACCACCGCCGATCCACCGAGAAACAGAACTTCATGGAAATTGTAACGAGTTGGCCGAATAGTTTCTTATGTCCGGCGCATGCAAAACGATGTTCCTCCGAGGTAGATCGCGAACAACTCTACGTAGACGAAAACGCAATAGGGCGAGATTTTATATATTTCAAATTGAAATATCATTGAATAAACTGATGGAGCAAAAATGGTAATTGTGCATAAAATGTCCCACATCACCGATTTCGATGATTTTTTAATATGTTGTCAGGGTGAAGATTCTGAACAATTTTTTCCTATACATATAACCGTCGCTCAGCCTTAGTTTTTGAGATATTTGCGAAAAACTGCAGTTACTATTACATTGAATTTTGCCTATACGTGCACGTCCGCGCCGTGCGTATGCGTCAACATGATGCGACCGCTCATCAACTTTTTCTACAAATATAGCACGCGATCGTCGAACGATCTATATACCGCGTGAACTTTTCGAAACATATAATGTTGAAGAATGAGTATGTTACGGTATATGTGATTAATCCGGTGATTATGTATGATTGCCGGTTATTATATATAATCACCACTAAGTTTGGTCTGGGTTAGGTCCTAAATATTCAATAATTCATCACATTTACCAATTCTTGAATATTTATTCAATAATTCATCACATTTACCAATTCTTGAATATTTATTCAATAATTCATCACATTTACCAATTCTTGAATATCTATTCAATAATTCATCACATTTACCAATTCTTGAATATTTATTCAATAATTCATCACATTTACCAATTCTTGAATATCTATTCAATAATTCATCACATTTACCAATTCTTGAATATTTATTCAATAATTCATCACATTTACCAATTCTTGAATATCTATTCAATAATTCATCACATTTACCAATTTTTCAATATTTATTCAATAATTCATTACATTTACCAATTCTTGAATATCTATTCAATAATTCATCACATTTACCAATTCTTCAATATTTATTTAATAATTCATCACATTTACCAATTCTTGAATATTTATTCAATAATTCATCACATTTACCAATTCTTGAATATTTATTCAATAATTCATCACATTTACCAATTCTTGAATATCTATTCAATAATTCATCACATTTACCAATTCTTGAATATTTATTCAATAATTCATCACATTTACCAATTCTTGAATACTTATTCAATAATTCATCACATTTACCAATTCTTCAATATTTATTCAATAATTCATCACATTTACCAATTCTTGAATATTTATTCAATAATTCATCACATTTACCAATTCTTGAATATCTATTCAATAATTCATCACATTTACCAATTCTTCAATATTTATTTAATAATTCATCACATTTACCAATTCTTGAATATTTATTCAATAATTCATCACATTTACCAATTCTTGAATATTTATTCAATAATTCATCACATTTACCAATTCTTGAATATCTATTCAATAATTCATCACATTTACCAATGCTTGAATATTTATTCAATAATTCATTACATTTACCAATTCTTGAATACCTATTCAATAATTCATCACATTTACCAATTCTTGAATATCTATTCAATAATTCATCACATTTACCAATTCTTCAATATTTATTCAATAATTCATCACATTTACCAATTCTTGAATATTTATTCAATAATTCATCACATTTACCAATTCTTGAATATCTATTCAATAATTCATCACATTTACCAATTCTTGAATATCTATTCAATAATTCATCACATTTACCAATTCTTGAATATCTATTCAATAATTCATCACATTTACCAATTCTTGAATATCTATTCAATAATTCATCACATTTACCAATTCTTGAATATTTATTCAATAATTCATCACATTTACCAATTCTTCAATATTTATTCAATAATTCATCACATTTACCAATTCTTGAATATTTATTCAATAATTCATCACATTTACCAATTCTTGAATATTTATTCAATAATTCATCACATTTACCAATTCTTGAATATTTAGGACCTAACCCAGACCAAACTTCGTGGTGGTTATATAAAATAACCGGGAATTATACATAATCACCGGATTAATCACATTTACTGTAATAAGTACATATTATAATGACACTACACACACTCACATAGTGTTTCACATCTGAAAGCTTTCCCGAATAAATGTCGTGGGCTGATTGCACTTAGTGAATTCTTGAATATTTAGGACCTAACCCAGACCTAACCCAGACCAAACTTAATGGTGATTATATATAATAACCAATTATACATAATCATCGGATTAATCACATTTACCGTAACATATTTTATATAAAAATTCGCAGTCTAGTCATAAATACATTAAATCCACAGTCTGGTGACCGAACTCCTTTCCGCACAATCAAATCAGAGAAAATTTGTGAAAATTTCATCGCAAAGACTCGTGCACGAGAGAATTAATCAGTAACGAAGGTTGTCCTCCCCGCGACAGATTAGTGTCCCCTACGCATCGTTTTTAATCTTAACGCGAGACACACGTTCCATAGCCTGTTCACGTGTCCGTATATCTGTCACCGTAAGATATCTGTCAAGATATACAGCAACATATTACAAATTGCCTCTCTATCTATTGTAGAATAAACAACAATTGCCGATGAACTCTTTATCTGAGCCACTCTTTCCCTTATCGAGACTTCTATTTTCTTCGCGGCTCGATGCGACACCGTGGAGGGAAAGCAGGAGGAAAGGTGATAAAAGATAAAGTCAGGGAAGAGAAGGGTTGAAAGTTCAAAGTTCTAATTATCGGGAAGATCGAACTGTAAAAAGACCTTGAATCTTTGAAAATTCATTAAGCAGGTACGCTGGTTTTCGAGGCGGTTTCCACACGAATTTTTCGCAATTTCTTTTCAGAAAAACTATCTCACCTTTTACGTTGGAATTTTGCACACATATTTATTGGTATTTGATGTGCATATGTGATTTTTTTTTACGAGAAACTAATCAGCATTACATGAGTTATATATTTATTTATTAAATAAATTTTCACTGTTTCTATATTTCAATTGTTTCTATATTTATTATTTGAATTATTTCAAGAACTTATTGTTAAAATAACATATTTATTATTTGAATTATCATTTCGATAGTTCACTGCTAAAATAATTGTTTAAATAAATAAATTTTTATAATTTGTTTCTATATTCATTATTTGAATTGTTATTTCAACTATTTTTTCTTAAAATAAAGGTTTAAATGAATAAATTCTCATATTTTGTTTCTATATACATTATGTGAATTATTTGAATAATTCATTGTTAAAATAATTATTTAAAGAATGTACAAGTATTTACATAATGAATGTAGAAACACGTTTCTATAGATTATAAAAATTTCTGTAGATCATAAATTTTTATACTCTATAGAAATGTGTTCCTATATTAATTATATAAATACGTGTACACTGCCTAAACAATTATTTGAACAATAAATTATTGAAATAATTCAAATAATTAATATAGAAACAAATTATAAAAATTATTTATTTAAACAATTATTTGAACAATGTGCTATTGGAAGGGTAATTCAAATTATAAATATACTATCTTAACAATAAATTATTGAAATAATTCAGATAGTGAATATAGAAACAAATTATGAAAATTTATTTCTTTTATCCGTTAACTCGAAACGAATCGAAGGTTCGAAACTTTGAAGCTTCGAAATCTTCGACCTTCGAAGGAAAGTAACAAAAGTTGAAATAATTCAGATAGTGAATATAGAAACAAATTATGAAAATTTATTTCTTTTATCCGTTAACTGGAAACGAATCGAAGGTTCGAAACTTTGAAGCTTCGAAATCTTCGACCTTCGAAGGAAAGTAACAGCCCTATTTTGCAGAGGTCTGTCCCATCCCCGATCGCAAACCGTAAGATTGCGAGCGTTTAGCGGTTAACGCAAGCAACGTACCTCCCCGACTGGGGGACTGCTAACTGTACAAGAGTGACAGAGAACCGAACGCAATCGTTTTCCCCAGGCTACCTTTGCCGATAGCGGCGACGATTCCCCAGTCTCTGCCAGTCCATCGTCGGTGTAGCCTCGCCGAGGTTTCTGCTGGGCCCAGCTCGCTCGGTCATTCGAACAGTTCGAGCTGTGATGATCCTCGTGAACCATTCTCGACGCTCCAAAGCGGAAATTACGGAAGCAACAAAAACGTTTCAGTGCATTCTAGAACAAAAAATAAACTATTTCCCTGTAAAACGTATTCGCGAAACCTGTTGATCATCGGCGACTCTGTCGATCGGGAACGAACAGTGGAATATTGTGAATTACACGATAATTCATGGAATGCGGAAATCAAGTTGAATCCGAACAAGAGAAGCTTTGTTCTCTGTTATTCGATCCAGTGTTCGACATCCAGCATTCCGATCGCGTTTATCACGACTGGAAGAAGATCCATGGGAGAACAACAAAATTCCAAAGCCCGTCAACTTAACGCGACAGACAATCACTGGGAATCTTGCGATTCGACCGATATTATCAATCTTCGAATAATACATCGAGAACAACTAGATCGAGCCTCGATCAAGAGTTATGTGATCGAAAATTACTGATTAGAAGTCGCGAGATAGTGATTCCAGTGATCGACATCCAGCATTCCGATCGCGTTTATCACGACTGGAAGAAGATCCATGGGAGAACAACAAAATTCCAAAGCCCGTCAACTTAACGCGACAGACAATCACTGGGAATCTTGCTATTCGACCGATATTATTAATCTTCGAATAGTACATCGAGAACAACTAGATCGAGCCTCGATCAAGAGTTATGTGATCGAAAATTACTGATTAGAAGTCGCGAGATAGTGATTCCAGTGATCGACATCCAGCATTCCGATCGCGTTTATCACGACTGGAAGAAGATCCATGGGAGAACAACAAAATTCCAAAGCCCGTCAACTTAACGCGACAGACAATCACTGGGAATCTTGCGATTCGACCGATATTATCGATCTTCGAATAATACATCGAGAACAACTAGATCGAGCCTCGATCAAGAGTTATGTGATCGAAAATTACTGATTAGAAGTTGCGAGATAGTGATTCCAGTGATCGACATCCAGCATTCCGATCGCGTTTATCACAAGTGGAAGAAGATCCATGGGAGAACAACAAAATTCCAAAGCCCGTCAACTTAACGCGACAGACAATCACTGGGAATCTTGCGATTCGACCGATATTATTAATCTTCGAATAGTACATCGAGAACAAATTGATCGAGCCTCGATCAAGAGTTATGTGATCGAAAATTACTGATTAGAAGTCGCGAGATAGTGATTCCAGTAGCAATTAGCTCGTATCTTCTTAAAGAGATATTGTTTTCGTAGCGCTTGGTCAATGGAAGAAAGTTTTCTCGCGAAGGAAACATTTATTTGGCTTTAAGACTCTATGGTAGCCACGATAAAACAGTTGTCACCGCCGTCGCCGGTCAGAGACGTCTGGGAGTCCTGGCCGGTTCCGCGTCGTCGGCAATTGTATACGGATTTCGCTCGATAAGATCGTCCAGCTAAAACAGTCCTGCTAGGGACTCTCTCCATAGATAAGCCGGAACGATCTCCTCGCGATACTATCACTCTGATAAGGGCATTCGCTTTGGCGGACATACCATTCTTGGAAAGAACAATTGGAGATTCTGTTTTGGATAGTTCCTCTTCCGAGAAGTACGGAGCAAGCAAAGAAACTTCATCTTATATCGACTGCGCAGCGGTTTTAGAGCAGAAAGACTAGATGTCTAATACCGATAATCTCTTATTCTTGTTGATCAAGAGAAGACAGTTAAGAGACTGACTAGAGAGAAATAGAATCTGAAAAGAAGGCTGATACTTTAATGTTTACATCGCCTTCGAATCTCTAAAGAATTCACGACGGATTCGAAGGTTTAACAGTATTATAGTTGATAACAAAGCTAGGTTATATTTAAGAAGTATCAATGGGGGGAAAAGTTGACGAGGCCGAGCACAAGATGATTAATTGCTCGGTGGAGGTCCGCAGCGAGCGGAAGAGCTTCTCTTCGAAGACGAAAGGCATCTTCCGCAAGATCGGGAGGTGGTTCCGGTGTATTTGCAGGAGGGTTCAGCTCAGCGTTGGCGCTCTTATACGTAAGCTACAGCTTGAACTGTAAAACGGAATATTTTACTTGTAACATGAAACATGATTTTCCTTGACGAATTATCAAATGGATGCCTCTCGATAGCGAAAGAAAATCAAAGAAGTCGCGTGGACAGATAACGTCTGTTTCCATTGTTTTTAACGTGCTTCGGCTATTTTCGAATTCCACGCAACACTGGTAGTTCACCATTGATAAGATAAGACTGCGTACACGCGAATGTTTACACAGATATTAGGTTGAACCAGTCTTGATCGTATACTTGAAGCTTCATTGACTACTCCATAGAAATCCCCTATCTCCTGGGACCATGAATTGTTCGTAAACATAGAACACCTGAAGCCTGCAATCCTGTGTCTAAGGAATATTCTAATTTAGCATATTTCTATTTTCCAGCACCGCCGAGGCTACAAGCCCTCAAGAACCGGGACAATGGCGGCACCGGGTCCACGATTAGGTCATACGCCCTTCAACTCGCCGCGGATAAAACTACCACCTTCTCTCAGAACATTGACAACTTCATCCAGTGCACGAAGGAAGGCAAAGAGGCCAGTCCCCACGTAGTCATGAGAAACATGCGGCAATTCATGTCCGGGATGAAGAACTACTTGGTGAAGCATGGCGAGAGGGAGTTCGAGAAAGAAGTGGAGAAAGAGAGGGTGAAACTGAAAGCAAACGAATTCCTGAACCTGGACGCAATTCTGGAGGGAGTGATGATGGGTCTCGTAGTCAGACCGCTCAGGGAACACGTCTACAGACTGTTTGTCGAGCATTATGCAGCCACCGGATCTCTGCAGACCCTAGCCGAAAGCATACAGCACGCCCAGGGGAAACACGTGCAGGACCTCGGTGTTCGAGTGAGTAGCTATTTGGCAAAATGATTGTTGGGGACAGTTTTTCTCGGACACTTCATTGACTGCACCCCAAGCGGAAGCGCTTCTGTCAGGGGTGGCTTTTGGATAAATCCCAAGGAGCTTTCAATCTGAGTTGGACATTTTGGAGGCAAAGTATTTCGAATACTATTTCAAATATATTTATGATTTCTATCGATCGAATTTTGAGTTACAGTAAAGAACTTTCAGTAAGGAGCTTTCAATCTGAGTTGGACATTTTGGAGGCAAAGTATTTCGAATACTATTTCAAATATATTTATGATTTCTATCGATCGAATTTTGAGTTACAGTAGAGAAAATGATTTTGGCGCCAAAATCATTTTCTCTACTGTAACTATTTCAAATAATCGTTGTTCAAATGAATTCAAATAAAATTTTAAATAAACAGTGAAATTTCTACAAATAGTGTAACATAAAATAAAATATTTCCTGACGATAAAAATAGATTGAGATAACGTGTAAGATTAGAATTTAAAGACCCGTCATATTTTTTAACTAAATATTTTCGATTTATTTTCTTATGTAGACTCACCCCCTCCACGGTTGTACCCAATCCTGGAATACTCTGTAGACATATGGCATACAATAGTTTCCAAAATTTGAAAATCGTTTTAAAACCAGGTTCAAGGACATTTTTGCACGGATTTTTTTTTACTGATCTCCACCGAGAAAGACGTGTAGTTTAGTTGTGTAGCTGTACATTAGTATTTTTAGAAATAATATTTGATCGTTACGAATAAGAGAAAAAGTAAATCGAATATTTCGAATAAATTCTCACTATTTTTCGAATCCTTCATATAAATTATTATTTTAAATACTTTTCTAACAAATAAAATATTATTCATTTTTAAAAGTGCACACACGATTACAAATCGAATGGACTATTTGCTATTTGAAATAGTATTTTACCCGGCTCTTCTTTTGCTGAGAATTGTTTGGATGTCCAGGTCTGGGTTAGGTTATGTGAAAATAATCATTGATCGTGTCTTCAAGACTATTTGCATTAAGAAGTTTGCAGTAGTAGATAGTTTAAGTTATCTACGATCAATGTATCTTAGCTGTTCCCGTTTTATCTCACCAGGAAGTTTGCTAAAAGATCATTAATTGGTACTCCTTGAGGCTATTATCCTAAGAGATTCCAAGTCTAATCTTTCGTAACGTCCTGTGTAGATATAATACGTTGAGTTTCGATGATCAACGATCGAGTATTCACGAAATGCTATTTTCAATTGCAGCCAAAGATCATACCACCATCAGACTCGAGTCTGGAGCGTATCCTCAAGTATATAGACAGACTTCAAAAAGCGGATTCGCCTCTGGACAAACTAGAGAATTTGCTAGCAGCCATTTCTGCGATCTTCAATTCTGTAAGTCTTCTGGGCAATATTTAGGATTACCTAGATTCTATCGGAGATCGGGCAATGCCTCTATTTAACCATGATTTCTCACCAGGTAAAACACGCAAACTCTGGAAGACACGTGACGCTTGGGGCAGATGACCTTCTACCCCTTCTCGTTTGGGTCTTGGTCCGCGGTAAAGTCGTAGATGCTGAAGTGGAAGCAGAATACATGTGGGGTCTGCTTCATCCTTCTCTTCTCACTGGCGAAGGAGGATACTATCTGACGACGCTGTCCAGCGCAGTGCACGTGTTGAAGACGTTCAAGTCTTGCCAGGGGACTATGTCCACGTTAAATGTTAGTACATGATGATCTCTACATATATTAACCCTCGGATGGCGGACCATTCTTACAACTACAAGACCGATGATGTTTAGGATTATTTACTGCTTTATTTAACAATATTTTTTAACATATTGTTGCGTGGGCGACCGCGCAACTTAGACATAACTGACTATAATAAAAGAGTCTGTTATAAAAAAAAACGGGGTATTCCTTTTATTATCAGAGGGGAAGTACTTTTCTAAAGATAAGTACTTAATAATATTTATTTAATAATATATACTTAATAATAATAATGTTAAAACACGTCCTTACAACTCGACGTCTGTCAACCGACTCTCTCTCTCTCTCTCTCTTGTCCTCGTTACATCGGCGTCTCCACAAGGACGCTGCAACGGGGACCACTCGATATATCGACATCCATCGATATCGATACCCTCGTCTAACATTCGAAACACTCCTCCACTCCCCTCTCAACAACAAGAAGCAAATATACAACAAATTAACTACTAATAATGTCAGGGTTGAAAATACCAATGCAGGAATAAATAAAAAGAAACGAAAACCGTGGACCCATTAAAAACCGCGCTGTAAAAACCTAGGCTCACAATTCTTAGCAACGATACAATAATTCTTTTCTTTCTAAATATTCCACGTATTCCGCCTCCTTTCCTTCCACTTTAGTCAATATCATCCACCTCCCACAATTCATCACGGTTGGCCTCGACTTGGCTGGCCCATCTCGAGCAACTTCCAACTTAAGCATTTGATGAACAACACCGGTTCTCGCTTCGCAAGTACACATAGACTGAAATAAAACGAGACACCCTATAAAACATTATTTAACTGCATTCCTTTACGCGTCATTGCTTCACCCAAGCAAACATTTCCAAAAAAACTTCGAAATCTGTCGGACAATCCAATCATCAAAAACAGGGTTTGACTATTTGCTCGCGAGGACCGTTTTCCGAGGCCTACGCCTCCTCGACCCGGCCGCGCGTCTCACTCCCCGTGGTCGCCTACGTGCTCGGACGGGCTCAGGCGCGATCATAACAGACAGGTGAACGTGGCGCATAAGGGGCGACACTCGTTTCAATAGTTTTCCACATTACCATCGAGGTACTATTGTCAATGCGTTTTTATTATTAGTGGTATCCCCTGTAGGCTTATTCCACTATGTCACACGATAATTTCGGACAATAGCTGTAGAAAATTAATTAAAAAAATAAATTCATAAGATAAATTTTAAAAATAGTTTTTAATTCTATTGTTTAAATTTTAATACGGTCCGGAACAACTTGATCTTCGTGCACGTTTAGATTAAAGGTGGAAATCAATTTTTATCACACAGAAAATTTGTAAATTTTCTGGAAACGCATAACGCTTCTTACACGGATGTGTCGTTGCAGTGAATGCAGTGATTCGCTATGTAGTGAATAATAACGTACAGAACATTATGTAATTACTTACATAATTTCCATTGTTTTCGGCTGTAACGTTGAAAAAAGTCGACACTATGCAAATTTATAAAGTAGAGTCCCGAATATAAGGAATAGTTTACAACTGAATTCAACGAAACAGTCACGTTGTTATTCTTCTTCAGGGATGTGGAACACCGGACTGTTCATCCGTACTACGAATCTTAGTGCCAGATGAACTACACGGATCCCTGAACACTAGAACCCTTCCTGTCCGGCCCAACATGAACACCAGAGAAATTTGTCGTATTCTCGCTCATAAGATAAGGTGTACCAATCCCCAGGACTACGGGCTGTTCAAGTTGGTCCAAGGAGAAGGTAAATATTCAAATGATGCTTTTACCCTTAACACTCTGTCTATCATAAAAAAAACTTTTATTATGCGATAAAAAGTTTATACCACAAAACGTAGTAAATATAAAAAGAAACTTTTAGCTTTAAATAATAAAAAATAAGAAAAGTAACAAAGTCATGCAACGACAAGATCACAAGAATTTTAAAAGTTTAAATAACCGCAGTATCTACATACAGTCTTGGTAGACAGAGGGTTAAGTGAACTATTGGGGCCGATGCGGCCCCACTCAAATGTACGCTAATAATTATTTGACACGTTCAGCGCCATGTCACCCATATCTGGGTGACGGAATTATTTATACAGAATTGAAAATGAATTTTTACGTTGGTAGATTGAGTGTACAAAATTTCCTTACGATCTGAGGAATAGAAGAGGTTTGAAACGGTAATTAATATCGCAAAACTAAACTTCTTAGTTTTTGTTTTATTAAATATATTGCTTTGATTTTGTGTAATTTTTGTGATTGTGGAGTAGGCGCTGAACGTGTTAATCAAATGTATGATATACAGGGTGTCCCAACAGTTTTCACGATTTTTTAAGTAATTGCGATAATCTGACAAAAAATATTTTCAACAAAAGTTGATCAGTTTTCGATTGGCTATATATTGCAATAAAAAAGTTCGAAAAACATTTTTTTAAATGGCACTTTGTATTTTTATATATACCATGACCTTGGGATGACCTTGAAGGCGAAGAAATGAAAATTTCAACGAAACATGACAATCTGCTTGAATAGGTGATAATAACTTGTGTTTATTATTAAGACTCGAAATTACATTTTCAATTTTTATGTTCCAATACAAAATAAGGAACATTTAAAGCAGCGAATCCGTACAGCATTTTTTACGAAATCGTTTGCGTTCATTTAGTCAAGGTTTCTGAACTGAATGTAATTTCGAGTCTTAATAATAAACACAAGTTATTATCACCCGTTCAAGCAGATTGTCATGTTTTGTTGAAATTTTTATTTCTTCGCCTTCAAGGTCATCCCAAGGTCATGGTGTACTAGGTCGTTGAATTCGTCTAGACACGGACTATAATACTGTTAAGTCAAAAATACAAAGTGCTATTTAAAAAAAATGAAGGTGAACTTGACAATACTATAAAAAAAAATGTTTTACAAACTTTTTTTATTGCAATATATAGCCAATCGAAAAATGATCAACTTTTATTGAAAATATATTTTGTCAGATTATCACAATTACTTAAAAAATCGTGAAAACTGTTACGTGGGACACCCTGTATACTATAATATCATTATTTCTCTATCTAAACGATATTTTGAGGTAGAAATGTAATAAAAATACCTCTAATTGTTGTTAGTGTATACGTTTGTTTACATGTCATAAATTTGCATACGCCATAAATAAATAAAGACCCGCTACTCATAAATGTTTTACACTGTAATCGAATCATGATTATCATAAATCTTTCTGTTTCAGAAACTTTACTTGGTGACCACGAGTGCCCACAAGAGCTCTCTCACTGCCTTTTCGCGTACAAGCGAATCGACGCCAAGATTGCCTGGCCAAGAACCAGTTCTTAATGTGTCTCATAACAAGATACCACTTAGGGTAAACCATGTCAGTTTTGTTCCTGCACCATCTCTGAAGTTTTTCTAATGGTACCCACGATTCCAAACATCATCGAACCTGTGTATAGAGCTTGTTACAGATATACACAGGTTTGAGGGAAAGGATTTTTAATAGTCATTCTGATACAATCTCGAGCACAAGTCCAAGTAATTCAATCTTGTACAATTTTAGTACTTAAAAGTGACCAAAGCATCGTGCGAAAACGAATTCGAGCACAGCATTCAGCATCGTTGCGACTGCTATATACAGTAGTGCCCGCTTAAGTGTCCGTAGTTGGAACCGAATGCGGACGGTTAACACTAGATTTACGGGGCCCGTCAAAATGACGGATTCAAAAATTTTTAATTTACGATTATTAAAAGTGCAAGGAGGCATTCGTGAGGAATTATTAAATAGATTTACTTTTTTGTGTACATATTACAATAGAAATCGCTGAAGATCTAAGTAAACACAATTTTATTATTTTTATAAAGTAAAATAATCAATTTTAGTGCTCCGTAAACCTAGTGTTAAGGGAAGGACAGGGGATGTGCTTAGTGAGATATCGATACCTGGCATGCAACAAATTTCAATTGGCCCATGCTATTGGCCTCTGTCCGAGGTGCCATTTTCTGTAAATTGCTGAGGAGGGGAATAGCAGCGGAAGCTTAACACTAGATTTACGGGGCCCGTCAAAATGACGGATTCAAAAATTTTTAATTTACGATTATTAAAAGTGCAAGGAGGCATTCGTGAGGAATTATTAAATATTTTTACTTTTTTGTGTACATATTACAATAAAAATCGCTGAAGATCTAAGTAAACACAATTTTATTATTTTTATAAAGTAAAATAATCGATTTTAGTGCTCCGTAAACCTAGTGTTAAATAAGGGGTGGCTTCCCTGCAATTTCAATTAAGGACAGGGGATGTGCTTAGTAAGATATCGATACCTAGTAACAAATTTCAATTGGCCCATGCTATTGGCCTCTGTCCGAGGTGCCATTTTCTTTAAATTGCTGAGGAGGGGAATAGCAGCGGAAGCTTAACACTAGATTTACGGGGCCCGTCAAAATGACGGATTCAAAAATTTTTAATTTTCCGATTATTAAGAGTGCAAAGAGGCATTCGTGAGGAATTATTAAATATTTTTACTTTTTTGTGTACATATTACAATAAAAATCGCTGGAGATCTAAGTAAACACAATTTTATTATTTTTATAAAGCAATGTAAAATAATCAATTTTAGTGCTCCGTAAACCTAGTGTTAAGGGAAGGACAGGGGATGTGCTTAGTGAGATATCGATATCTGGCATGCAACAAATTTCAATTGGCCCATGCTATTGGCCTCTGTCCGAGGTGCCATTTTCTTTAAATTGCTGAGGAGGGGAATAGCAGCGCACGCTTAAGTGTGCACTACTGTATTCTGTATCATCGCGTCATTATGTATTTATCGTCGTTTGGTCGCTTTTCATTCCGTCATGTTTTCCATGTTTCCAAAGGCTTCTTCGAGCACCGGCGAAGAAGCAGAACATTTCTCTCGTTTAAAAAAGTTCAATCCGTTTAAAGGATCAATTATCGAGCCAATATAGCAGAACACAGTCGGACAATTAACATTCAGTCGGATTTACTTTACTCCCGAGCAGGTGCTAGAACATTGGCACAGCCAAATGGAGCTCGCTCCGTACAATCGGTTCCGTTTATTGGCAACTGAGATCATTTTCAAAAGCTGTTCTCCGCGATCGGTATAAGGAAAATCGTATGTTACTCAGTATTCAATATTCCGTGAAACTCTGAAGATACTGTCGATCCAGTCTGGTGAAACAGTTCGGATCGAGGACGTTGCGATTCTACGGAATTTGATACGAAACCAAGGACGGATTTAATCGGAACAATCGTGTACGTCCTCGAGGCCAACTATGGGAGAAATCATAGTACATTTTCTACAGGATAAGCAGCTGGAATGGAGTACCTGAAAGTCTTGATAATCTTTAGGAAAATTATTCTTCTCGGCAATTAGCTTTTTTTTTCACTCTTCTTGCAAGCGAACATATTCATTTGTAATTGGTCGTAAATGTACAACGTATTTCGTCTAATCTTTTGGACACTCGTATTGTGGATAATGATAATAAAAATTTCTTTCAACGAGTAGTTAGGAATTCATTTTGAAAGACGCGAGAAACGTTCAGGTGATCCATTCCCAAGCAGCTCAAGCCTAAAGAAGCATAATCGAGTAATTGGTAGGAGACTCCTTGATACAAATTAATTAAACTGGGAGCACGAAAGACTAGTTTAGACTCTATTTTAAGTACTTTGTATGAGACGTGGCGGATTACTGGATAAGCAATCTGTACTTTAAGGCGGACGTCGCATATTTATTGGAAGTTGTACACATATTTTAATATTTGTCGAACATTTCCTTCGCGCGTATCGCTTCATCCTTTATACCCATCCCATTTCTCCCCGTTTCTGGGAGTTTGCCAGGCTGATTTGGTCCCCGACATTTTAAAGGCTGTGTAATATTGTCAGACAAGCGCGAACCTGATTTTTAAAAAAGAGCGAACAACGAGAATACTTTCGAATAAGATGAAAGGAGAAGCAATCTAAGAAGAGAAAGAGCGTGAGGGAGAAAGAGAGGAACGAAATATTTTACTATTGAAAAAAGCTCGTACAAATCAGCCTTGCATGTCATTGTCACGAAACGATGTTGTAACCCACGATACATTACGTGTAATAATGATATTAGCGATTTATGAATGTACATTTCTTCTGTCGTACCTAATTTATTACGAAAGCAATTTTTAATACCTGTATATCGTAATTTACCACTCTCCACCTCTCACCCTCTGTCTGCATTAAACGTGCTTTCGATCTTCCTCTAATTAATTACAATTTAACTGTAACGTTAAATGCTTCTAATATGCTAGTCAAGCCGATACAAATCAGGAGTTCGTAAAAGGAGTTTGTAAAAGTTTATTAAGTGTAACAGATCGTGATAGTTTTTATTTGTTGAAAAAAAAAAAAGGTATATCATTAATTATCATTACTCTTTCACCATTATGATTATTATTATTACTATTGTAACGTGTAACACTATGCTCAATAAAAATTTTTCTATAATTCGAAGTGGATGGAACAAAATGGCGTCCGCGCTCATGGAGAACTCACGATGGAAGTATCTCGCACCACGCGCATAACTATGTATCGTTCTGTTAACCGCACAACATGGAAACAGAAAGAGTTACAGTTTGCAAATAGATTGGCGATGTAATATAACGCATCATGCGTTTCGCGTCGCCTCGTTTTTCTTTTCCTTATTTATCGTTTGCGCCGTCTGGCGACAAAGATGGCGATCCGTGCGTCGCTAATGAACAGGCTGTCGATATTTATAACGACTTTTTAACACTCGAAATAGCCGGTTAATCTTAGATTATGGTGCTGTTTTAATTTATTGGTTTCAACAGCTAAATTTTGATTTCCATGAAATACAGATGTCCAGAAACGTAACGGTATTGGAAGACTTCGTTAACTTAATTGTAGCTTAACGCATTCACGGTTAAATATTTATGATGCCGTTGTCTAAACTGCTTGGTTATCACTTATTTGATTACGCATGGTACGTTCGCGGAATGAACATATACAATTTAGGAAAATGGACTTCGATGACATATCCAGTGAAAACATTCTCTTTCCAAACTTTCTAATGTTGTACAAAGTTTATTTGATACACAAAGTAGATTGCAATTTTTTGGGGTAATTGTTTAACGAATTGGGGACATACGAAATGAAAGTGAAATACAAAGAATATCGGAAGGAAGTTACAAAGAATGAGAAAATCAGAGCAATCGTTCGCAAGGGTGAAAATTAATATAAATATTACAGCAATGCATAGTTTAATAATATCCGAGAACAAGTACAAGACAATGTTATTTTAAAAATGATTTGTCTTTTTCATATAGCCTTCGGTTATGTAAACATCCTTCCCTGCGCGATAAAGGCAGATGAATATGGTTTACAACTGGAAATATTTATTATAAATCAAAACTTACATATTATTTAAGTAATAGTACTCGCACCTGAGAGCTACAATACCTCGAAGTTTTCTTTTTCTATAGGAAAGCAACCAGCTACCATTTCGACGGTAAGTGAGACGCTAATCTTATCCTAATACTGTATCACAATATCTATCCTTCAACTGTTAAAATAGATCATTAGCCGTTCGCGTTGATCTATAGCTTGTTTCAAGAATAATTATTACAAAGAAATGAATTTTCTAATTAAAAATAAAACTCGGATACCCTACCATTAAAAAAATGCAGAACATTTAATAAATATAATAAATATCTAACCAAAACACATTAAAAATAGCGCAAGACATTTTCTGTTTCGTTAAAACTTTATGCGCAATATCGATCAATTTTTTCCGGATTCACAAATTTACAATTTAGAAACGGGTCATGCGAAATCCGACAATTTTCAAAGTACTGTATCGGATTTTGTTTAACATTGGATATGTTATAGTCTTTAGTAATATGTGAACGTATCTTAGATTTCGACTACAAGCACGTAAAGACTTATTTTCATCGATTTGTTAGTTTAGCCGTTATAATTCAATGAAAAAGGGTTGACACTTTATTTTATACGTCTGTAAAACTAACAATTTCTAAGATTTAATTCTAAAGACTAGAATATATCCAAATTTGAACAAAATTCAAGACAGTACTCCGAAAAGTATTCGATTTTGCATTGAACGACCAAAATTGAAGACATTTACACAATACATATACCCTTGCATGTGTCGCTCATGCAGTTTCTACATATTATTTAAAAAAATATTTATATAGGACGAACGTGCGGTGCGATTTTCCGTGTAAAACAATGCTAATACGATTGCACGCAATATTCACCTTAAACAGTACTCAAGCTGTTCGGTTGTTGGATCATTACAAATTATTTAACCGGACGCATCGCTGCGTTCTACTTATAAATAAGTAACGATTCTACTCGAAGCGAAATCAAAATTCCAATTCTAGGCCATCAAGCTCTCAGGCGCAGAATATGCACGTATCGGTAAATGCATGTTTGAGGGTAATGAGAGCACACATGAACATAAGATTAAAAAAAAAAAAAGCATGTATCGCAAAACGAAAAGGATGATGAAGAAGACGAACAGAGGATGAAAAGAGTATGATCGAATGAACGCAAGACCGAACAGTCGAGTTACATTTGCTGATCTCAAATCGGAGGAGAGTACTGCTTCGCTTTATTTCGAATGATTGCAGAATTGCACGAGATAGAAATTAAATCATCGTCGCTACGACTGCGAATGATGACTGTGAACGATAGTGCAATGATTCTTAGTCGTATTAGTAGAGGTAAGATTCATTGCAGTAACATGTGCACCAGAATTGCAATTAGAATCTTCAATTTTTTTTTTTAACTAGACTAGTCCAACGTGTGATGGATCGATAGTAAAGCGTTGTCCTTCGAACTCTTTCACTGTGATCGATGGTGATCGAAAAGTACTAAGCCTTACAAAAGAAGAACGATACAAAATTCTTATTGTTATTAGTACATCTAAGATAGACCATCTTCGATCAAACCACATTTCATTACGTGACTATATAGTTACTCTTTACTTAATAACGAAGTAAAGTAACTAGAGTTGTAACGATGAAGAGATGGTCAACGGTTCATTGTTTTAATATTCCCGCTGTTGTAATGATTCTTCGTCTATAAAAGAAGAGTGAGGATAGAACAAAGAGACATTACGAAGCGTTCATCCGTTACAGTGAAAGAATCGATTTATAAAATTTTAACGAACACCGATTTGGAGATGGTAACTCCTTGAAACGTAGACAAGGACTCGGCTATCCATCCTATCGCAGCTACGCAACGTATCAAACAATATCAGACTCGACGAATATTTTGCATTCACAGCCAGTTGCAATGATCCTTGCCTCTAAAAGCAAGCGATGTATCGTGAGTAATACGATTTTAAAAATAATACCAGTTCCGCGCATTGAATGACTAAAATTTCGCAAAATCATTTAATTAAATGTGTCTCTAAATCTCTCCTCGACTCAACACGGCGATCCTATGATACATATATTGTATATCCGCCGTGTTTGCGCATACATCCTTAATTCGACGAGTCGAAGAATGCAGAAATAAATTACATATTCCAATTACAGAAATATAAATATATGACATATCATTAATATGTATAAATACTAAAATTATACGGTTCCTAACTGGACAAAGAAATCAGTGTCGCTGACGGACTATGCGGTCCTCCACTATTACCACGCGATTAGCTTCGACTTAATACGACACAGACGAAAAGAAAATACGATTCCTTCCCTCTAGCATGTTACAATTCGTTAGTCTCAATATGATGAATGATGATGATACACTCGCGTAATTCTAATGTGCATGGTTGTGTAAAGAGTACATTTAATGCTAAGCGACATATAAACGTTCCCCTAACTGATTACGCCAATGCTTCAAAAATTGTCCTCTTGTTTCACACGTATTAACTTCGGTCTCAAATTCAGAAATAACTTAGATATATAAAACTTCGTTCAAAGAGAAAAAGACAGGAAAAGTAAAACAATTTTTCCATTGCGTTTATAATCGAAGCATTCAAGTATATTGGTAAAGAAGTCAGCAATTTTTGAAGCATTTCTCTAAACGCGTTTCATTTCGGTTGACGTTTGGTCGAAAATAAGTGTGCTCATGGAATGATTTCTGTCGCGTAATCGTGATCGTAGCATGCATGAGCAACGAAAAGATATGTATACGCAGACGTTCGTAATGTTTTCATCACTCGGCAATCTGTACAATGCGGAGGGCAACTGAATACATCGCGGTCGTTTTAGGTCAGTAACTCATAGTCTTCGTTCTTCCGTTTTCTTTTCGGTGATGCGCAGTTCGCTCAGATGATTTCTTTATCTTTTTGTTTAGCTGTTTAGAATCCATTTGATCCAGACGGTACATTCGAAGCAGAATAGACCAATTTACCTGGCAACCATTTCGCTATACGAAATTGTATCAGTCGCATAGCACAATGCCGCAATTGTTACCGGGCTAAATTGAGCAACATGAAGTACTTCATTGCAGTGTGCCTGATTAAAAGCAGCTGGAATGTGCTGTATACGTTTAATGATCCAGACAGTTAGCGGACGTCAGACAATGTTTCTTTGGGTTTTAAACAATGCAGAGCCCTGTACGTCATTCAAACTTATCGATTCGCATATGTTTCTTACATAGTATCCTTTATTGCGTGCGTACGAAGTACTTCTTATCCTGCAACAGAAGGAGAAATTTTTCTAGAGAGATCTTCTCGAGTAACACTGCGGATCTCGTGTCTTCGATTTCGTCTTATTAAAATTTGATATAGTTTAATTTAATTCGACATTACCATTTGGATACAGTCTACTGCAAAAGTGTACAGATAGTTACATTTATGCAAATCTTAGAAACGATATTTCTTTCAACTGTAATGGTACTTGAAGAGCTGAAGAGTTCAAGCAGATCTGTAATTCTATAAATTATTCGTGATCAATATCTTTAAGATGCTGTGATGATTTTAATTAAGAATCTTCCTCTTCCTTTTATGGTAAATTGTTCTTATGAATTTCCACCGAAAACACGAGATTCTTTGCTAACGTGATCAATATTATAGAAGCTGAAAAAACATTACATAAATTTCATATGTATAATAAGCAAATTAATGTTGTGATCTATCAACATTTGCAGTACAATCAATTACTGCTCATATAAATGTGTGTTCGTATATGTACAAATGACAATTGTTTAGTATTCCATGCATAGGAGCAATAATTAATGTCTCACAAGATGATACGACTCTTACAATGTGTTTGTTACAGTTCAAACGAAAGGTTTGCGTATAGGTAATATCTAAAAAAAACCAAACAAAAATGTGGGAAAAGAGTGTAAGTCGGACAATGTATGCGATTGTTGGTAATGACAACGGAAAAAAGACTCTTCTGTGCATTGACACAAAACATTGAAACAAATATATATATATATAGAATATGATCTACGTATGTCTACGGATACGCACCTGTTAGATAAATTACTTTTGTTCCGTTTCCGGTCCAGACGAAATCGTACTCCTTAAGGTGACATCCTTTTATCTAAGTCCCGGCCCGCAGAGTACTCAAATCAAAGCGAAACAAAACGACAACACAGGATATCGAAAAAAAACGACTGGTAACAATGATGGTTAAGAACACAAATGCGTGCGAGTAGAATTAATAATGCAAACCGATTATACAGTCTCTGGTTTGTTCAAAAGAAGGTACGTATCTTTCTACATATAATTACCAATAACGATGATGACAATAAAACATAGACACATGGAGAATATGACAGATCCTGTACACGAGGTCCTTCCCAAGAATGTGAATCAAATAACAAATAGGATACGTTATTTCAGTTAGAAAATAATTTATTCATTTGCTCGTTAAAGTATCAAGGCACTACTTATATTAAATTATTTCAATTTGTTACTGATTGCAAGTTCAAACATTACATTGTGTATTCATTAGCCTAACAATGTATGTACATATTCTTTCGTTTAAACGGAGACACAAAGTGTCATCTGTAACGAGTGAAACTGGGATACAAGGTGCCTCATAGATAAAAACTATCCTTTGTATCATTCTAAAATACAATAATCACTTGTTATACAAATGAGACTCATTTAAAATAATATTAATAAGAATAAAATATGCACGACATAGTCTCTGTATCTTTTACATTCAAACAGACTTCACAACTTGTAGAAAAAAGAAGATATTGTGTTTGATAGAATTATTCAAACAAGAATGGCATGTCGTAAAGGTTTCTATCAATTCCACGTACATCCCTTCAAGTTGAATAATTCCATTTAATACAATCTATCTCGCTTCTAAAGCAATGCAGTTAATTTAGATGCAAGAAATGAACAGCCCATTCCGCAAATTTAAATAACATGAATTGCACGAGTTGTATCCATAAACATATAATACTCTGAAGTAGAAACAGTTAACATTATATTATTTTCGAGACACCTCGCATATAATAATAGCAAAAAGTAAGACTCAACGTAACCATAAGCCAGATAAAATGTCTTGCATTTATAATTTGAAGTAAACGCATTATTACATAAAAGGAATAATGAATGCAACGTGATCGTATGAATTATTGGAAAACTCGGGAAAGGTTGTATATGATTGTGCACGTGTGTGTGGGTTGTGTATGTGTTGTGTATGTTTGTGTTCGTAGTAAAATCAGAATAAACTGTAAGAAAACATTGTATGAAACATCTGTCATAGACAATAAATGCGTTTTCTTCACTCGTTCACCTGTCGATCGTCATAGTACTATTAATATTCTCTGCACATTAGTTGTAAATGGTCACCTTTGCAAATCTATACTGAACTATATAGTTAAGCAAAGCTGCTGCTAAGGATCGACTACTTGTAGTACCTTTATGTGCGTAGCTTTACAGTATTTTTGGCTTCAGGAAAAAAGAATGGCTCCATTCTCTCGTTTCTACGATTACCGCCTTCTTTCTGCCAGCCAAGAGTACCGCGTGAGTAAACTGTACATTCCGTTATGAAAATAATAAATTCTGAAAGCATCGTTTAATCTAATCGCTTTCTATATGCCTATGTATACAAGCGTAAGAGGTTTTAATGGTCCTATTGTCATTACAAATAAGTAATCTGATGCGAAGAATAGTATTCTTCATTTAAGAGCACTTCCTCTGAACTTGGATTAATTTTCTAACAATATGACGTACAAATATCCGCGGTACTCCATTTAATTGAGAAAAAATGACGAAAAGAAACTAATCGAAAGGCATTATTATCACAGTTTACGTGTGGAAGTGTTTTGTAAAGGCTTCAATATTTTCTATACGAAATACATTCTCGAGATGGTCAAAACGGAGTAGCAACAAACGTTACTCGAAACGCTCGTAAATGTAAAAAAAGAATGTGCAGTTATGATGTTACCGGGATACCTGGCTGCGAAATCAAATGCCCAGAATAGCCAAAAAGGCCCAGTTCCTACAATTCAACTACACACTTAATGCCTTTCAGTGATACGCGTTGTCACTAAGGTCGTGTCCGTAGCAGCTTTCAATCCAGGGACAGTTTTTATGACAAGACGAATCATACACAGAGAGGCACCGTTCCGATAAATCCTCATTAATATTCGTCAACGATTGAGTATCACCTCTCTCTCCCTGGGAGTACAGACCTCGAGTGATACACCGACAAATCTTTGAGTGATCGGGCATAATTGAACGACAGTAGCAATACTACAGACGAAAGATAATCCTACGTGGAAGAATGAATCCCGAAAGCTTGAAAAATCTTGTTTTTAAAACCGGGTTTGTTAGAACTAGCGTCGTGGTGGCCAGACTGTCCCTCGTGTAGCGCCCTTTGTGCCAGCGCCAGCGAGCTCTGTGATTGTGTGTTGTATCGCCAATTCGTCAGAACGGGCCGGATAACGAAAAAAGAACAAAAAGAAAGAAGAAAAGGATAGTAGACGACTAATCGTGTGCTACGACATGCAGTGCAACTAATATGTATACATATCACTTATTGTCTAACACAACGTACCTCGTCATGTTGCTCGTGCTCGCTATTAGCTAAACTGGATCGTGAACCGCGTCTTGTCGATCCCTTTCCTTCCCCTAGAATTTGCGCGACCTTTCCTTGCTTGACGAACTCCAATGTCTGCTTCAAAAGAGACATACAACTTGAGCAAGAAGTATGCTTATCGCATCGACTCTTATTTCGAATTAATCGGATTATAAATAAATCGTTCACAGCGTGACTGAACAGCGTAAAAGAGTGCCTAATAGCAACTGTTTTTACTGTACTACTTTAGCAAAACTTTTATACAGTAATAGTACTTGAACAAGTGCAATTGTATAGTAATTCAACTAACCTCCTTTCGTGACCTCAGAGCACAATCCTCGAGAGTATCCGCTGCCTCGTATTTTCCTTGTCTTCGATATAGTGCGCCGAGATTTTTCAAAGTGGTTGTTACTGTAGGAGAGTCTACTTTAGCTGCTTTGTGCCAACCTCCATATTCTCCGTAGGGAGCGTTTCCTTTATTTTTATGCTTATTTTCTTCTCTTTCTTCGGCGACCTGAGTTTCAGAATATACCATAACAAATGGTTTTGTGAGTTTTAACCTACATAAGCAAGACTTATAGAACTTACTTTACCTGCCAAATTGGTTTATTATCGCTAGCAATAGCACCAAATTCTTTCTCGTGCGCTCTGGTCAACACTTGTTTGTACAGAACTTCTGCTTCCTTGTATTTCCCTTGTTTCAAGAAGCAGGACGCCAAGTTGTTTTTCGTTTTCGCAACGTTGGGATCATCTGGGCCAAGTTTCATTTCATAGATTTCAAGTGCCCGTTGATAATAACGCTGAACTTCCTCATATTTTGCCTGATTCTGACAGAGCAATGCGAGGTTGTTTAATTGTTTCGCAACGTCTGGGTGGTCACGTCCAAGTACCAGTTCTCTGATCGCAAGGGCACGCTTGCACAGTGGCTCAGCTTCTTTATATTTGCCCCGTTTGCCATACAAAACAGCTAGATTGTTCAAAGTAGCAGCAACTGCAGGATGATTTTCGCCCAGTGTCTTTTCTCGAATAGACAAAGCATCGTTCAACAAATTTGCTGCTTCTTTAAATTTATTTTGGTCTCTGTACACTAAAGCAAGAATATTTAACATTGTGGCCACATCGGGATGGTCGTGACCAGAAGTTTTCTCCAAATCCTCCAGCGCTTGCTTACAAAGCGGCACTGCCACTTCGTAACGACCTTGGGCTGCGTACTGAATAACCAAATTGTGCAATGTACGTAAGCGCGCAGGTATTTCATATCCAGCATTCACTTGTGCAAATTGTGATGGCGGTGTTGGTGATATTGCTATAATCAAAATCACGAGCTTTGCAAAAGATGGTCCTTATTGATGACCTAAGTCTATGTGAAGATAGAATTTGATTGCAATATGCTGAAAGAATAATATCTAAGTACACCGCCAAGAAGTTTTGAGTACCCTTTAAATTGTAGTTTTAAAGTTTAAAGATTTCAAGAAAATGACAATAAAATTCGAAAATAACTTTCACACAGACTTAAAGGAAATTCGAGCACTTGACGATAGAAAAGAAAAGTGAACATACACTTACTATTTCGGTCGTCCACATCATCATCCGGAAACAAATCAACTACAGGATCTCTCTTTGGCCTATCTTTCGAAGTCTCATCATCAGCAGGGGGATCAGGATCATATTGTCTCATATCTTCCATGAATTCTAAATGCTTGTTGGCTTCCTCCAATGCGGCTACCTAAAGAATAATCACGAGTACTATAATTGTGAATTTTTCTTCCCAAATAAGTGAATACGAACTGAATGCAACAATAATTACTCACCGCTTGTTCACTAGCTTGCAGTTTTTGCTGTGTTCCAGCCAATTCGTCTCTTAACCATGCATTTTCCTGACAAAGCCTTTTGACTTGTGTCCTAAGCTTTTGTTTTTCAGCCTCAACCTTTTGCAAGTGGTTAGCAAGAGCCATCATGACTTCGGCCTCTCCAAGACCCAACTCTATCATCTCAATGTTTTTTGATAACAAGCTGGATTTGTCTCTTGCAGCTGGTGCATCTTGGGATTGTAGCCCCTGTAAAAGCCCCTCGTGTTCTACACGAAGGGCCTCCAACCCCTGGGCCACAGTTCTGGCACCAGCCACAATTTCATCCTGACTCATGGCCGTCATTCTACCA
The DNA here is from genome assembly GCA_913789915.3 of Sphecodes monilicornis. NCBI lineage: Eukaryota > Metazoa > Arthropoda > Insecta > Hymenoptera > Halictidae > Sphecodes > Sphecodes monilicornis. The sequence continues at coordinate 5,574,408 of OU565302.1, forward strand.
ATGATTTCTATCTTTTTGCTGGAAATAAAAAAATTTAAATAAATAGACAAAATATAAGCAAATTTAATTTACACAACCATTGCATTTCAAGTATAGTCAATTAGTACAGTTCTATTTATTATTTAGAAAAACATTGTCAGGCTGTAACAAGGACAAAACTTTTCATCCAATTTATGAACTTTTAATTATAAAAATATAAAAATTGTATTAACGTACATAAAAGTTTGTAATATATTTTTTACAAATTATTGAAATTTTGGTAAGAAAGCACAAAAGAAAAGGTAAGCGATATTTAGAACGACTTGCTATACGCGCTGATAATTAACCGCAATCAAAAATAGGCATCGGGAAGTATTTCAGTCGAAGCAAGCAGAACGTATTCGGACATTGGCTGCATGGAAAGAAGAGTGTTTTCTGATCAAAAACTATTTTATTTTTACCTAACATACAACCCTTATAATTCGATAAATTGTTGTAACGATTCGAGATATCTGTACATGTAGTCAAGTCAAATGTTAACAAAACTATTCCCAATGTGAAACTTACCCCATCTTAGGGCCGCGTTAAACTCGCAGAAATCAATGGTTTAATGCGTACAAGCATGCGCAACCCGAGATGCTTCTTTAATGCGACACAGAAAGCAAAGTTTATTTTTAAGAAAAAAAAGTCCAATAAAAATTACCGTTACCACGACGAATAAATTGTTTAGATGTTTATAAGTGATATTACAAAAGTAACAGAAAAAGGTCACTACAGTAGCACTACGGTTTGATGGGAAACCTGGTCCATGCCAGATCCGAGTTAAACCCAGCAAAATCAATGGCTCGATACTTCAGCGCGTGCGCGCCATCAACGTCTTCTATTATGCGACAGAATGTATGTATAGGTATAGCAGACAGTAGAATTTCAAGAGAAAGAGAGAAGAAGGAATGTGTAGTCGCGAAATCGATAATCAGTTCTGCAAGTGCAACTGATACTATTGCACGGATAAACTGTCTAATGTCATTGAAAGAGGTTAGGAAATTCAGGTCCGTGAGTCTGTAAACCTTGACCTCGTACAATTGTCCTTGCAACCAAAGCCTTGACCTCGCTAAAATGCTACCGCCTAACGAATGACTCGTATGAGACCATTCCAAGTAATCCACGTTATTGGGAATTCATTTTGCCAGTGTAGATAATGGTGGAGCATGTACGAAAATGTTTGAATGTTTCCTACCACAGCATCGAGTTCTCACGGTATCTGCCTTTACGGTAAACCAACGTAGAAAGTGTTTTCCAACTGATGGAAGCGAGGAGCGACATGCAACGAAATGACCATGCCAGTTTTCCGCATGAACCACGCGATATCGAATGACTTGTTTCAATTGTCTCGCACGCATGCAACTAATACGCATCTTTCCTATATCGGGCGTTTTAACAAATGATCGTTTCACTAGACGAAAAGGGATGGGTAACAACGCACCTCATAAGGTTTCTAATGAAAGTGCGCGTGGTAATTAGAGCTTGGGGTACATTTATATGAAAGCGCGGCGGCGTAAGAAGGAAAAAGACAGAAAGAAATGTAAAACAATCAGGAATATTGTGTACGCTTGTGGGTGTCTATGTGTATAAAGATTCGTAAGTAGGGGTGAACTACTCACATTCTATAAGCATTCAGCGTTTTTGACATATCTGTTCTACCCATCGGTAAAGTTGGATTCTGTCAGACCTACCTAATCCCGTACAACCAAAAAAGAAAGTTTCAAACTTTTTACAAATATCGATCTGTCTACCGTTTCACGGGGGACAGTCACGGACGTATTGTCACTTTCAGTCGAACGAGTCTGTTGTAAAAAATTCATTTATCTCCTGGCTTTCGACACGTACAAAAATATAATTTAATCTATTATATACATGTACACTATAATCGCCCGGGATGGTAAGATTTAAAAGGGGGGGCACTTCGCGGAATCGCGTTTAATTCTTCACTGAGGGGGTTACGTTTGGCTTCGCATCCTTCGCATGAAACGGGGGTGGTATACGAGTGGGGGTGGATCGCGCATGCGCATACACTGCAGCATTTAAATGGCGATTCAGGATAAAAATCAAAACAATCATATAGGGTTACTACAATCTTTAGGAATTTTTTGCACAAAAAACAATGTGCGAATTCTTTCGAATCTTTAAGGTTATTTTATTTAACATTATGACAAGTAGAAAACATTTATCACTTAAAAATATCGCCACACGAAATAAACGCATAGATTGTATTACGAATATTTAGACGAATTGCAGCGGGACGAGTGACGCGTTTCTGCGTAAGAAAACGTCATGTAGTGTCCGTCACTACAATGATACGCAAACATAGGCGTTAGTCGGTCAGTGGGAACAACCCGAGGGTGCGTAAGGGTGCAATGAATGAAGCTCGTACAAGAAGGTGACGTGTAGATGACACTTAACGCATCACGTACAGGGGTTAGAGATCGTCATTAGCCTTTTTTAATCTCCCTTTCGAAGTTTGGGAGGAAATGCTAAGGGTAAGTACGCTAAAGGGTTCGTTATGACCAGCGTGAAAATACTTGCAATACGAAAAACCAAAATAAATACTGGTATTTTTAGGTTCTGTGGTAAATTTCATGAAGCTCACCACAGTCCTCTTAACAGAAGATAGTTATAGGATAGGAAGAAATTGCCCTATATGGTATAATCACGGACTTAAAGGACTGAGCATAAAGTGAGTTTACGGGTGAGAGGGGTTCTGCCGCGAGCGGGGAGGGATGGTAGACTGCGGCCATGTTGGGTGGCAAAACTAGTCTTGCCATCTATATAACGTTGCGGGAACATTTATATGATTTGATTCTGAAAAATGAATGCATAACAACTGTATTTGTATACATATATACAAAATATTGCACATTCGGCTCCAATATAAATTTATAAATAAATTATGTGTATCTATTTCCCGCATGATTGCATTGCAAATTCGCGCAACTAGTATTTAAAGTTGCCTATAGATAGCGTTGGGATATGGTGCAAGATTTTTACGCGCATGCACGGCTAAAACAGACAGAAGTAGTGGAGGGAATGTCCCGAAACAATCTGTTCCGGACAAAAAGACTTCAGGACGTGTCCTACGAGTTACAAAATATACACAAATACACATGTTATACACTCATTTTTCAGAATCAAATCATACCAATTTTTTAAAATTCTGCTGGGTGCTCAAGGTACCCTATTTTATCGAGAATCTTACTTTACTGAGGCTGAAATCGCCGCGCATGCGCGTGAAATCTTGCACCATATCCCAACACTGCCTATAGAGCGCACCACAGTGTTTGCCATCCAAGATGGCCGACAAGTTGATACCCTTTCCGTCTTTCGTCTCACCCCCGCAGCATAATGCACAGTCCTTAAGTCTGTGGGTAAAATCTCTGAAGCGGTGATTTACAATTGTTTTTTAACACGAACGAGGAGTTCGGAGCAGCGCACAGTGCGTCGTTTAATGGACAAAAAAAGAACTATGCACGCGTGATTGGAAATAAGGTAAAGTAGGAAAAGTTGTATTTTTAAGTAACCGTTGTTGTTTACCTTACATGCTTAGTTCTTACAAAGAAACATTGAAACTTATGAATATTTTATTAACTAAGAAAAACTGAATCAATAATAGAAATATTACTAGGACAATTGAATAGTACGACAAGGCAAGAAGAGGGTAGGATAAAAGTGGACCTACGTAACCTTTGTAACGCGACATTGTTAATACTTCATTGTCTTTCATTTACTTACCTGATTTCAGCGTTATATTTATAGCGCTATGAATGAGATCATACGTATGCGTAGGATCATTCGGTAATGGCTATTTCCATAGCTGAAAAATTTACCTACTTAACAGGTTCATTTTCAAAGCGGGAAAAATTTGTCGGGCTTGCCATCTAGCGGCAGATATTGTAGGTTTAGAATAACTTCTATGACTCGATAAAGAAGTAGAACATTCTAAAACCAACGATTGTCTTTTCCAGTTTTTCTTTCAACTTTCATTCTTAGGAATATAGAGTCACAAATTCCAGTCGAAAAAACGTATCGCATTAGTTAAAAATCCGAGGAACATTTACATGGTCAATGGCAATACGAATTTCACGCAACAATTATTTTTCAACTAATTAATTCCATTCGAGCTCGCGAGAACATTTGGAAGTAACAAAAGAATGAACCATGATAGACCGCTTTCGCAATCATTCGGCTTTAAGGGGTATAGAGTCTGGTGGCCGATGACTCATGGCATGACGACAGAACATTGGAAGTACTGTACCATGTGCACTCGCTCGTAGAGAAGCGCACTACATGCAACCACATGCAACGTCGTGTGCACAAAGCGATGCTGCTTTCTCAAATTTTCAACTTGTAGAGCAAAGTTTTTGTACGTTTTTGGTTGAAAGTTTGTTCGACCGAAATAAAACCAAGTACAGAAACCAATGTCGGCAATCCAAAAGATCGAGTGCGTCAGCCTTTGAAGCAAACCACGTAAATAATTAATGTAGATACAGCTGCGAAACGTACATTATACGTTGATATCGATATTTTTTGTAAGAGTGGCGAGTATAGAATGCCAAGTAATAAGCAGTCCGTGAATGAAATTTCCGTATCGAATTTTCGAAAGTAGAAAGGGGTCAGTCCAAACAGGTGCAACGAATTTTTAGACGCGAAGTGCGACAACGTGAAACAATTAACAGCCCATGTTTGTAAAATGTAACGGCTGAATCGCTGATTAAGATTCATATCGTATGACGATCACATATTCGTCTTGAGTTTTGTATTGCAAACTGTGGTAACGGTTCGCGACAGTGTGCCGTTTAGAAATCCATGAGATTAGATTCTTAATTACATAATTAAAAAAAACAACTAAATTCGAAACTACCCCTGTAAACTTGGAAATAGTTGAAAACTTTAATTCCTTAATATAACTTAGTTATACCAGATGATTTCTAATGTTATAAAAATATTTATTAGAATCCTGGAATACAGAAGAAATAGAAAAAGCTATAGGTCTAATGTTTGATTACACAAAGCTATGGAGAAGCTTGCCACCATATTGATAACCAATTCTGTTGAATGTACGTTGCTCCGACCATCTATTTTCAGGTTATCTAACAATCCGTAATTAATCAGCGTTTATCTGTCTGCATTTATGTAATAACACACAAAACATAACAATAAAACCATGACACGGCGTGGCCGATAGTGATGATCGAGTTTCGTTTCTACTTAGTGAATTGGTGGAAATTCGTTAAAACGAGTTCCTTTCTAAACGCATCGAAACAGGGATAATTATCATGACAATCGTCGTCATGCTCAGTGATTTTCTGTCATGGTTTCGTAGAATCTTACGGAAATGAATTAAGATAATTTGTATCCAGTCGTAACTGGCTATCAGAGATGTGGTGAAAAATTCAACGATTAAGAATAGAATCTTCCGTTCGTATGTATTAAAATGAAAGTACATACATACAATAAGAAGAAGGAAAACATTTGTAAGAATACAAAAACTGGACTTACTCTTCGGAACGGTCCATCCGCAGGAAAACTTCCTTCTTCAGTATATCATCCCACTTTCTTGAATGACAAAATCTTCGATGCACTATCAAAGAAGCGACCTCGAGGAAATCTTTCTCAAATAAACAGGAAAAGTTTCACAGTTCTAGGTTGTAAAATGTTCTTAATATACGTCCGGCAACGACGTACAACGTCACTGTCACCGATAAGGTAAAAAAAAAAGAGAATTCCACTCACCGATCACGAATTTAGCGTAGAACTCTCTTCACGGCTTCATAAAACAACTTGCTCGTTTGTTCTTTGAAAATTAACGCGTACAGCTTCCACAAAACGACAGAAGAAAACCGAAATTTATTCCCGGACGTTTGATGACAGACTAAGATGGCGAGAACCGTGAAAGTTAGAACAAGTACAGTAACCACATATTTTGTATTCCGGACTCGTGGTAAACGAGCACTACACGTTGCTTTTCCTTCCCGCTACAATACAGATTTCCATGGAAATCACGTATAGAAAGAAAATGTGCTCCGTAACGAGAAAATCGAGAACAAATCTCTAGAGCACACGGACCACCGTCAGGCGATCACAAAAACGCGACTGAAGCGACGCCACAATTGCGGCGACAGTTACCAAAACTTCTTAACTTTACGGTGATTTCTATGAAACAAATTCGGACAAAAAATTTGTAATGTTGCGGGATCGTGTGAAGTTAGGTACGGTGATTTCTGCAATATGGCCAGTAGAAATACGAATGAATTTGAAACAGAAATTCAGGAAGATCAAAGAGGAAATGAGAGTGTTCACGCCCGGGATTTCGGTGCCACCTGTAGACTATGGTCAGAGAGTAATGAGAGTGCTCACGCCCGGGTTTGGCCCGTGCCCGGTATACTACAGTCAGCTACTGCCCCCTAGTATAAATCTAGCCTGTATCAACTCCTGTCTCCACTTTTGACCACCTCCACAGACTTAAGATACCTACAGACATTGCATGCAATGCATTTTTCTGTCTACGGTTCTGAATTACCGACTCTGTAGAAAATGTCCTAGTACGATAGCGGACTCTATCGAAATGGAACGGTCAGGTGGTGAACTACATGAGGTCGCAACACATAAAGTGTGTGTCTGAGGAGGCTCGATTTTACAGCGTTTTCACCTTTAAAACGCAATTGTATTCGTACAAAAATACTCTACGTATTATTCACTTGTGCCGCCTATTTTTTTATAGGACTTCGAACCCTCTGGTAAAAATTTGGCGAACATGATAAAGAAGTTTGTATCCGACAAGGACGAACTTATGCACATTTAAGAAGAGAAAGAAAGACAGACATAGAGCTGCTGAATACTGTGCACACTCGACAGGAAATTTAATAGTAACACACTTGTGAGGAATTGTTTACAATTATTCTATGTCTCATTCTAAAATAAACTCAAATAGTTTAACGGATCTCTGGTAAAAAATAATCTTCCTTGTGATCGGAGGATCTAGAATGATGTCTCAGATACATTTCTGTTGCAGTTTTATGTAGATCCGACGCCTAGTTAATTAGTTATTTACGATTTCCAGAGAGGTGACACAACGATTTGTGTGTTTACCTTTGACAAATACTCGGACTCTCCTTGTCTTACTCATTGCGGGCATAGGAGATAGAAGTTACCTCCACAAAAATTGTTGATAAATTACTTCAGGTAATTTTTATAAATATTAGCTCTCGAAGAATATAGAATTGACCTTCGGCAACATTCATGTATAGTTTTCAATTCGATTCTGGAAGAGATTAATTAGTTATAAATAATTTTTGTTACTCTTGTTCTAATGAAACTGTGCATACTAGTGAGAATTGAATATCTTGTATACTCCAAATGTTCATGCATAAAAGTTAATCTGTATCTCGAGTACTATTAGCTATTTTTACTAAAAAAATTGGGTGGTGAGGTAACCAAACATATAATCGTTGTAATCGTTAAACAAACAGAGATAACAAATTCATTAATTACATTTTTTCAATATAGTTATGCTTAGTAATATTCATGTATCATAAATTATGCTGGATCTCGAGTTTTATTACTTACTTCTACTAAAAAATTAGATGGCAAGATGGTCAACGGAGTGTTCGTCGACATCATCGACAAAAGGAATTGTTTCAAATATTAACCAGCTAGAGATAATAAATTTATCAGTGAATTGTGTTCGATAAATTAATGCACGCGAATATTCATGTGTCAGAAGATATTTAATATCTCCGGTTCCATTACATATTTTTACTGAAAAATTAGATGGTCAGATAATCGAGGGAGTGCTTATAGACATAATTAGCAAAAGGAATTATTATAAACATGAAACAGCCAGAGATAGTAACTTTATTAATTACATTTGCTTGATATAATATTGTTTGGTAATATTCATGTGTTAAAAGTTACTCTGTATCTCGAGTACTATTAGCAATTTTTACTTAAAAATAAGACGGTAGATAGTCAAGAGGATGCTTGTCGACATCGTTGGCAAGAGGAATTGTTATAAACATTATACAGCCAGAAATAATACATTTATCAATAATTATTATCACTGCGATCGAGATCGACCGAAATTAGTTGGGGTGGGGAACGTTGCGCTTCGCTGCGCGCTGCGCATCGTTGCCTACCTAAGCCCACGGAGCGCGCTCAGTCAATCAGTCGGGCCGGGCCCTCCGGCAGTAGCGGAGGGTCTCCGGGGCCAGGAGGGTCTCCAGAGGTACCCTGGCCTATCCTGCCTACCTTGGGGATGACCAGTGGATCTCCAGGCCTACCTTCAGCCGGCTTCGGGTCGACCAAGGGTCCTCCACCAGTGGTCCACCCTTGCCTACCCTGAGGTTAACCAGTGGTCATCCAGAGCTCCCCTAGCCTACTCCTGCTTACCTTCAGCTGGCTTAGGGTTGACCAAGGGTCCTCCAGCAGTGGTCTGCCCTGGTCTACCCTTGCCTACCCTGAGGTTGACCAGTGGTCATCCAGAGCTACCTTAGCCTACCCCTGCTTACCTTCAGCTGGCCTAGGGTTGACCAAGGGTCCTCCAGCAGTGGTCTACCCGTGCCTACCCTGAGGTTGACCAGTGGTCATCCAGAGCTACCCTAGCCTACTCCTGCTTACCTTCAGCTGGCTTAGGGTTGACCATGGATCCTTCACCAGTGGCCTACCTTGGTTTACGCTTGCCTACCCAGAGGTTGACCAGTGGTCATCCAGAGCTACCCGGGCCTTCCCTTGCTTACCCTGAGGCTGACCAGTGGTCCTCCAGGAGTACTCTAGTCTACCTTGCCTACCTTCAGTTGGCTTAGGGTTAACCAAGGGTCCTTCACCAATGGCCTGTCATTGTTTATCATGGCCTACCTTTAGCTAGCTTAGGGTAGTCCAAGGGTTATTTAAAACTTCCTTGGCCTACTTTAAGCTAGCTCGGGGGGGGCCATGGTCTCTTCAATGCTGTCTTCGTTTACCTTGGGTTCTGAGCCGGTCCAGTTTCAGTATCCGGCATGATGTCAGTACCGTGCTGATCGGTTCAGAGAGGGCAATCATTGCAATGGCTTCGCATCTTTGAGTGAGTCATTTCGTCACTACCTTATCACTATATTCGTCTGTAGAAGTAGTAGTATAGAGTAGTAGTAAAGTGTAAAAGTAGTTAGTTGCATGCATGGGCAGGCCTCGCCGCCCCAACGATCAGCCGAGATGGGAACGTCCGCGATTTGCACTAGCGTTGCGAGAAAACCACGCGTTGAATTTAGTCGATTGTGAACAGAGATTAAAGCTAACATTATGGTATAGACTGTTTAGAGCGTAGCGTTGCGAATCACAAATAGTCGCGGTTCAAAATTACATTTCAATTTGATAACTGCGCTTTTAAAGTTCAATTTGTTGTTGTTTTACATATAATCTAAAGTAATCGTTTTTTGGATCTCTGTTCGTTGAATTAGCGTTGCGCACCAAAAGTTCGCGTTTGCTTTCGAGTCTTTCGACTTTTCAGGCTCCCATGCTCGAGCTGCAACGATCAACTGTGAGATGGGCACATCCGCGATTTCAAGTAGTGTTGCGAAACAAATTGTTACACGCGTTGTACTAGTATCAATTTATAAAGTTGATGAAATGTCTAGTTAATGTTGCAAATAAATAGTCGTAATTTAAAGTAGTTCTAAAGATACCTGTTTAGAATTTTAGACGTTAGAGTTTTAAATTTCTTATTTAAATAGCATTTTAAATTCGATTTGTTGAATTAGCGTTGCGCATCAAAAGAATCGCGTTTGCAATAGAATCTTCCGATATTTCAGGCGCCCATGCTCCAGTTGCACCGATCAACTGTGAGATGGGTACTTCCGCGATATCGAGTAGCGGTGCGAAACAAATTGTCGAGATGGGGCCGAAGGAGCAGACGAGGTTTTATGCCAAAGATGCCGGACAAACTGTCATTCAACAGGACAATCATTGCAACGTCTTCGCATCTACGAGTGAGTCATTTTGTCACTACCTTGTCGTTATACTCGTCTGTAGAAATAGAGTTGTAGTAGAATGTAAAAGTAGTTAGTTGCATGCATGGGCAGGCCTCGCCGCCCCAACGATCAGCCGAGATGGGAACGTCCGCGATTTGCACTAGCGTTGCGAAAAAAGTACGCGTTGCGTTAGTCGATTTTGAACAGAGATCAAAGTTAGCCTTTCTTCTAAATATAATAGTAGTCTCTATCAGCGATATAGCTTGTTTAAACTATAGCGTTGCGAAACAAATAGTCGCGATTCGTTTTGTAGAAACTGTAGAGTAATCTTTTTTGGATCTCTGTTCATTGAATTAGCGTTGCGTACCAAAAGTTCGCGTTTGCTTTCGAGTCTTTCGACTTTTCAGGCTCCCATGCTCGAGCTGCAACGATCAGCTGAGAGATGGGCACATCCGCGATTTCGAGTAGTGTTGCGAAACAAATTGTCACACGCGTTGTACTACTATCAATTTTAAAACTTGATTAAATGTGTAGTAAATGTTGCGAATAAATAGTTGCGATTTAAAGTAAATCTAGACATACACATATACAATTTTAAACGTTGGAATTTTAAATTTCTTATTTAAATAGCAATTTGAATTTCGATTTGTTGAATTAGAGTAATCTTTTTTGGATCTCTGTTCGTTGAATTAGCGTTGCGCACCAAAAGTTCGCGTTTGCTTTCGAGTCTTTCGACATTTCAGGCGCCCATGCTCGAGCTGCAACGATCAACTGTGAGATGGGCTCATCCGCGATTTCGAGTAGCGTTGCGAAACAAATTGTCATACGCGTTGTACTAGTATCAATTTTTAAAGTTGATCAAATGTCTAGTTAATGTTGTGAATAAATAGTCGCAATTGAAAGTAATGCTAGAGACACCGATATAGAATTTTAGACGTCAGTGTTCTTCTCTTATTGAAATAGTATTTTGAATTTCGATTTGTTGAATTAGCGTTGCGCATCAAAAGGATCGCGTTTGTATTAGAATGATTCGGTATTTCAGGCGCCCATGCTCCAGTTGCAACGATCAACCGTGAGATAAGAACATTCGCGATTTTAAGTAGCGTTGCGAAACAAATTGTAACACGCGTTGTAATAGAATAAATTTTCAAAGTTCACTTAATGTCTAGTTAATGTTGCGAATAAATAGCCGCGATTTAAAGTAGTTTTAGAAGTACCGATCTAGAATTTTAAACCTTAGAGTTTTAAATTTCTTATGGAATTTGTAAGAATGGTAATACTTAATTTTGTAAGACTTCCAAAGTTCAACTTTACCACATTGATACAATATGTTTGTCTAGAAATTGATATTTTTCAGGAAATTGATATTTTTCAGGAAATTGATATTTTTCAGGAATTTGATGTATTTGTCTTAAAATTGATATATTTGTCTTGAAATTAATATTTATTTCAGGAAATTGTTATTTATTTCAGGATATTGTTATTTATTTCAGAAAATTGATATTTATTTCAGGAAATTGATATTTATTTCTGGAAATTGATATTTATTTCTGGAAATTGTTATTTATTTCAGGAAATTGTTATTTATTTCAAGAAATTGATTTTTATTTCAGGAAATTGATTTTTATTTCAGGAACTTGATATTTATTTCAGGGAATTGATATTAATTTCAGGAAATTGATATTTTTTTCAGGAAATTGATATTTATTTCAGGAAATTGATTTTTATTTCAGGAAATTGATTTTTATTTCAGGAACTTGATATTTATTTCAGGATATTGATATTTATTTCAGGAAATTGATATTTATTTCAGGAAATTGATTTATATTTCAGGAAATTGATATTTATTTCAGGAAATTGTTATTTATTTCAGGAAATTGTTATTTATTTCAGGAAATTGTTATTTATTTCAGGAAATTATTATTTATTTCAGGAAATTGTTATTTATTTCATGAAATTGTTATTTATTTCAGGAAATTGATATATATTTCAGGAAATTGTTATTTATTTCAGGAAATTGATATTTATTTCAGGAAATTATTATTTATTTCAGGAGATTGTTATTTATTTCAGGAAATTGTTATTTATTTCAGGAAATTGTTATTTATTTCAGGAAATTGTTATTTATTTCAGGAAAATGATATTTATTTCAGGAAAATGATATTTATTTCAGGAAATTGATATTTATTTCAGGAAATTGATATTTATTTCAGGAAATTGTTATTTATTTCAGGAAATTGTTATTTATTTGAGGAAATTGTTATTTATTTCATGAAATTGTTATTTATTTCAGGAAATTGATATTTATTTCAGGAAATTGATATTTATTTCAGGAAATTGTTATTTCTTTCAGGAAATTGTTATTTATTTCAGGAAATTATTATTTATTTCAGGAAATTGTTATTTATTTCAGGAAATTGATATTTATTTCAGGAAATTGTTATTTATTTCAGGAAATTATTATTTATTTCAGGAAATTGTTATTTATTTCATGAAATTGTTATTTATTTCAGGAAATTGATATATATTTCAGGAAATTGATATTTATTTCAGGAAATTATTATTTATTTCAGGAGATTGTTATTTATTTCAGGAAATTGTTATTTATTTCAGGAAATTGATATTTATTTCAGAAAATTGATATTTATTTCAGGAAATTGATATTTATTTCAGGAAATTGATATTTATTTCAGGAAATTGATATTTATTTCAGGAAATCGATATTTATTTCAAGGAATCGATATTTATTTCAGTAAATCGATATTTATTTCAGTAAATTGTTATTTATTTCAGGAAATTGATATTTATTTCAGGAAATTGATATTTATTTCAGGAAATTGATACTTATTTCAGGAAATTGATACTTATTTGAGGAAATTGATATTTATTTCTGGAAATGGATATTTATTTCTGGAAATTGATATTTTTATCTTTAATATTGCTCGGATCGGAGTTCCCTCAGGGACTCACTCACGGGATGGGGCCCGTGAGTGGGTACGGGGACTCGCGTCCCCGGGGGCACCCGAATCGCCTATAGGTCGTTGCGTCCACAAATCATTAGATTTGGGCTCGATGTGGTTTCGATTTTGTTTCGACTTTGTTTCGACTGGTTTTCGATTATATTTCAACTGGTTTTCGATTCTGTTTCGATTTTGGTCGTTCATTTTGCTCTTGCTAGTCACAACGAACGAAGAAAATTCATCAAAGGAAGAAAATTCATCGAAAGAAGAAAATTCATCGAAGGAAGAAAATTCATCGGAAGAAGAAAATTCATCGAAAGAAGAAAATTCATCGATCGAAGAGGAATCATCGATCGAAGAGGAATCATCGATCGAAGAGGAATCATCGATCGAAGAGGAATCATCGAACGAAGACTCCAGGTTATTTATAAATTAGTTTTAGTGCGTGCGTTAGTTATTAAGATTGTATATCGTCGTTGTAATTATGTCGAGTAATTATTGCCGTAACTTGACTTTGCTCGCTCCGTTTTCCGATTCCGACACAGCCTTCTGCTGTGTCGGCCTTGCTTGCAGGTTCTGAGCCGGTCCAGTTTCGGTATCCGGCGTGAAGTCATTGAGAGGGATGTCTAAGAGACTCGTTCACTCGTCTTCTGACGATCCTCTGTGTTAACGTAATCCTGGACACGCCATGTTCTCATGTCACCCAGTAGCGCCAGAAACCGTTTGAGCGCATCTCTTTGCCATCTTTCTTGGTGATGGAGTGGCGGGTATCGGGCTGGTCGGCTCAGGACTTGTAAGCACTGAACGCGTCGCGTCACCCTTGAACCAGAGCCTTCTGCTCTGGTTCGATCTTGTTTGTCTCTTTGAAAGAATCAGAGCCTTCCGCCTGATTCGCCCTTGGTCCCTCGTGGATCGGAGACTTCTTCTCCGATTCACTCTTTCCCCTGCAATAATTACTCGACATACGCTAAATGGAAAAGAAGTCTTTTCCATGAAAAAGACTAGTTTTCCATTTAGCGACCTGCGAAACTTAGTTTCTAAGAATCTTCGTTGTAAGAAAGGGAGACAGAACGAAGGGAGAATTCGTTCTGACTCCTTTTCGGGTCTCTTGTGCAGCAACCTCCTCGTGGTGAGACCTGGGCAATCGATATTATCCACAATTCGCAAGATATTATAACTTGTAAATTGTAGTATCTTGCATGTAGTGGATAATATCGAGCTAATAGCTGCACATTTAGAGTTTGCGTAAATATGTATTTTATATTAGAATTTAAGGCTTAATAATTTCTTCATTTTCCTTTGTTCAAGTATTCCAGCTTCAGCATTTTTTTCAATTAATAATAGAAATACGAAATTTCAATTTCAGAATACGTGTACCTTCAATAAACACCTCCATTATTAATTTTTGGATTCGTAATTGGAATATGCTCCTGAACTTTCAAAGTTCAACTTTCTCAAATTGATATTTTTGTCTTGAAATTGATATTCCTCCGATCGGAGTTCCCTCAGGGGCTCACTCACGGAATGGGGCCCGTGAGTGGGTACGGGGACTCGCGTCCCCGGGGCCACCCGAATCGCCTATAGATCGTTGCGTCCACAAATCATTAGATTTGGGCTCGACATGGTTTCGATTCTGTTTCGACTGGTTTTTCATTTGGTGTCGATTTCGTATCAACTGGTTTTCGATTCTGTTTCGATTTTTTTCAACGGCTTTTCCATTTGGAGTAAATTTTGTTTCAGCTGGTTATCGATTCTGTTCAAGAAAATTCATCTTGCGAAGAAAATTCATCTTGCGAAGAAAATTCATCGTGCGAAGAAAATTCATCGTACAAAGAAAATTCATCGTACGAAGAAAATTCATCGAACGAAGAAAATTCATCGAACGAAGAAAATTCATCGAACGAAGAAAATTCATCGAACGAAGAAAATTCATCGAAAGAAGAGGATTCGTCGAACGAAGACTCCAGATTATTCTTAAGTTAGTTTTACTGCGTGCGTTAGTTATTAAGATTGTCAATCGTCGTTGTAATTATGTCGAGTAATTATTGCCGTAACTTGACTTTGCTCGTTCCGTTTTCCGACTCCGACACAGCCTTCTGCTGTGTCGGCCTTGCTTGCAGGTTCTGAGCCGGTCCAGTTTCGGTATCCGGCGTGAAGTCATTGAGAGGGATGTCTAAGAGACTCGTTCACTCGTCTTCTGACGATCCTCTGTGTTAACGTAATCCTGGACACGCCATGTTCTCATGTCACCCAGTAGCGCCAGAAACCGTTTGAGCGCATCTCTTTGCCATCTTTCTTGGTGATGGAGTGGCGGGTATCGGGCTGGTCGGCTCAGGACTTGTAAGCACTGAACGCGTCACGTCACCCTTGAACCAGAGCCTTCTGCTCTGGTTCGATCTTGTTTGTCTCTTTGAAAGAATCAGAGCCTTCCGCCTGATTCGCCCTTGGTCCCTCGTGAATCGGAGATTTCTTCTCCGATTCACACTTTGCCCCGCAATAATTACTCGACATACGCTAAACGGAAAAGAAGTCTTTTCCATGAAAAAGACTACTTTTCCATTTAGCGACCTGCGAAACTTAGTTTCTAAGAATCTTCGTTGTAAGAAAGGGAGACAGAACGAAGGGAGTATTCGTTCTGACTCCTTTTCGGGTCTCTTGTGCAGCAACCTCCTCGTGGTGAGACCTGGGCAATCGATATTATCCACAATTCGCAAAATGCTATAATTTATAAATTATAGTATCTCGCATGTAGTGGATAATATCGAGCTAATAGCTGCACATTTAGAATTTGCGTAAATATGTATTTCATAGTAGAATGTAAGACTTTTAATACTTTCTTCCTTTTCCGATGTCCCAGCTTCAACAATTATTTTCAATTAATAATCCAAATACAAAGTTTTCGTTTCAGCATACATGTAACTCTTGCTCTCGTGAGCGAGTGTTAAATAGATTTGCACTCCTGCAGTAGATTGTAGGTTCTGATGTAGTCTAAATATGATGTACGTACTGAGATGTACGTTACATATCGCATATTATTTCGATATTGAAACATTATTTTATATTCAAATTAAATAATTGGTTGAAACCAGTTCTTATCCAGACTAAAAGTTAGTTCTGATTCGTGTGTTAGAAGCTGTGGAAATTCAGAGGCACGTTGCTTTTTAATCTAAACCACAATTTTATTGAACGATCATTTGAATATTCGATGACTTCTTCAAAAATCATTATCATTTTTTTAAATTTTTTATGCGAATATAAAATTGCTAAAAAGTTTGCAATTTTTAATTCGTGGTTTTTTTATTACATATGCGTACACCTGATTAAATGGATAAAAACCATGTTTGCCAAAGCAATTTGCAGGACAACGTGTAGTTTTAATATTATTTTCATCATTTTTATATTATTAACAAATGTTAACTTATCAACATAACTAATTTGAATTTTAACACGAAAGGTATTATTTTCCGATATGAAAGTATTAAGAAATGTATAAAAATTCGCGGCATGATAATTGTTGCAGTGTACACGAGCATGTGTAAACTGATATTCATATATTAAAAATTATGCAGATTAGAATACGTCGTCGAAAGCCTAAAATAAAATTTTTTCCAGCCTGAACTTCGAAGAAAACTTTTCCATACAAATACAGTTTAACTTATCCGAATTGTGGCTTATTTTTGAGAAATATATGATATCTTTCCTGAAATTTAACTTTTCGAAAGAACAAAATTTCGAAATTCAGAAATGTAAAAAACCCGATAGCCAGCTTGCATAAAACCGACTCCAATTTATTAAGAATTCTTCGAATGAACTTCAGAATATTTTCTATTAAGAAATTTTGTTCATTCGAAGAATTCGAAAAGTTAAATTTCAGGAGAGAGATCATATATTTCTCAAAAATAAGCAGAAATCATCTGCAGTACAAATTGTAAGGTCATTTCTCACCCGGCTATGGATATTTTGTCTGTTTGCTTTGCTGGAACACTTCTAAGAACGCGACGTCACAACACACGTATTACCTCGGAGGGGCTTTTGCGCACCTTCGCGGCCGGCCGCGCTAGTCCAAAATCGGGGGCAATCGTCCCCTCCCCGCCCGTAGACCCAACGATTCGGCCACTACACGACTCATTACAATCAAAACAGTCAAATTGATCGGACATGCGTTACCGTATCTCGGAATTCCACGCTCTGTCCTTGACGACCGCGTCACGTTATTGAAACGCAGAAAATGTGTACAACGCAAAGCAAGGAATGTTACGCGGTACGTAGTACGTATAACTGTTTCCGTGTTTTTTCATTCCTTCGAAATGAAAATTATTAATCTTAATTTTTAATGGAATTGATTCTTTGTACGAGCGATTTATTTATTATTCACCGGTTTAAATTCATTCTAGAATTGCTCTTGTATCGTGTCGATCAACTGAATTTAAATTCGTGTCGCGCGATAGAAATCGCGATTATTATAAATTTTAGTACGAATAAAGTTTGATTTTATATTCAATTTGAATTATTTATTTTTTATTAACTCGGATTTATCCTTTGACGGTTGTTGTTGTAATTGATCGAATTTGTTCTTTCTGTCACAGAGCCAGAGGGAAAATCGACATCGAAAACCGAGATCGAGACGCAATTCTCGTGCTTCCTTCCAGGAGGAGAGACGATGTGAGTACCAATATACATATTACATTCACAATTAAACTTTTTTATTGGACATTTTCTTTTCAAATTACAATAATATAAGAATGCATTGCTAATGTATTTTCGATTCATTAAAAAACTAACATGTACAGATAATCTAATTTGAAATAATGAATTATTTTGTGGTTTTCAAATAATATAGAAAATTTATTTCCCTTTGGTGTTTCAATGAAATAAATTATTTTCAAATAACATTTTATTTGAATAAATTTATATTTCATTATCATTGTTCAGCTCAAATAATAAATAAATTTAATTTGTACTACGTTTCACGTTTTCTTAGTGAACGTTCCAATTGAAAGTAAGGTATTCTCTTAAATCAGCTAACTCAATCTTTTAAAATCTCAGGATACCCAGAAACTAGTCATCTTAAAATACTACATAAAAAGTCTACCACTATTTCATAACTAATTTAAATATATATATTCTGTATAATAGTCTATTATTCATGCAGGGATTTTGAGGATAAGGCTGCGAGTGGGTACTTGGGTAGGCGTATAAAGCGCGGAACAGTTTTGATTCCTCGAGAAACAGTTTCCGCAGGATCTTCAAGGTACTTGGTACATTATGACGTCTTATCGGTGGATCTCGTAATACACTGCCTACAGACAACGGTCGGTCGGTGGATGCGCTTTTCTACTATTAGCATTTTGGGAAAGCGTGATAATCAGCATATTCATGACTAACACGGCTTGAAGACCTTGGTCGCTTGGACAGGAAATATTTCAAAGTAAAATGAGTCGTCGTTCTCGGCAGGCCGCTCTACGGGTAGAAGCCCTCCATAAATATCCGATTCGCAAATTTCATTAAAGTTCAGCCGGTGACGCGTCGGTCCGCGCTCATGTTGGCGGTTTTCAGCCGATTCGACTTTTATGCCCGGGATCCGTGGACAGAAAGGGAGCTCCTCGCCTTAATCCCCGCAATCTTCCGCGCGGTTAAAGGGAAAATTGAAAGGGAGTTTCACGGTTCCTAGGACGATATCGGCTGCCAAGTGCTGCTTCGCGCCCCCGCAGATTCACCTCGAGATTAAAGAAGCCTTATCAAGCGCTCTCCTACGCATTCACAGCGGGGTCTAGAAGTCACAGTGATTACATTTACATGCCCACTGATCGTATTATATCGCCCGATTGGTTGGAAATGCCGAGCCATTTCCTGGATACATTCGTTTTCCGCGCTGCTTGCAGAAACCTGTACAGAGGCGGCGGCAATTAGACGGAAACGAACTGTAAATACTGATCTTTCGAAGTGGACATGCCATGTACAAAATGCCATTTGCAGTCGTTATGAAAAAAGATTCATCGATATAACAGACACGAAGTAAAAAGACGTCGATTAGACATTTAATCCCATATGCAGGGTGTTTGCTAATTACTAAGTAGATATAAGTAGGTGGGTTTAGAATAAAAGCAATTGTGTATGCTCAAGACCGCACGCCGGAAGTGAAAGTGGTAAAACTTACGTTTAGGGGAGGATGCTCCGATGACCTTGACCTTGACATATGTTGTTGAGGACAACATTCTGAACGACTTTTGTCATTACAACTACCCGGTGCTCGGTCTTAGTTTCGAGATATTTGCGATTGCTAGTACTGTATTGAGTTTTCTGTATTCTTCGTGGCTACGTGGGATTGGAAGGTTTGGCAAAGAACAAGCTTCGACGTAACGTTTTTATTTAACAAAACTTATAACTAAACTAAATCGGATAATCTAATGATCCTACGTGGTACGACTTTATCTCGCACGATATACACGGTGTCCCACATAAATGGGAACATTTAAATATCTGTCGTATTTACAGTCCTATCAGAAAACTTCAGAGGACAAAGTGACACTATTGCAGAGGGCAAATATAATGGTAAAGAAAAAAATTTTTATGTCGTGTTTTTTTAATGAAATATCAAGGTCACCGATGTTTTTTTAAACGGAATAGTATATGTTTTTAATGATAGCATGATAGACAATAAAAAACTGAATTTAGTGGATACCACCTTTTTGACCTTGAAATGACCTTGAGCTAGAATAATCATGTTGGATCGGATAAAATGTGGAAGTTTAAAATTTACGTGTTTCAGCAAAGATTACGCGTTTTTTTACGTCGGGTTGACCTTTACATATCATAATAAATGTTCGAAATGTTGACCATCCTCATTTATGCAATATTGCAATCTTGCATTAAATGACCGTGCACCCAAAGAAGTTTTCAATTCAAAAAGTATAGAATAACTTACTGAAACTTAGGTGAGAGAATGTGCGATACCGCGATTCTTCATTTTACAGCTAAATACACGTATTTTACTTCGCAATCAGAATCGCTGCTGTGAATTTTATCTGTAATATTTTACGCTTTGGTGTATGTCCGCATTATTTATTTGAAGCCTCGCAGCTCGTTAAAGTTTCTCAAAATATGGAGCTAACCTTCGGTATTAAAAAACCGCGACCAACATTCATTAATCAACACGGGCGGGCATAGCGCGTTCCAGCAGGAAGCGATACTGCGCCGCACCACCGGCTATACAGGGTGCCCCAGGTGTTAAGGTTCAAACTTTGTCAGTATATTCTATGGCATTGAATAAGAAAAAAATGTTATGTAAACATAGGTTACATAGTAGAGCTTTATTAAAAAGTTATAAGAAAAATACGAAATACAAGTAGGAATAGTAACCGATTTGCTATTATTGCGAGCATTAGTGAGAATAGATGAATTTATTTACTATTTGACATCGTCACTTTCAGAGTTAATTAATTTCAAAATGTCTATCGTTCTTGACAATACATGATTGACAGCGATCAAAGATCGAATTTATAACTGTGCGAATGCTCTCGCAGTAACAGCAAGTCGGTTATTATTCCTATATTACTTCTATTCCGTATTTTTGTTATAATTTTTTAATAAATCTCTGTGACCCATGTTTACATAACATTTTCTTCTTATTTAGTGCCATAGAATATACTGACAAAGTTTGAATCTTAAAATCTCGGACACCCTATATATAGCGGAATTAAACGCGATTTATTGAACGATACCAGCCGTCGTTGACAGCGAAGCCGCGGGCAATTTTCGAAAATTGTTTCGAGTTTATTTCCAGCGTAAACATTTTGTCGCCGCAAACGACACGGTTCACGGGTCTCTTTAAGCCTTTGCACAGATTTGCTCATCTCACGTTTTAGATTATTTCAAATAAATAATTGAAACGTTGCTAGAAATCAATATCATTTAAATAAATGTCAAAATATGAAAGTTGATTTGTTCCCGAAAATGTCGCATGATTTTTCAATCGTGCCGACTGTGCGCGTCACGCTTGCCAAAATGCGAATCTATTTTTCCGAATTTTTGTTCGTACATAGAATGTACGCTGCGGAATCTCAACAAAGTAAAACGGGGCACACAGCTGGATGCGATTCGTCGACCGGATACGTTTGAACGTTACGATTATTTACGCGACGATCATCCGTTTCATCAGCGTCATCATTGTTGACGTAATTAGGTTTTCATCGACGGACGTTTTCCCCATGCGGCACCGCGTCGCGACGATTCCTTTGTATTCTACCGAAATTCCCCGCAGCACACAATTACCATGTACAGTATTTCACCCGGTAATTGTCCCAAATGTCTCCGACAGAATTGTCCCTGAGATATCCCCACTAGTGCGGGGTGTACCCCCTTGAGGGGCCGTGAAGCTCGAGAGGCCTCGGTCGCCGAGAAATATGACACCATGCGGCTCGGGTATATCGGTGAGACAACACTAATTCGAATTTCCAACTTCTTTATTATTCACTATTTTTTTATGGGACTTCGATGACCATATTTGTGGCATTTTTCTAATTAAAATGATACCAAATATGATATAATTTATTTGGACAATGATTAAAGATTAAATTTCGTTAACGTTACTGTTTATAAGCGGATATTTCATATGAATATTCATATGCAACAACCTAATGTAATCTACCAACTATATGAAAAAAATACTACAAAATGATGATGAATACAGTATTTAATCGATATGTGTCGCGAAATTCTGAACAAGAAGTGTCGCAAAACAATCCCCACTTCCGCGGGATATACCCCGTGGGAGGCCACGAAGCTCGAGAGGCCTCAGTCGCCGAGAAGCGTAACATAATACGCATCGAGCATATCGGTGAGAACAATAGTAATCCAATAACAAAACTTCTTTATTATGCATTATTTTTTTATGGGACTTCGATGACCATATTTGCGGCATTTTTCTAATTAAAATGATACCAAATATGATATAATTCCGATGATATTTACTTGTGTAATAGACGATTAAAGTTTCGGGCTCGAGGAAGGATTTCGTATGGGAAAGAAAGAGACACGGAGAGTCGCAGTCGGCGGCACAGTTCAAAGGCTCGCGCGTCCTCACAATGTATTACCAAGTAATAACTTTTTTATTATTGCTTATTTTTTTATGAGCCTTTTTCTAATAGATTTGTGATATTGTTCTGATTAAAATGATACGAGGCAACAGTAACGCAATGACGACACTTTTTCATTTTTAATTAATCTTTTAGGAGACTTTTACCATCGTATTTGTAATATTTCGCTGATCAAAATTTTTCTGATTATACATACATATCAATTTTTTTAATTGACGATGGAGTAAGTTTTGGTGACAGACAAACAGAGTAAACTTTAATCGTCGATTACACAAGTAAATATCATCGGAATTATATCATATTGGGTATCATTTTTATTAGAAAAATGCCACAAATATGGTCATCGAAGTCCCATAAAAAAATAATGATTAATAAAGAATTTGGAAATTCGGATTAGGTATGTTTACATTTCTCGGTGACCGAGGCCTATCGAGCTCGGCTGTTCTTCTCTACGTTCGGCAAACCTCAAACAATGATAAACCTCGCGCATAATTGTCCCTCCGCAGATCCGTGTTGTGGACAAGTATCGATGAAATACTGTACGTTTTAACGTCACGATTATTTACGCGACGATCATCCGTTTCATCAGCGTCATCATTGCTGACGTAATTAGGTTTTCATCGACGGACGTTTTCCCCATGCGGCACCGCGTCGCGGCGATTCCTTTGTATTCTGCCGAAATTCCCCGCAGCACACGATTACCATGTATTTCGAGCCCCAAGACACGAGTGTCCCGCCGAATTCGCCGTCGGGAGATTAAAACCACAGCCACAACGTTGTGACGGATGACGCCACCAGGTATTTTCGTTACATCGTGTTCGTCGATCGTGCTCGACCATGCGATTTATAACGTTAAACCGCCCGTCAATCACCTCCGGCACGGTAGTCGATGAACACCGACCCGGTCCCGTCGCGTTACCGCGGACACACGACCGTAATTTCCGTTCGCAATTGGTCCCGCTGAATAATAAGCCGTCCGATCTTTTGCGAAATTTCATTTAAACTTGGGATACAGTAATATCCGCCTGGGCGGTCTTCTTAACATTCCACGAAGGATGTTGCTTGTCCCGGGGAAGTTCAGCAGATAGTTTCAAGTGGTTCGAGGATCCTCCCGTGTCCACGGAAGAGCGAAGCAGGCAATCGATATCCACGATCAGGTATTTTATTAGATTGTTGCGTACAGAGTTAGCTGCACCGTCACTTTCCAAGTGAAAATTGTCGTCGGTGGTTACCGTCCGCGGCAAAGTCTATAGATTGTTCATTGATCGCAACATCAATTCGTAATCTTTCTGAGAACAAATCAATCTTTCCCAAAACTATGAATATCCCAGAAAAGCATCCTACTGAAAAAGTAACGGGTTGACGTAGTAAATTTGATTGACAATCTGAGATTAAATTTTCTGTGCTATCGAAGCGGTGTCGAGTATCATGCCTGACCAGTTCGCACCGTTTCTACTTACCGGAATGTTGTACATCGGAAGAACTTTTTTAAACAAGCAATTAAGCTTTAAACTGAGCAATTGCCCCCTTTGTTCATAGGATAACGTGCCGCTATAGGACAGTATTGGCTGAAGCCAATAAAGTGGCTTTCCGGTCCTCTTAAGGTTAAATTGCAAAGTAATTAACCCTTTGCCTTATGATTTATTTTACGGTTTTAGTAATTAGAATTTCTTTGTAGTTCACAATTTCTTAGAAAAAGGAGAAAATGTAAATCTATTGCACGTCTATATGTTCTCCAATGGCTTTACATTAACAACAACAAAATAGAATTATATTTCGGTTTAAAGGAAATTAATACGTTGACTGCCGTGTCACCCATATATGGGTGACGGAATTATTTTTCCATTTTTAAAAATTAATTATTACTCTAATGTAATCATTGTATCAAATTTGGTTAATATCTGGAAAATGCAAAAAGGTTAAATGTTACTCAGTGTCACACATTTTAATTCTGTAATCATTATTTTATTAAATATATTGTTTCGATTTTATGAAATTTTTGAGGTCGCTTTTGCAGTCAAAGTATTAATAACATACATCTTTATTAGACTCTGTTCAGAATCTTCATCACGTCTCTCAGACGATATTGTAAGCGAAGGGGTTAAAGAATGCTCGATCATTTTACAAGGGATAGGGTGAATTTCTTTGCAGGCATATTTGTGTATTTCCTGTTTCCAGAATCCCAAACAAATACAGAAAATATTTGAAGCACGAGCTTCCAGCGTACCGAGAAGCTTCGCTCGCTCTGAATTTATTTCAGGAATAGTTTCTCTAATGAAATCCTTCCACGGAGCCAGAGCCAGCCCACGTGACACACTAGCTTTAAATGTTATGCGATCACTGCGTGCGTAAAGCACGGAGCACACGCTCGGCCGCCTCTCTGAACTTTTTACTATTTTGCGCTTTGGTATATAGGGGCGGTTGAGTGTCTACTTACAAGCTGCCCGGCGCGCGATTGCACCGCATTCCTCGTGAATTTCGGCGTATAAAGAGACACGAACGGCATCGGCATCCCCGCTATTCCAAAATACACTTTATTGTAACAAAGAAATTTACGGGGCCGACTCCTCTTGTAAAGCACAGTGCCTCGGATTTAGCGAAATGAAGGAAATATTTCCTTCGACAAGCAGCCGTTCGTAGAATTGCTACTGGATCGCGGAATCCGACACGTTCGTTGCAATTTCATGGTATTGTATTAGATTTAAGGGAATGTTCTGTCGTTTTTTCTTATGTCAATTTTCAAAACTTGGCTTTGAAGTTATGTATCCTATTGTATTCAATAATGGAACTCAGTTTAAACAGCTCTTATTTACTAATATTTAATATTAATCTGTTCCACAATGTGCGATTCGGAAGAGGCGGCCATCACTCGGCGACCACTGCTCTTACAAGAAGAAGACGCGGTCATGGGGTCCCAGATTTTTTCGAAACTTTGCATATTGGTAGATTTCGTTCTCCTGTTTATGAAAACGTAGCATTATAGGCGTCGATACTCGACAACTTTTGAAATTTAGCGAAATGAAGGAAATATTTTCTTCGACAAGCAGCCGTTCGTAGAATTTGCTACTGGGTCGCGGAATCCGACACGTTCGTTGCAATTTCATGGTATTGTATTAGATTTAAGGGAATGTTCTGTCGTTTTTTGTCATGTCAATTTTCAAAACTTGGCTTTGAAGTTATGTATCCTATTGTATTCAATAATGGAACTCAGTTTACCAGCTCTTATTTTCTAATATTTAATATTAATCTGTTCCACAATGTGGGATTCGGAAGAGGCGGCCATCACTCGGCGACCACTGCTCTTACAAGAAGAAGACGCGGTCATGGGGTCCCAGATTTTCTCGAAACTTTGCATATTGGTAGATTTCGTTCTCCTGTTTATGAAAATGTAGCATTATAGGCGTCGATACTCGACAACTTTTGAAATTTAGCGAAATGAAGGAAATATTTTCTTCGACAAGCAGCCGTTCGTAGAATTGCTACTGGATCGCGGAATCCGACACGTTCGTTGCAATTTCATGGTATTGTATTAGATTTAAGGGAATGTTCTGTCGTTTTTTGTCATGTCAATTTTCAAAACTTGGCTTTGAAGTTATGTATCCTATTGTATTCAGTAATGGAACTCAGTTTACCAGCTCTTATTTTCTAATATTTAATATTAATCGGTTCCACAATGTGGGATTCGGAAGAGGCGGCCATCACTCGGCGACCACTGCTCTTACAAGAAGAAGACGCGGTCATGGGGTCCCAGATTTTCTCGAAACTTTGCATATTGGTAGATTTCGTTCTCCTGTTTATGAAAATGTAGCATTATAGGCGTCGATACTCGACAACTTTCGAGATACGTTAAGATTGATGAAGTTAGTGTTTCTTTCATATTATGTTTCTTTTCAATAAAATTTTTATATTTTGTTTTCTATAGATATTATGAGAGTATTTTTCATGTGCAAAATACAATTCATTAAAATAGATAAACTGAACAGAAAAAAAGAAGAAAACGGAAAAAAAAGATTTGAATCTAGTGCGTTACCATCACGCCGTTTGGCACTTGACAAAAACTTCAACCAAGATAGTCCCTTTCATTACGAATTAAGTGACTATAATTACTCAAGGTCATTCAAGGTAACGGACAGAGTTTAACATTCCTTCAAAGCCCGTTCACAGGCATGTATCGGTGTTAAATCTTATATGTTATCTCTGTCCGCGACCTTGAATGACCTTGAGTAATTATAGCCACTGAATTCGTAATGAAAGGAACTATCAGTGTAGGTGTTTAAAAAAGGGTGGTTGCATTTTAAAAAAGTCAAGGTGACTTTCATATCTCTAAAAAAATGACATAACAAAATTTTTTTCTTTACCTGTATCTTACGTACCTTTAGAAACAACAAAGATATTTGAGGTGCAAACGTTAGGTGACTCACCCTGTATAACAGCTTAACTTACAGTTAATAACTTGACGTTGATCAAAAAACGATACCTATGCTGTAACATTCTTTGGATAAAAGTTGTTTTATTAAATTTTTACGTTAAGGCAATCTGTGTTCAGTTTCCTCCCATAACTTCTAAATAGCGTTGCAAATTGAATTGCGCGACGAAAATGTACTTCCTGCAGAATGGCGTCTGACCAGACAGTACTCTACACCACTTGTTTTACAAGTGTTTCGAAGGAATGCGTTAATGAAAAATTCTCATTGCCCCATGTCGAACTTCTTCAAATTTCGCTCTTAACCCCTTGCCCTATTTTAACGAGTCAGACTCGTGATGAAGATATTAAATA
The DNA here is from genome assembly GCA_913789915.3 of Sphecodes monilicornis. Taxonomy (NCBI): domain Eukaryota; kingdom Metazoa; phylum Arthropoda; class Insecta; order Hymenoptera; family Halictidae; genus Sphecodes; species Sphecodes monilicornis. The sequence continues at coordinate 5,601,214 of OU565302.1, forward strand.
AAGTCCAACAAAGATGAAAGTTATACTTTTATTTTCAGAGGAAATCAAATTTTATTTTTGTGTAATCAATATTTAAGCATTGAAGTAAATGTAGTCAGGCAGAAATATAAATTTTCTTTCCTCTTCGGTGACATTTTTGGGGGTGAAGATGTTCTAATTATTGTAGCCGTAAAGAAAATGGTATGGCAAGGGGTTAATAGTTCGAAAGAAAATGCTCTTTCACTTCGTAAGGAACAGTAATAACATTCTATCCAGCGTGAACGATGATTCTACTAACAGTTGGAAATAATTTCATCTGAAATTCATTACAATCGAACTTCCCCTTTATACTATTTCTTTTTCTTCTATTTCTCTTTCTTCTATTTCTCTTTCGCTGCGGCCGACTAAGAACGGACTCGCTTTGAGAGTCTCTCTTCGAAATACCTTAACCTCTTACGCACGACGCGCCACTATAGTGGTTTTCGCGGATGTCATCTTTCTGAACGACGCGCCACTATAGTAGCTCACTGATACACCTGTGACATATATCGTACCCAATTGTACCATTAATTATTAAAGTAAATTGTTAAAGTTAAAATTATAATTTAATCATGAAAAACTTCATTCCAATGTAATCGCGTAGAGAACATCATTGTCCGTCACACATTGTGGGTTATATCGTTTACACGTAATTCTCTCGTTGAACTCCGCCGTACAGAGAAACAGCCCCGCGCAAAATTCAGCCGTGCCTAAGAGATTAATAATGAAACCGAAATGCAGCCACCGCAAAATTCGTCTACGAATTTGCGCATTTTTACGGGGATTCAAGCACGGAACGATGGGGCTTTAATTATTTACTTCCCTTGATTAATCCTTCCGGCGTTCCTGCGATAAATCTCGAATGAATTGGGATGGTAAAGACTACTCTAGGTTTAATAACGTTCCTTTCATGAATATTAATAGGAACCGGCTCAGTTTTACCTTGGAAATCAACGGGTTTCCGATAATTCTTCCCAAATAGATCATTGAAAAGTGAGGATGAGAGAGATCGCATAAACCGAGTAATAGTGCAGGATGCCTTTTATGATCGTGAAATTGATCGAAGCACTTTCGTTGGCTTCCATGAAACCCCGAAAAATTTCAGATCGCCCGTTGCTGGCGATCATTTTTCAAAATCTGAAGAACGTGGACGGCTCGCCGGTTTGCGTAAAAACCTTCCGATCGATTCCTGACGCCTATAACAATATGTTCAGGTTTTTCCGATCGTGTCTCCGTTTCCATTTTACATGAGCGAAAATTGAAGATTGTTTATTGAAGGGTCTGGACACCTCCGCTCACAAAGTAGTGCACTTCCCAATGAAATATTCAAGCGATTCAAATTGATCTCGAGTGATCCATTTCACTCGGGATTGATTCCCTCGATGGTGATGGCGATCGTAATATTTTCATTCGTTCGGTCACTTACGCGGAAAAAGACGTATCCGAAAATATGGGTTACTCTTGATTCTATCTTTAAGTGTAACGATTAGATAAAGTAGGTATATGTAACTACATTTTATTTGTAATTTCTCGAAAGTACATCGCGTCGTATAATTGTCAAATCACAACGGTCTTCTAACGTCTGCATCGATAAATTAACTTAGACTAGAATGATCGACTTTAATCCTGTAATTGTTTAGAATATACTTATGAAACGTTTACTCGTAAGGAGAGTAAAAATTCAATTTCGAAAGTGAATTTTATTTTACTTTTTACGAGACTGTTCTTTTTGTTTGTTTTCCAAGAGGCAACATCATTGCATTTTTAAACAAAACTTTACTTGCAAGAATATAACGTGAGAAAGGTGCCAGTACTGAGAACTTTATTCGCGTTCATCTCGGAATAACTTTCTTTTGCTGTTTCTTGACGTTACTCTACAAACCGCACACAGCAGAAAGCAGTTTGCTGGTTGAAAATTTTATATCTTTCTTAAATTTAAAGATTCCGAAGAAATCGTAACTTTCCATATCTGTGTCCGGCGAGTTTGTAAACTACAATTTTGTTTGTAGGAATAAATAGTTGCGTAAATTTTTGTAGGAAAAAACGTAGTAAAAAAGTTAGTTCAATTAAACGCAATAAAGGTAAAAAAGGGATAATTTAATAAGGGTCATACACGTAAAAAAGTTGACATTTAATTGAAGGTAATAAGGGTATGAAAAAGGTAATAACGGAGATATCTGTTAATATTGAACGGTGGCGACATCTACTAATATATCTGAAAATAACCTATTATTTGTATGAAATCGTGTTCCGTTTGCTATTTTTGTCGACTTGAAAAAAACAGGTAAGGATGTTGTAATATCTGTCTTAAAATTATCCTCATTATATTTGATTTTATATCAATATGAATTTAGATTCCTTACATTACTTAAATATTTCACAAAGTTCTCTCAAAAGTCATTTTGAGATGAAATGAACAAACCCCACTCTTGACGCCAGGTTGCGGACCCCCCACTCTTGACGCCAGGCTGCGGACCCCCCACTCTTGACGCCAGGCTGCGGACCCCCCACTCTTGACGCCAGGCTGCGGACCCCCCACTCTTGACGCCAGGCTGCGGACCCCCCACTCTTACTCTTACGCTCTGGCGAAATTCTTTCTTCTTCCACGGTTATTGAAATTATAAGAATGTTTCGATGCAAACTTTTTCAATGTACTTTTTTATTGAAGCACATACTCACATAAAGATTTCACGAAATATGAACAAATGTAATCTTGTCATTCTTATAAAGCAATGTATATTAGTGTAGTTTCGTACTCGGTAGTTCTAGTGTTAACCCTTTGCGCTCCGAAGTATTTTAACTCCATAACCAAACTTTTTTTTTCCGATCAACAATATTTCCATTCTATATGATTTTTATCATTTTGAAGAAATGGAACTGATATAATACTTCATGGAATACTTAAATGTTTGGTAACGAATTTATTGAATGTCAATTTAATAATGTAATCAATATTTTGAATAATGGTATAGCAATTTTCAGTGGTGCCTCAGAGTCACCACTCGAGTGCTAAGGGTTAAATGTCTTCGTTGTAAAATCGAAAATTACTGGGCGGCCGTATTAATAGCAGGAGGCCATGTTACCACTCGTTTCTATACGCTGACCAAATACACGCGAGTCGCATTTGTCCCGCGTTCATTGAAAATTCATCAGTCGGACGGCTTCAAACTGTAATTTACATACACACCGTGTACAAAGCGTGGAAAAGTTCTTGTACAACTGTCCGGCCGTGCTTCGGCCGTTCCACGCTGTCGGCGTAAACCTGAATAAAACAATACTACTTCTTTCGTGAAATGAAATTCCGCCTCAACGGAGGCGGGTCTTATCCCGCTAGGGAAACGTATCTTCGTTTCACCTCGTTATTTCGTATCCACGCAGCTCACGGGAGAACAACGACCGAGTTACGGGCCACTCCCATCGGACCGGAAAGCTCTATTATTTTTTAATATGGCGTCTTTGGGGCGCGCCGCACAGCGCGTTGACAATGGACAAAAATCAAAAAAACACTTTTCACGTTGCCATTTAACCCTTGCGGTGGCTCTGAGGCACCAATAAAAATTGCTATACCATTATTCAAAATATTGTTTATATTATTAAATTGACATTCGATAAATTAGTTACCAAACATTTAAGTATTCTACGAGGTATTATATCAGTTTCATTTCTTCAAAATGAAAAAAATCATATAGAACGGAAATATTCTCGATCGAAAAAAAAAGTTTGGTTATGGATGTAGGATCATACGGACCACGGAATGACAAAAAAAACATGTGGTATTTTAAAGATAAAGAAACAAAAGATATTAGAAAGATCACGGGAGAACAACGACCGAGTTACGGGCCACTCCCATCGGACCGGAAAGCTCTATTATTTTTTAATATGGCGTCTTTGGGGCGCGCCGCACAGCGCGTTGACAATGGACAAAAATCAAAAAATCACTTTTCACGTTGCCATTTAACCCTTGCGGTGACTCTGAGGCACCACTAAAAATTGCTATACCATTATTCAAAATATTGTTTATATTATTAAATTGACATTCGATAAATTAGTTACCAAACATTTAAGTATTCTACGAGGTATTATATCAGTCTCATTTCTTCAAAATGAAAAAAATCATATAGAACGGAAATATTCTCGATCGAAAAAAAAAGTTTGGTTACGGATGTAGGATCATACGGACCACGGAATGACAAAAAAAACATTTGGTATTTTAAAGAGTAAATATATTTAAAGATAAAGAAACAAAAGATATTAGAAAGATGCCTTGAAGCGCGCTTCTCCACGTCTCGACGAGAACTGCCTGACGCCGAACGCTTCCCAAACTCGCCAGCTCGTCCACATTGTTCGTTATCGTAACGCGGCGGCCGCGTTCGGGCCGCCTGGGTCCGCGCGGGTCCTTTACTCCCGCCGACAAACGATGCCGCCGAACGCGCGCGGAACGAAGGCACTAGGAAACGACACAGCCGCGCACGAGAGTTTATCTTTCACGCGTGGCACTCGAATCGTCCTTGGACGCGCACTGGACCTACGTGGAGTTAAAATACTTCCGAGTGCAAAGGGTTAAAACCTTCACAGAAGTGTTCCTAGATATCTATTACAATGTTATATAATGACGAAAACAAAAAATAAATGATGTTTTTGGCGCAAAGGTTCGATCTAATTTTACAATATTAAAGCAATCTTGCTAGTTTGTTGAAAAACTTTCTGTCTTCAATTTCGTTTATTTATAAAGCAAGTAAGCAATTTAATACAGCATTTTGGCTTGTGGTCATATAATACAACATTAAAATTCCTGTCTAATTTAAAAATAAAATTCTTTCAGACGCAGTTCTCGTTTTAAGCACTTTTTAATTTTAACGTAGAGTTTTATCGATAATATAATACATTTATTTTGTTTATGAAAAAACTGAAAGTAATTCATACATATTACCGATTTCCTTTATTTGCTTTAAACAGAACAAATTTTTCGTTACAATTCCCTACTTCATATATTCAAATGTGAAGAGTAAATAGTAAATATTGATATGTTATAGTCGAGTGTAACTAGCAAATCGTATTTACTTAAGATTAAATCTTAAATAAAATACTCTTTTTAAATAGTATTTGATTCGAGCATTAAATGAAACTCTTTTAAAATAGTATTCTCTTGCGTAAATATTTCAAATTTTAATATTTCATCTCATACCATTTGAAATTTTCCACTGCCGTGCACGATGCCCATCATCGAGGACCCGAAAGAACCTATAAAATCAGCATTGACTCTTCGATCCACACAGAGTGGTATCTTCACAGCCGATGGCGTCGATGACGGTCGTAATTAAAAGCGACAGTGATCTCCTACGTTCTACATTAAAGCGGTTCCAAGCCGAGACCGTAACCTAATAATATTGTCAAACGGCTGATCCAGCGAGTTTCAAAGTTCCGTGTTATAAGGAAGATGAGGAAAAAGGGTTGGTTTCGGGTCTGGTGGAACGAAGGGTGCCCATCGAGTAGAATAAGTATAAGAAGAACGTTCTTCGCCAGGGGGTGGAGAGAAATGGCAAAGGAAAAGGAGAAAGCAGAGAGACGCGAATTAGGGGTGGCTAGGAGCGTGTGCGCGTACCATTGGAAAGAGAGGGTTGCTACCGCCCCCCTCCATCGCTGCTTCCCTCCCTCGATCTCCAGCGTACGCGCGAGCTTCGGGATTCGAGGCGGTGTGGAAACTCGAGCAGACAGCCAGTCGCTCGGCGTTCGTTCGACAACGTGGCTCGGAAGTGCTGTCCCGTCGATCCGAAGAGCAACCGACACACCGACGACCCCGAGGATGTGGACGAGGACGGTTAGACCGACGGGTATGTCGGCCGTAGTCTCGCGTTCCTGGCCGACCGGACACGATTGAATGGTCGAGGGTGAGCCCTTGAAGGGTTTTGGTCTTGTTCGGGGCTCCGCGTTCGGGGTGATTCTGTCCAGCGGAATCCACAGGTACCCTCAAGTGGCGTCCTCGTTCTCACCGTCGCGCGTCGTCTAGCTTCCAACTACGCCCATCGAGACACCACCGGAGGCCGTCAAACGGACGTCCGTTCTTTCTGTGGACCGAATCGCTTGAGCGCCGGATCGATCGCGTGTGAAACTATTTTTCGAGTGTACGCGTAGCGCAAGACCCACGATCCGATTCGATCTTATCCGACTCGATTGGTTCGCGGGGAAGAGGATGCACGGGGTTATCGGGAGAACATCGAACGTTGTACGATCGACTAGGTGTGAATTAAAGAACGAGACTCGGCGATCGATCAAAATCGTGCGCGACGGCTAATGGAGAGCATGCTGGACGGACGTCCCTTCCGGCCAAAGGATTCTCAGCGTTCCGGGTTAATCGGTTGAATTTCCTGCTCGATGCTGGAGCGGCCCCAGATTAGCACGGTGTACCGACGTTGCCCGATTAAACCGTTGTCCGTCGTGATCCTCCGACACGATCCTACCGATCGCTCAATCGTTGTGTCGTCGGCCGGCAGGGGTTGATGAAGGAGCCGGGTTGAACGAGGATTTCTCTCCTTCGGTGTCGGACGATCTCGCGGCAAACGTAATAACGCGTGCAGGCAGCACAATGCCAGTCGATGCCTCGATCGAATAGTTGTGCGCCGAATGTGTTATGTATATGTGTGTGTGCGCGACGAGCGAGAGGTTTCTGATCTCGTTGGAAAATATTGAATCGATCTGCCGCCGGTGAATGGCGGGGCTTAGGACGACTTCCGTGTATTTTATGGTTGGGTCACGGTGCTGGGGATCATCCCCCTGATATACACGTAGGGAACGGGACAGAGAGATATAGGAACAGGAGACACAGGACGGAAGAGAGACGCGAGGACTCGATACGTCGATCTTGCGCAGAATATGGGAAAGGCACGAGGAGCACTCGGCGACGAACGCGTGACACCATGAGGAAGTTCTCGGGCGAATCAACGTCGATTCTGGATTACTCTTTGATCCTGTGGATTCCTCGGTGTCGAAGAACGCTACGGCCCGACCGTTGAACTGGACGAGAGAATTCGCGTGGTAGATCCACGATCGGCAACCACGGGATCGTTGACGAACCGATCATAAATGATCGACGATGAAACGGCGAACGAACGTGTCACGCCGATGAACCACGGTGAGTAACGATCGTGCCTCGAAGGGATTGCTGTAGGAATGCATCGGATGTCTTCGTGACCGTGGGGCCTCTCTTGACCGAGAAATGCCTCGCTGTGTCAAGGGTGTAGCCAGGCGAGATTTGAATTGCTAAACGGACCTTAATCGCTATTAATTAAAACGCAATTCGACCGGCCAACGGAGTAACGGAAGCCGTTTAACTGCCCAGATTGCCGAAAGGCGGTAAATTAAACGTGACGGATCGTCGACGATAGACGGTCGCGAGAAAATGAATTTTTTTTTTTTTTCTCGGGAAGTACGCTGCCAGTGTTGCGCACGTGCGAAGCGATCTTGTACCTCGCGCGAAGAAAGTCGAATTAATTTTTACCGTGTTCGGAGTTGTTCCAATATTTTGTAAGTTATGCAAATAACGATGATATATTAATTTTCCCGTCCGGGCGATCGAAGGAGGCAGAGCTTGAATTAAAATGGTAATGGAGATTAAAATTGTAAATTGAAATGCTAATTAGAACAGTGAATGCAGGTTCGTAGGATGAATTACTTTCGTGCAGGAAGTATGATTTCGAACATGCTGCGTGTAAGCGCATGCTTCTGTTAACACATTGTTCACCGGCGATTATTTCATAATTTTCGAACGTCTATGGTCCTTGGCTAAGGATTTTTTAATGAATTCGTCGACAGCAATAGCAATTTCAATTGTGATCCAATAAGTCGTATTCAGTAATGTAATCTAATTATTTCGTTTTGGGACTATTATGTAAAAGAAGATTTTTAAGGTTCTTTTTAGTACAGCATAGCTATTGAAAAGCCGATTAATAGGCTTCCGGTAGATAAAGTGTTATCGCGTTGAATGTCGTAGGTGTTATCAATGACCGAGGAATAGAAATTTTGTAACGGTGCAATTCTTTCGACGATAATCTAATGTGAAAGCGCATTGTTGAATAGTTAGTAGCTAGTGCTTATGTTTCTGTTACGAGTGAAACAAACGATGCTGATATGAAACGCTTTACTTTTTAATTGAAGAGGAATATTTTCAATTTTCGTTATAGGCATAGATAAAATAGTTACAAATCGTGATTTTCACTTTCTACCCTTACAATTCCGAGCAACAGCAATTTCCAACAAAATTTGTTTACACATTACCTTGAAAAGTAATCCTTCTAACGTTTCAGAAAAACTCAAGTGATTTGGTGCAATGTTAAAAAAGTTATTAATATTTGAAGGGTGTCCACTTAATTGTGACTTTCACTGTACATATTAGACATTAATATGATATGAAACGCTTTACCCCTTGCCATACCATTTATTTTAAGGTTTCAGTGATTAGAATTTATTTGTAGTTTATAATTTCCTAGAAAAAGGAGAAAATGTATATCTATTGTATGTTTATATGTTCTCCAATGGTTATACATTAACAACAACAAAATAGAATTTTATTTCGGTTTAAAAGAAATTAATAACATATTTATTTGACTCCGTTCAGAATCACGTCTCTCACACGTCATTGTAGGCGAAGGGGTTAAAACACACGTGGCACTAAATGTGTGCACTAGAAATGCTAAGAAATGAGTGTAAGTAACTTTATCATCCTGTAAAATTGACAACAGGATATTTCATTAAGATTTTCGACTTTTTTTTTGCAGTTTGTGCATAGACATAGAAGGTATTCTCGTGTGTTAAACAATT